>VZQC01009372.1:5721571-5816324 GCA_009823505.1 Rhizomys pruinosus
GACCTCCGCGGCATTGCACGACACGGGTGCACAAACTTGCATGCAGACAGTACATTCACACATACAGAAATAAATAAAATTAATAAAAAAAAAATTTTAAAAACAAACAAAAAAAACTAGGCAAGCTTTATGAAAGTGGCAATTTTTTTTTTTCTGTCTTTTTGAGCCTGGGTCTCCCTGTAGCTCCAGCTGTCCTGGAACTCACTATGTAGACCAGGCTGGCCTTGAACTCACAGAGATCCTCCTGCCTCTGCCTCCTGAGTGCTGGGATTAAAGGTGTGCACCACCACACCCAAAAAAAGTGACAAATTATAAAATTAATATCTTGGGCTGGAGGGATAGCACAGCCATTAAAGGCTGAGGCTAAGAACTGTAAAATTAATGTCTAATATAATTTTACCTGCCATTTTAGGATCAATGTGGGATTAACTCAATTCATATAGTTATTATGTCTCCGGGAATAAAACAAGGCCTAGGCCAGGCGTGGTGGCTCACTCCTTTAATACCAGCACTCAGGAGGCAGAGGCAGGAGGATCTCTGTGAGTTCAAGGTCAGCCTGGTCTACATAGAAAACTCAGGGGACTAAAGGGAAACTCTGTCTCAAAAAGATAAAAAACAAACAAAAAAGATAACCCTAAAACAAATAAACAAACAACAACAACAAAACAAGGTCTGTACTGGAGCGCCCTAAGCAAGCCTATGGGTTATTTCACAAACAGTTAAGACAGTCATTTCTACTCACTGAAGCATGTTAACTCTATTTTCCCATAGCTAGATGCACATGGTAACACATTTAGGTGGAATGGGGAACAACAACATCCTATTACCCAATACTCTGCCTAAAAAAACTTCTAGTGTTAAGAAGTTCTCTCCGGGGCTGGAGAGATGGCCTAGCGGTTAAGAGCGCTGACCGCTCTTACAGAGTACCCGGGTTCGATCCCCAGCACCCACATGGCGGCCGAGAGCCGTTTGAAACTCCAATTCCAGGAGAACTCCAGCTCCAGGGGAATCCAAGACCCTCTTCTGACCTCCGCGGCATTGCACGACAGGGGTGCACAGACTTGCATGCAGACAGTGCATTGATACACATACAGAAATAAATAAAAAATTTAAAAAAAAGTTCTCTCCATATATTTGTACATATGTGTTTTCAAATATACGTTGCATATCTATATCTCAGTCTAAGAGAAATCCTCAGCAAGTAAAATACAACATGGTAGGGCCAGGCATGGTAGTATATGCCTTTAATCTCAGCACTCAGGAGGTAAGGACAGGAGGAGCTCTGAGATCAAAAGCCAACCGGAGTTAGTCTACACAGCGAATTCTAGGCCAGCTGGGGCCTGTAGACTGAGCATATACATAAAACATGTTAAATGCAGAGTTTTGAAATAGCCATTTCAGAGGTTGGAAAATAATTTTTTATATGAATTTACTAAACAAGCTAACAAATGGACAGTCATTTCCGGAAGTGATCAACATAGTGATTGGAAAATGAATTTGGCTGTCTGTCCATGTGTATGCACAGGCTTGCAGCATATGGGCACGGTTTCTAAAGGTCCTAACTTAAAAACAATAAGGAAAGCAGGACTGGATCCCAGGCTGACTTGCTAGCTGAAGAGGGAGGAGGACACACTCTTGCCACTGAGTGGAAAAGATCCCTGGGTGAAACAATCCCATCTTTGTGGGGCTAATGGAAGTGAGGGCAGCAATGTGCCTCACCTAAGCTTTCTGTATCTCAATGCTGGACGCACAGTGATATGATTACAGAGGAGAAAGAGGAGAAACCAAACAATAGCCATGTACTGAAAGCGGCCTTCCTGCCAAGAACAGCAAACCTAATATCTGCTTATGAAGGAGATTCCAGGAGGAAACAAAATTTAATTCAATTTCTTAAAAATTAATTGGAACCTTAAAAGGAAGATGTTAAATTGATACAGAACCTGAGGCACATTTCTAATATACCATGGTCACATTTTCATGAACAATGATTTAAACACTGGAAGGTTTCATGACCAAAAGAAATGTGGTTCTTTTTGAATAAAAGCTATGCAAAGTGACAAATCACTCTTTTCCTCTTTTTCTTGGTTTAGTGGAAAAGTTCCTAATACCCCTGGCAAGTTGTCTGTTTGTTTTGGTAATTACAAAATCTAATCAAATCAGCGAGAAATCTATTTCCCAAGGATAAAATGACAGGGAAGGGAGTTTGAATATTTTTAGCTACTAGGGTATCAGCTTAGAAGAGTAATTAATTTCTGGGAATATTTTATTTGCCATGAAAACCAGATTAGTTGGAATCTCCTTGGCATTTTTTCTCAGAAATATTTATAGAACTTTTCAAACTGTAGGCCTCAACATCCCTCTTTGGCAGGAATATTAGAAATACCAGCTTCCTATGATATCTCAGTTTCTACCAAGAAACAGAAGGTTTGACAGGATCATTTCCAAAAATGAATGAGGACCAGGGTGACAGCCATTTACTACAGAAGCAACCAATTTCATGTTAAGTCATTTTCTGACAATTCTAATTAGCAACCAAGTTAATGTTGATTTTAATTTTTTGTTGGAGATGTGGTCTTATACTTGGCTCAGACTGGCCTTGAAGACACACTCAAATTTTAGACTTATCAACTTGTTCTGACTTAACCTGGCACATAGCAAGTACTTAATAAACAACTATTGAGCGACTGAATCATACTCAGTGATACCACGATTCAAAGTCTATTTCATAAATAATCTATCATACAATGAAATTATAGCTCTGAATTCTTAACTAGATCTAAATATTTCAGAAGGCAAAGGAAAATTTCTTGAAGTTAAGCATTGTGATTAGCTTGCTTAAAGCTACGGAGAGCAAGAGACAGAACAGAGCAGAGGCCTACGATCAGCAAAAGTGTCCCCTCAGCTATGCTGCAGTAGGTGTTGGAACAGCCTGTACCTACAGCAGGAGTCATGCCAATGAATACCCATAAAGACTGGGCATATCTGAAGGCTGAAACAAATATGTAGACTGAATCTTCTACAGTCCCACTGGCAGAAGTGTCTCACTCCTGTGTGTAGAGTCTCTGTTTGCAAGTCTAAATCAAAAACCAGAGCCACGAAAGAAAGCAAAGTAAGAGACCCAGAAGACTGTCCGCTGCACGTGAGGCCACCCCACAGAACTCTAGAGCACTTTGCTCTTCTCTTATTAAGCCATTTCACATGACAGGTCTGTGTGTCATGAAAAGTTCTCTTGAGCTCAAAACACTGTCAACTACAAATAGAAAAAATAAAAATAAGATGGGTTATCCAATATTTATAGATTGTAGAACCCTGTTGAAAGTCAATAGGAAAAAGAAAAAAAAAAAACAAAAAAAAACCCTCACCCCAAGCAATAAAACTGCAGTTTGTGCAAGTTTTTATTTTTTTAAAGCAAAACAAAAGCCCAAACCCAAACTGCATTATTGCTTGTCTTAACCAGTTGGAAGGCACTTGTGAATGGTAAAATTACTCCTGATATTTACTTTACATCAACTTCCTTAATGAAATTCAGGTGTAACCCCTGAGGCTCTGCAGCCCAGTACAGTTAAAAGACCTACAGAATATGGTATTTGCCAAAGGGGAATTAATTGTTAGGAGAATTCTGCTATAAATACCGACCTATCTCAACTCACTATAGAGAACTGGAAAAGTTAAAAAACTAATGTGCTTCACTGGTATGAAATCCCCGAGGAAAAGCAACTTCAATGAGGAAAGATATACTCCCTCCTAATCTCAGCGCTTTCAGGCCACGGCACTGGCTCGCTGCATCCTTGGAAAGGCTGAGTTAGATATCAAGGGGCATGTGGAGAAGTAGAGCAGCTCACCTTAGAGTGGTCAAGAAACAGCAGAAAGGGGCTGAGACCAGGTTTCCTTCAAAGGCATGTCCCGGGTACCCTGTTTCTTCCAAGCAGGCCCCACCCTCCCCATAGCACCATGAAGTATGACTCTACCACGGGTGAATTCACTGATGCAGCTGGTATATCTGCTATCCCCTCCTCTGCATCACTGGACCTACTACCTGGGAAGAAGCCCTCAACACATGAACCCTCTAGAGAACGCTGCATATATAAACTTCAGTTATAAACTCTATTTTTTTGTTTTGTTTGGTTTTTTGAAGCAAGGTTTTTACTCTATAGCCCAGGCTGGCCTGGAACTCACTATGTACACGGGCTGATTCCTAATTCACAACAATCCTTTTGCCTTAGCCTTAAAAGAACTGGGATTAAAGGTATGGTGGGTTTTTTTTAATTTTTTTAAAATTTTTGATTTTTTTTTTTTTATGTGTATGAATGTACTGTCTGCATGTAGGTTTGTGCGCCTGTGCAATGCTGAGAAGGTCAGAAGAAGGTGTCGGATTCCCCTGGAACTGGAGTTAAAGATGGTTCTCAGCTTCCATGTAGGTGCTGGGAAAAAGAACCCAGGTCCTCTGCAAGAGCAGTCAGAGCTCTTAACTGCTAGGCCATCGCTCCAGCCCCTAAAAATTAAATTTATCAACACTTTCTAAGTTCCAAATCAAGAATTAGCTTCTATAGATTGTGGTGTGTGTGTGTGTGTGTGTGTGTGTGTGTGTGTGTGTGTATACCCTCAAGAGTACCACTCATTCACTAGTCCACAGGTTGCTTTGTTTTGAGATAAGATTCTCACCGGCCTGGAACTCAGCAAGTAGGCTAGGCTGGCTGTCCAGAGAGCCCCAGGGATCCCCCTGTCTCTGCCTCCCTAACACTGAGATTACAGGGACATGCCACTAAACTGAACTTCTTTTTATCCAGAGTCAGAGAGCCTGGGAACCAATCTCAGTCTGTCTCCACTTTCTCCATAACCTTGGGCAACTTCCTTAAGGAACTTTCTCAGGTGTAACATGAGAATAAGAGTAACTTTTTTTTTTATTACAGGATTAAATGGAGTAATATTTATTAAGAGCCTGGTACCATGTCTTGAAAAAAAATAATTTATAGAACTAGTTATTCCCCCATACACCTTGAGAAGCCCACTAAAGAAGTCATGATTCAGCTCTCACACTCAATTAGGAAGTAGGAAATGCCAGCCACAAGGAGTCTGCTGACATATAAACTAACATACTTAGACCCAAATGGTTCATTTTACTGTGAAGTACACAAGTAAATGGCTACTCATACTCAAAAGACTTTAAGGAAGGGAGTACAGCTCAGTGGAGTGCCTGTGTTTAGCATCCATGAGGATTGTTTCAAACGCACATGTACACACACACACACACACACACACACACACACACACACACACAGAGTCAGAAAGGGAACTAGGACATCAGTGGAAAAAGAAAAAGATTCCAGGGCTGGGGAGATGGCTCAGTGGTTAAGAGCACTGGCTGCCCTTGCAGAGGACCTGGATTCGTTTCCCAGCACTCACATGGCAATTAAGAAGAGAGTGTTGGGGCTGGAGAGATGGCCTAGCAGTTAAGAGTGCCAACTGCTCTTGCAGAGGACTCGGGTTCGATCCCCAGCACCCACATGGTGGCTGAGAACCGTCTGTAACTCCAATTCCAGGAGAACTCCAGTTCCAGGGGAATCCAACACCCTCTTCTGACCTCCGTGGCATTGCACGACACGGGTGCACAAACCTGTATGCAGACAGTACATTCAAACACATAGAAAATAAATAAATCAAATAAAAAAAAAAAAAAAAAAAAAGAAGAGAGTGTTACAAGCAAGGGCCACCTTGGAAAGCACTTTGAAAGCAAATGGCAAAGTCAGAGACAGCTTCAGTGTCCAGCAGGGAAACTTCTCTGTGCAGGTGCCACATGTGTACATGAAGCAACAAGAGGGAGTAGTCCGGGATCATGCTGAGACGACAAGACCTAGCTCAGGCTAACAGAAGACTAAACTATTATTGAGAAGGTTGAAATGAGAAAAAGGCTTGGTGCCACACAAAGCATATTCCAATAATCATGAGTCACTTACTAAAACAGACATTTAAGACTATCAAGACTAAAATTAATATCCTCGAGTCACTCCCATGCACCACTGGGGAAAGATAACCCGATGTTCAGACCATTAGAGCGGTGTCTTCAAGTTCCTGGAACCGCAGCTCAAATGTCACTTGGCCACTCAGCCAGAGCAGATGAATAGACGACATTCTATTTCATGATGAAATGATTCTGGAAGAGGGCTTAAAGAAAACATTCATGTTTTATCTTGTGCAGGACACTGCAGACAGAATATATAACAATTGTGAGAAAAGAGGATTGTACTTCTAACCCAGATAACATTTGACAAGTGCTAGAGGGGGGACATATCTCGTGACCATTATTCTAGTAATATTATTCACTAGAGAAAAAAATAATTTTATGGAAAGTTTACTCAGAGCAGCACAACTTAAAGGCTCTTGTGAAGGCAGCCCATTCCTTTAGAAAACAAATTCCAAAATATAATAGCACCACATTCACGGAGGCAGTATTTGAACTGTTCTCAGCATCACTACTAAGAAATAAACATCTTTTGTTCCATACTGGATGAAAATGTAACAATGAATTTTCCCATCATGGGACCACTCTACACCTTCCATGCCCCCAGCACACATACACACTAGAGTGGCCATATCAGTGACAAAGCTTTCCTTTTGTGGGTTATGTTAGAAAGGCAGGAGTAAATTCTGTAAAACATCCATTCATGGGACCATGCCTGCATCATAATCTCCACCTTTGATCACATCTATGATCAGGATTATTGAGGCACAGAGCTATATCTACTTTTTAACAGAAGAAGACATTGTGCACTGATCTCAGATGGGCTAGACTATCAGACTGCAGACCCTCCTGCTGCTTCAGCGTGTAAATGAAAAGGCTTCATCTCAATAACACAGGAAACTTAAGGAAGTTTTCTGGCTTTTCAAACCTTTTTAGGTCTAATGAAACATTTATTATTACCTCCTTTGACACATCTAGTTTGTGGGCATAGTAAGTGTCATACACAGTGACAATATAAAAAAGCGACAAATTGTAAAAAAAATCACATAATGTAAATGAGACAAGACAAAAGAAGAAATTGGTTTGTTGTAGGAGTTATTATGATTTCCCCCAAACCAGACTTAAAGGAGGAGTTTGAAGTTGTTATTTTAATCATGTATAACAAGGAACTCAAATCCTTAATCAGAATTAAACTGGAAGTTACAGTTCCTACCACTTTATCATGGTGAAAATTTTAAATTATTGGGGCTGGAGAGATGGCCTAGTGGTTAAGAGCGCTGACTGCTCTTACAGAGGACCCGGGTTCGATACCCAGCACCGACGTGGCGGCTGAGAACCGTCTGTAACTCCAATTCCAGGAGAACTCCAGTTCCAGGGGAATCCAACACACTCTTCTGACCTCTGCGGTTTTGTTTTTTTTTATGCACCATTGCACAACATGGGTGCATAAACCTACATGCAGACAGTACATTCATACACATACAAAATAAATAAAATTTAAAAAGAAAATTTTAAATTATTTTTTTAAAAGATTGAACTCCCTTTCCTGTATTGATTAATTGGATTAAACTGAAAATTTTGGTTAGTGTTTTACTGATAACATGATGATGTGAATTTGCATTCATGTGGAATAGTAGTGTCACACAGTGTCACACAGTGTCACACAGTGTCACACAGTGCTAAGAACATCACATCTTTTAGAGTTATGGAATATTTGATAAACTGAAAGAAATAGTAGAGTAAATAAGATTAAAATCTTGTTCAAGGCCAGCCTGGTCTACAGAGCGAGTTCTAGGACAGCTGAGGCTACAGGGAGACCCTGTCTCGAAAAAAAACAAACAAAAAATAATAAAAAAAAGATTAAGATCTTATTTAAAGTGTACTGAGAAATGGTTATGAACTCTATTTTAGGGTGTCTTCCTACTATTCTCTCAGGTTATTATTATTATTATTATTTTTTTTTTTTTGGTATTTTTGAGACAGGGTCTCCCTGTAGCCCCAGTTGTCCTGGAGCTCACTCTGTAGACCAGTTCAAGGCTGGCCTTGAACTCACAGAGATCCGCATGCCTCTGCCTCCCAAGTGCTAGGATTAAAGGCGTGTGCCACCACGCCCGGCTCAGGTTATTTTCACAAAGGGAAAGGCACAGTCAGCACTTAGGAATCAATGTGTCCTAAACAGGATGGTGGTACACGCCTGTAATTGCAGCACTCAGGAGACTGCAAGCTTCAGAGGAGCCTGGGCTACATAGGAGGACTTTTTCTTCAAAAAAGATGTCTTCAGCTGGGGCTACAGGGAGACCCTGTCTCGAAAAGACCAAAAAAAAAAAAGATGTCTTAACTGTTTTCACTAAAAGTAGTGGATTAATCAATTTCATTGTTAATTAACCTGATTCCCAGAATGAGTGACAAAGCTAAGGTAGTGGGCCACCAGAGTTGACTATAAATGACTTGTTCTATAGAAACAGAATGCCAGGTTGGAGAGATGGCATAACGGTTAAGAGCACCAACTGCTCTTGCAGAAGACCTCGGTTCGATCCCCAGCACCTACATGGTGGCTGAAAACCGTCTTTAACTCCAGTTCCAGGGGAATCTGACACCCTCTTCTGACCTCCGTGGGACTGCACGACACGGGTGCACAAACCATTCATACACATAAAAAATAGCCGGCCGTGGTGGTGCACGCCTTTAATCCCAGCACCTGGGAGGCAGAGGCAGAGGCAGAGGCAGAGGCAGAGGCAGAGGCAGGTGGATCTCTGTGAGTTCAAAGCCAGCCTGGTCTACAGAGCGAGCTCCAGGACAGCTGGGACTAAAGAGAGACCCTATCTCAAAAATACAAAAAAAAAAAAAAAAAAGAATATAAAAAAAAGAGAATGCTACACTCTGCACCTTAACATTCTTATCATCTAACTCTCAGCTGCAAGAATCCTAAAACTGATACTATAACAAAAGAAATTAAACCAATGGTTTAGACTAGAAATATTCTCTTTTACCACTATGAAGGGAAAAAAGCTATTTTTTTAAAGTCTATAATTATAGGCAGTTCTAACAAATTTCTCAAAAAAAAAAAAACCCCAAAATTTTAAGTCAAATAATTTGGTGCATATAAAATACTATAAAAAATGAAATTACTGGGGCTAGAGAGATGGCTCAGTGATTAAGAGCATTTGTTGATCGGTTCCCCAGAACCCACATGGCAGTGAACAACTGTGATTCTAGTTGTAGGGGATATAAAGGGCTGTGTGGGCACCAGACACACACACATAGTACATCTGTATACGTGGAGTCAAAACATTCATGCACATAAATTAAAAAAAAAAATCTTAAAACAATAGTAGGTAGGTCCCTGTGGAACTGGAGTTACGGATGGTTGTTAGCTGCCATGAGGGTGCTGGGAATCAAAACCAGGTCCTCCGTAAGAGCAGCCAGTGCTCTTAACACCAGAGTCATCTCCAGCACCCCCAAAATATCAATTTTTTAAAATGATAAAAAAGTACTTTTTGAGCGACTTAATCTAAAATACTGAAATCCTAACAAGGTTGAATATATGTAATCCTTAAAAACAAAGCAAAACAAAACTTCTGGCTGAGAATGTAGGGGAGATAAGCATACCCAACGAGGTAAGTTTCAAAAACTACATTTTATGTATGAGACACATGAAGTCCTTGCTTCACAGTTCTGAGCAAGTGTTTAGGATAACTTTATAAAGTCAACTCAGTTTCGTTAAACTCACAATGATAAAACATTATGTTGTCGAGCCTCAGTGAATAGTTATAATATCAAATAAAATACTGTCTGGAGGAAGAAGATACAGACACAGTAATCAAATTCCCTTAGGATTAGTGGATGACATGTGAGTCAAACATGATTCATTTTATTTTAAAATTAATTACAAAAATCCTTGATTATTTAAAAATGAAATACATATTCTTGTAGGAGTTTTCCTTAGGCAATGAAAAAACGAATGAAATAGATTTGTCATGTATTTGGTCATCAAAAATGTAACAAGAAAGAGTCATGACTCTTATGAAGAATGTAATTAAGATGAGTCAAATGAAATTTGCCCTCCTCTTTGCAGCAAATGTCCAGGAAGTAGCACACCATTACTAAATTAGTAGGGCTTAAGGAATATAAGACAGTGTAATAATGACGTCTGCTTTCAAACTCATTGTCTATTTTGAATAAATTCCTTGTTTCGCTTAATTAATACTAAAATATTTTATCTCATACTAATTTCAGTATTTAAGGAAGGAAATGTGAATCCATCCGATGCTGAGTTAAAAAAAAAAATTATCTAAAAACAAGTAACACCTCTGGCTACCTATGAAGAGAAATATAAAAGCAAACCTTATCAGGATAAAAAATACTCTAGGTATCAAAGGAAAACATCCAATTCCTTAAAATGAAATGTATCCCCATGCAAATCACATTTCAAAGTGAGCACATATAATTTTCAACATTTAAAAGATTTCAAATAAAATTCAGCCAATAAATTACTTTATATTCTTATTTTTGGCATTAGTAAAAGTCAGAATACTTTTGATGAGAAAAATCTGAATGATATATTCTGTCCAAATCCTATTCTAACACACTTCATTTTCTGCACTATTTTCCCAGATGTGCTAACAACTTCCGAGGCTGCACCCTACTGTGGGCTGCTTTGTACTTTTACATCTACACTTCCCATAGGCTAAGTGACCAGCACCTGTTACAGCTGACAGATGATTAACGTAGCAGATGGGCACAAGGGTTGAGCTGCATGCCTCTATTTCCAGGCCAATAAAAACCCAATTATTTCAGAACTGATATTTGTTATTAATTTTTAAAACAGTCCAAACAATGTAATGGCATTTTCTCCTGAGAAATTTGAGCTCCAAAATCAAATAAAGTCAGTGTTTCATTAAATATGGCAGATGGTATACTGATAATGATTTTAGGTGGATTTCTAAAGGTAAATAATTTTAGCAAATTCAAATAAATACAAAAGATACAAAAGCGAGAGGATGATTTTTATCATTTATTCCTCTGTGTGCGTGTGTGTGTGTGTGTGTGTGTGTGTGTGTGCATGCACGCGTGGTTGCCCATGTGCCTACAAAGGTCAGAGAGCAACTTGTTGGTTCTATCCTTCCATCAAGTGGGACCAGAAACTGAGTTCAAGTGTTTAGGCTTGGTGGCAAGCACCCTCACCCAATAAGCCATCTTGCCAGCCCCTGATTTTATTTTTAGATGGTAATTTCTACAAAGGATTCCTTATATATAAGAATAAATATGTTTTCTTGTTTTAGATCTTTTAAAATTAGAACCTAGGGATAAAACTGTGTGGGTCGGGCATGGTGGTGCACGCCTTTAATCCTAGCATTCGGGAGGCAGAGGCAGGCAGATCTTTGTGAGTTCAAGGCCAGCCTGGTCTACAGAGTGAGTTCCAGGACAGCTGGGGCTACAGGGAGACCCTGTCTCCAAAACACAAAAACAAACAAACAAACAAACAAACAAACAGTGTGGAATATTAATACCTTACAAAGAACTATTTCTCTTTGCCAGAAATTGGCCTATTTTTAGGTTGGTGAAGTTCTAATGTTTAAATAACATTGAGCCTACTAAGCTATACAAAATAATAAAAATGAACACAGCATTGAAAATTATCCTAGATAAAATTCAGAATACTACTTTAACAAGGTAAAATTAGAACCTAGGGATAAAACTGTGTGGAATATTAATGCCTTACAAAGAACTATTTCTCTTTGCCAGAAGTTGGCCTATTTTTAGGTTGGTGAAGTTCTAACATTTAAGTAACATTGAGCCTACTTAAGTTATATAAAATAATAAAAATGAACACAACACTGAAAATTATCCTAGATAAAATTCAGAATACTACTTTAACAAGGATAATGTCCCCGTTTAGTTTTATTTGCATATCCCTAACATTTAAAGAAATAGATAAACTTTATTTAATTTATTTTTATTTTTTTGAGACAGGGTCTCCCTATAGCCCCAGCTGTCCTAGAACTCACTCTGTAGACCAGGCTGGACTTGAACTCACAGAGATCTGCCTGCCTCTGCCTCCTGAGTGCTACGATTAAAGGTGTGCACCATCACACCCGGCATAAAGACAGTTCTTAGCCGCCATGTGGGTGCTGGGAATCGAACCCAGGTCCTCTGCAAGAGCAGTTGGTGCTCTTAACCACTGAGCCATCTCTCCAGCCCCGAAATAGACAAACTTTAAAAAGAGCATTTGGTTTCAAGAAAATATTTTCTACCAAACTGAGCTTAGAAATTGTATTAATCACTTTTCTGTTGCTGTGATAAAACACCATGACCAAGGAACTTATAAAAGGAAGAGTTTATTTGCGCTTACGATTGACGGTTCCAGGGAATTAGAGTCCATTGTGCTGGGAGGCATGGCGGCTGGAGCTGGAGCAGCATGCAGAGGGTCGCATCTCGCAATGAGCACAGGAAGCCAAGAGAGAGCAACTGGAGACCACAAGGCTTGTTAAGCTCACTAAGCCTGCCCCCAGTGACATACTTCCTCTAGCATGGCCACACCTTCTAAGACCTCCAAAAACAGTGCCACCAACTGGAGACAAAATGTCTGAATACTTAAAGCCTATGGGGGACACTCATTCAAACCACCACAGAAATAATTCCTAAAATAAAGAAAAAGTTTGCATAGTTCTCTAGGAACTATGATGACCAATCAAGGGAATTTAGTAAACATATGAATGAAATGGTAGAAAGAATTCATTTCTTCTTTTATTGAGTGGGGACACTCAAAACTGATCACTAAACTTAAAAATACCAATAACTGGAAATCATTTATGTGGTACTTCATGTTGTCAGTTTGTTATTAGGTTTTATGTATCAAGGAAAAATAATACACTCTAGAAAATAGTTCAAAGATACCTGATCAAGTATGTTTGATCCAGGACTCCTGGCAACCACCAAGTGTGGTAGTCAGTAATGAGATTCAAAAGCACATTAGATGGAGCGCCTGGCACTCAGACAGCTCCACTTGTATTTAGCTCCACTTCATTAGCTTCCGAAAATCTCCTGTCTGCCACTGAAGGACATATCGTAGTACATTACCACTCTAAAACCCTATAATTTCTCCCCGCTGCTACTTAGCAAGAACATAAACATCTTAATTTTGAGGCTTTTCAAATTTTGCAAATATTATGGATCTTTCATCATGGAATTAAATTATCTACCCTAATCTTCAAACCATTACAAGAAAATGACTTATTTAACAATCCATTTATATCATTTAATCAATATCCAGAATTACAAAATCAATATTATAGTAGCCATGTGAATGTACACTATTTTAATTTAATACCCTGTAATTTAGGGATGACTATAGCAATAGATTTTTTTTTTCTTAATGAGAACATGTAAGAAGCTCTCATGTAATGAAATTGCTGTAATTCCTAGAAAGGTTTGGCTTACTTTATCTTGCTAAGAGATATTAGGAAAATTCTATCTTGTCCAAACACCATGCCCAGCAGTAATGGCACAATGCAGACACAAGGCTCCCCGGTCTAATCAGATTCTCTGCTGAGCAGATGCAGTTAGTACTTAGCAGTCTAGACTAAATATCAGGACATTTATTTTAAAGTGTATTTTTACCAATACTTACTACGATAGCTTGGCAAAAGATTTCCCAATTGACCATTCAAATGTTCCAAGATGAACTGAAGTTAACCTCATTTTAAAGATAAACTAAACATGTGGACAGTCCAACAAAAGTATTCCCCCCAAAAGAAAGCTAATTCTTTCAAGACCATCAAAACTGACATGCGGATCTTCACAAAAATTAAAAAAAAATGCATTACGGCCAACTGAATTATTAAACAGTAGAGTAACCCCAAATTGAAATTATATAAATAAGGGCTGGGGAGATGGTTTAAAGTTAGTAAAGTGCCCAAGGAACTGAGTTCTATTTATTTCCAGCACTCACATAAAAAATTAGGCATGGTGGTGTACTGATAATCCCAGTGTTGGAGAGGTAGAGACAGGAAGATTCCCTGGGGCTCACTGGCCAGCCAGCATAGATGAAGGAGGCAAGCTCCCATTTCAGTGAGGAACTGTGCCTCAAAAGGTGTAGAAGTGATTCAGAAAGACATGTCTGTCCTCTACGCATACATGCACAAACACTAGAAATCCTGTCAAAACTTAAAGAGCCAGTGGGATGGTATAGTAAGTAAAGGAAGATGGTGACAACCCTGATGACCTGAGTTTGGGTCCTAGAGATCCATATGATACAGAGAGAATGTCTCCTGAAAGCTGCTCCCCAGCCTCCACATGGGTGCTGTTGTACATGTTGTACATATATGCACAAAATAAAGATACAACCATCACATTAAAAACATTATATTTATGAATTTACATATGAAGTTAAGTGATAAGCCAGTACTTATAAATACTGTTTTTGGTTTAAAAAAACTGACTAATTAGGCCAGGCGTGGTGGCACAGGCCTTTAATCCTAGCACTTGGGAGGCAGAGGCAGGCGGATCTTTGTGAGTTCAAGGCCAGCCTGGTCTACAGAGCGAGTTCCAGGACAGCTGGGGCTACAGAGAGACCTGTCTCGAAAAGACCAAAAAATATAAATAAATAAAATAAAGTTAAGCAAGTTAGAGATGGCTAGAAATTTACTGTAAAGTACATTTATGTTCTGTCTTCTATATTTCAATATATACAGGTCTATTGTTCATAGGAGAAAAATCAATAAAAGAATATAAACTAGGTGAAGGCAAAATGATAAGGTTATATGGTAGAAACTGCATCCCATTTATCCTGTTTTTGAAGAATAAATGTGCCTTAATTACAGAAGGTAATTTAGCCCAGACTAGTCTTGAAGTTGTTCTCCTGTGGAAGTCCTCCCAAATAGGGATTACAAGGAGCCACCACGACCAGTTAAGAGGGTCAACTCATTTAACAAACATTAGCTTTAGCTCCTATTGTGCTTATGTGATTCATGGAAAACCTCTTAAAAAATTCTAATTTTTGTGTTTTAGTAAGTTCATATATTTTTTTAAATTCTATCATGTACTAAAATCCTACTTGGATTTGGCTGGCAACTGACATATTCTTCCTGGCCAAGGGCATCAGACAGGTACCTGTCATATTCATTAAATTGTATCAGCAATACACTTTGTCCTTGTAACAAAAGAGAACTCGGTCTTAAACAAATGAAATTTGAACACACCTGAGGCTCCTCTTGGAAAACATCATGAAATACCAGACTAAAAATACACAAGCAATGGAATCTTAAAAATACAACTGGGAGTGGCAGCACATGCCTTTGATCCCAGCAGAAGCAGAGGCAGGCAGATCTCTGTGAGTTGCAGGATAGGATGGTCTGTCTACATAGCAAGTTCTAGGTCAGCCAGGGCTATATAGTAAGACCCTGTTTCAAAAAAACTAAAATAGTGACAAAACCATGATTCTCAGAGATAGTGCCTTCAATTTTTGTGAGAATCATGTTTCTAGTAGTTTTGTGAAATACCTGGAGCTGAACGTTTAGAGTCTAATGTCTACAGTTCCTACAAAGTATGAAGCATAAGAAATAATTGGACTGGTCAAAGCAGAACCGGTGACTGCCTTGGCACTGTATTGTAAATCCTCTGAGCCAACCACTGTCCACAAGATCCAAAAGCATTTCCCATGTACAGCGAAAGTATGTCTGTTTTGATAGGTTGGACCAACTCTGAAGGACACAACAAATTTACTAAAATCTTTTGGGTACCACGGACATAATGTGTATGTGGGCATACGTGAAAAGGATCTGTAACAGTTCTGTAAAATGCACTGGAACAGGACTGTGGCTAGTGTTCAGCTGTTACATGCAGAAGGCCGTAAGAACTATGCTTGCTTTTACTTTGCAACTCCTGTTGCCCAAGCCAGATTCTTCTTAGGACCTGGCTTTATTCTGATTACTGCTACATCAATGCTAGTGAATGCAGAGCAGCCGTGGTCACTCCTTTGCTGAAGTCAGCCAAGAAAACATTCTGTTGAAAAAAGGAATATATGCCTAAGAGGCATAGAGGCCAAGGAAAAAAAACTGAGACACATGAAGACTATATATAAACCAATGAACTTAGCCTCTCAGGGAAACCAACTTTACTCTCATCGAATGTGTATTATCTGGCAATATAAACTAAAGATTTATTTATAGAGTAGTCACACTACATATTTTATTGCAACAAACAGAAACCATAAGGGTCAAAGAATGCAAAATCCTAAGAAACATATTCATTCCAAAGGCCATTTAATATGCTTTTGATACAAGGTACTTTCTTGTCAATGGTTCTTTGTCTTTCTTAAAACTACATCTGCACAACAACTAGGTCACCTTGAATTTCAAGTATAACACTGTCTATAAATTTAATTTAACATCATATTATCCATAATTACCATAAACAAGAGGCAGGTGTGACCCTTATTGTCATGCTTGGAAGGACTGAGGACAGAATGGGTCATCTTGCTCAAGGCTACAGGGTTTGAGTGGACTATAGGCTCAGTGTGAGACCCAAGTATGACCCGGCTATTAAAATATTATTGCAATCGTATGCTTCCTTTAGAAGTAGTACTTCTGTATCAGAAGAGGTACCAGCCCCATTCACTGAATAAAGCACTGTTCAACCCATCTCTGCTTATTGTATTTTAACAGTTGAAAGCTGAACAGTGTGTGGCCATGGAGAGCTAAGGGAAAAAGCAAGCAATCTGAAGTTCATGTCCAGTGAACTCTGAATGAGGGAATTCTGAACAATGTGTTGAAGGAAGAAAAGGCAGAGCAAGGACTTAAAGGTTGCGCATAAATAATGAAAAGGCTTGCTTGGTACAACATCCAACAAATGAGTTCTCGTGGTTTGAAATTAAAGGGGAAAAAAATAGTTTAAGACAAAATTTCTCTTTCAAAATGTCATTAGGGCCACCCCAGGCCAATGGGATTCTTCCTGATAACTGCTTTATATTGTGAAAATGTTCTAGACATGCATTTCATTTAGACCCAGAGTTGAATGCTAAGCATCAGGGGATTCCACATATAAACTTTTGGGGACACAGATCTGCTCTGAGTTCTTACCCTGACCTCCCTCAGTGATTGACTGTGACCTGGAACAGAAAGTACCTTTAAGTCCAAGAGTCTGTAGTTACATACAGAATTTGGCAGAGGAGCCAAAATCAGAGCTCAGGTCTATGCAAGTCAGTTCCCTGCTCTTCCTTTACACATGAAGTCTTAGAATACATGAGTGACATGTTTCTATGAGACCTCCCATAAACAATGCCTAGGGCTCTCTTTCTAATAAAGACAATACTATTAATGTGCTTAAAAATGTTTGGTGAGTTCTAAGACTTTGTGGGACAAAGACCAATTTTCCTAAAATGGACATGTTCTGGTCTGCGCTCCCCAATCTACAATGTCTTCTACCATTCTTTTCTAACTTCCCTGAGAGTACTTTAGCTGCTACCATGGCTGAGTAACATGGAAGGCAGTGATGAGTGCGTGTCATCTTCGCTTCAGAAGAGCAAGTATGCTTCTATCACTTTTCCATGTGGAACTGCATATAAAGATTCACTTAAGAAACTAGCTTTGGAGCTGGAGGGATGGCTCAGAGGTTAAGAGCACCGACTGCTCCTGCAGAGGACCTGGGTTCAATTCCCAGCACCCATATGGTGGCTAAGAACTGTCTTTAACTCCAGTTCTTTAACTCTAGTTCCAGGGGAATCTGATGCCCTCTTCTGACCTCCACAGCATTGCACAACACAGGTGCACCAACCTACATGTAGACATTACACTCATACGCATAAAAAATAATAAAAAAATATATAAAGAAATTAGCTTTAAAAAACCATTGCTCCAGATACACAAGAGAATTATACCTAGTAGCTCTAACTATATTTCCATGCCCTCTTGCTTTTATCTTAACCTGCTCTAGGCAAAAATGGGATTCTAAAATAAATGCAACCTTTCCTTTGAAGGTTTCTTTACTTCCCCAGGTTGAGTATTTGTTCCTTCTCTGCTCTCAATGAATATTCACTTCCCTTTGTGCACTAAAAAAAAATGTGTGTATGTGTACATGTGTGTCCATGTTGATATATGCACATGTATGTGGACAGTGTATGCAGAGGCTGGAAGAGGGTGTCATATCCTTCAGAGTTAGGGTTACTGGCCTCTGTGGGATGCTTGGATGTTATGTGAGTGCTGGGAGCTGAACTCTGGTCCTCACGATTTCAGAAGCAGGAGCTCTCATCTGCTGAGCCATCTCCAGCTTCACACACTGCCCCTCAAGGGAGCAGTTTACACCTTCCACTGTTTTAATACAATACTCATATACCACTAGCTCCTTAGGGCTACAGGGTGCATGTGTTATCTTTTTACCTTCCATACTGAAACAATGCTTGAGATGTGGTAGACACTCAACCAAGGTTTGAGTAAATGGTACTCAGAAAGGAGTCTCAATTAAGAGATTGCCTATAGGGGCTGGAGAGATGGCTCAGCAGTTAAGAGCACCGTCTGCTCTTGCAGAAGACCCGGGTTTGATTCCCAGCACCCACATGGCAGCTAAGAACCGTCTTTAAGCCAGGCATGGTACTGCACGCCTTTAATCCCAGCACTCAGGAGGCAGAGGCAGGAGCAGGCGGATCTCAGTGAGTTCAAGGCCAGCCTGGTCTACAGAGCGAATTCCAGGACAGCTGGGACTGACTACAGGGAGACCCTGTCTAGAAAAGAGAGAAAAAAAAAAAAAAGAGCTGCCTTTAAGCCACGCGTGGTAGTGCATGCCTTTAATCCCAGCACTCAGGAGGCAGAGGCAGGAGGCGGGGGGGGGGGTCTATGGATATGTCTGGGGGTGAATGTCTTTAGTATTAACTGATTAATTGATATAGGGAGGACCAACCCACTGTGGGCAGCACCGTCCCTAGGCAAGTGGTCCTGGCCTATATTAAAAAGCTAATAAGCAAAAGCCTGCAATTGTGCCAGTGAGCAGTGTTCCCCCATGCTTTCTGCTTGAATTCCTGCATGAGTTTCTGCTGTGACTTCTTTCAATGATGGAGGGTGACCTGGAAGTGTAAGCTAACTAAATAGTTTAAATACTTTCCTCCATTAAATTGCTTTTGGTCAGAGTGCTTGTCATTACAGAACGAAACTAGAACATATACATATCTATGATAAAGTTTAATTTACAAATTAGATACAGCCAGATATTAACCAAAAAATAATAAATACAATGATAATAACAAAGTAGTATAACAAAAGTTATACAAACATGGTCTCTCTTGAAAGAGTTAAGAAAAATATTATTGGGGCTGGAGAGATGGCCTAGTGGTTAAGAGTGCCAACTGCTCTTGCAGAGGACCCGGGTTCCATCCCCAGCACCCATATGGCGGCTGAGAACCGTCCTTAACTCCGGTTCCAGGGGAATCTGACACCTCTTCTGACCTCCATGGCATTGCACAACACGGGTGCACAAACCGACATGCAGACAGTACAATCATACAAATAAAGAATAAATAAAATTTTAAAAGCTTTTAAAAAAAAGAAAAATATTATTAACATTCAGAGCACAGTTGAGCATGAGTAACTGTGCCGGCACTGTGGCAGGTACAACCACAGGAAAAATGGGGAGGTGACAGGTGGGAAATCCCTTTGTGTGGGGGGGCATAGACACAATAAAAGAAGTCACAGAGATGAAGAGAGGTCTTTTCCAGTTCTAACAAGAAGATTCTATTATTTTTCTTCATAGGGGCAAGGGAACATTTATGACCAGGGTACAGTACCTTTAGGCAGATGATATATTTTCTTTAATTTGATATTGCAAATCAAGTTGGCTAATTACTTTCACCTTTAAAGTAATCATGGGGGCTGGAGAGATGGCTCAGCAGTTAAGAGCACCGACTTGCAGAGGACCCAGGTTCGATTCCCAGCACAAACATGGCAACTAAGAACCAGGCATGGTGGTGCACGCCTTTAATCCCAGCACTGTGAGTTCAAGGTCAGCCTGGTCTAGAGAGTGAGTTCCAGGCCAGCTGAGGCTATAGGGAGACCCCATCTCAAAACAAACAAACAAACAAACAAACAAATTAATTAATTAATTAAAAAAAACAAAATAATCACTGTGAAACTTAGAAACACTGGAATAATGTTTTGTATACCAGCATGTTCTAAATTATCATTCCTATTCTATCAGGACTACTGGGTCACTCACTCATTCCACTGCTGGATTTGTCTGTACAGTTCATTAGGCTGTAAGATGTGCCTTTCTCACAGAGAAGCTTCCTCTTCATACAGGACTTGAATGCCTCCAAATATGTACTTTTCAGTACCATGCAGCTTTGATTTTGAATTTAGAAATAGATCACCACTGATATCAAGACACATTTTTTTTAATTTATTTATTCTTATATGTGTATAAATGTACTGTCTGCATGTAGTTTGGTGCACCCATATAGTGCAATGCCTCAGAAGTCAGAAGAGGGTGTCAGATTCCCCTGGAACTGGAGTTAAAGACGGTTTTCAGCCACCATGTGGGTGCTGGGGATCGAACCCGGGTCCTCTGCAAGAGCAGTTGACGCTCTTAAACGTTAGGCCATCTCTCCAGCCCAAGACACAGTTTTAAAGAAAAGTAAAGATATGACAGGCGTGGTGGTGTACAACTTTAATTCCAGCTCAGGAGGCAGAGGCAGGTGGATCTCTGTGAGTTCAAGGCCAGCCTGGTCTACATAGTGAACTCCAGGCCAGCTAAGACTACAGGGAGACCCTGTCTCAAAAATCCCCCTCCCTCAAAAAAAAAGAAAAAGAAAGAAAGGTAAAAGATGCAATTTTGAGAGACAAGAACAATTGTTTCTGTACGTGAAACATTATATTTAAAAATTAACAAATCAGGTAATTTCCATTATTTTCTTTAAAAAAAATTTTTTTTAATTTATTCTTGTATGTGTATGAATGTACTGTCTGCATGTAGGTTTGTGCACCCGTGCCATGCAAGGCCGCAGAGGTCAGAAGAGGGTCTCAGATTCCCCTGGAATTGGAGTCAAAGACGGTTCTCTGCTGCCATGTAGGTGCTGGGAATCGAACCCGGGTCCTCTGCAAGAGCAGTCCGTGCTCTTAACCGCTGGGCCATCTCTCCAGCCCCACATTATTTTCTTTTGCTACTTCAAATACCCACATTGCTATGAGTTTAAATATGTATTTATGCAGCATGCCGGAAATTTCAATACGTGGAAGCCTGAGGTAGCAGTATTGCCATGAGTTTAAGACCAGCCTGGGCCACACAGTGATACCCTGTCCTAAAAAACAAAACAAAACAAAAACAAAAACAACAACAACAAAAAACAAAAAAGAGCTCCAGGCATGGTGGTATAAACCTTGAAATCCCAGCACTTAAGAGGCAGAGAAAGGAAGATCAGGGGTTCAAAGCCAGCCTGGGCTGTATTAGACCCTGTCTCAACAACAAAAGACATGTTTGTTTGTTTTAAATCTCCAGACATTAGCTGGTATCACATAAAAACAGTTGGAAATATTCAAATTTCTGTTCCTTTGAATTGACATAATTTCATAGTTTAAAACTTCAGGCAGTTTTGGATTTAAGATTTCCTTTTTGGTTTTGTTTGTTTTCAAAATGCATTTCTCTGGCCAGGATTTCAGTAAGCCAAATTTCAGACTCAGAACACATTTTAGAAGTTTCTTCAATTCAGAACAATTACTGCAAACCCAGTTATACTACTACTTGTTAGCTCAAGGATTTGGCTATATTGCAAGTTACATCATGTTCCTGGAAACATAATTGCTGGAAAATAGTCAAAGCTTGGTTTACTATACTATACCCTGCTTGTACTGATTATAGTATTTCTATCCCAACTCAAGTATTATAAAGTAGCCTCCTAGACACAAAACACTAAAGTATCTTTAATACTGTACCACCATTAATTGTAATGATAGTTGCCTAACAAAACTGATTGTCTGAAAGGCTAGATTAGAAGGATTCTGCAGCTAGGAATGGATCTTCTTCATAACCTATTAAGCTTTGGTTTTTGAGGCAGGGTCTCCCTATATCCCCAGCTGGTATCCATATAGACCAGGCTAGCCTTAGTCTCACAGAGATCCACCTATCTCTGCCCCCTAAATGCTGGGACTAAAAGCATGTACCACCATTCTCAGCTTTTTATTTTTACTGTTTTTTCAGAGTGAACCCAGGGCTTTACACATGCTAAGCCAAGGTTCTACTACTAAATCTAGAACCCCAGTCCTTTTTCTCTTCATAACCTTTATCCAAGTTTACCAAAATAAACCCCAAAACTCCTCTAAAGAGTCTACTTCTGCCTCCTATTTGTTATAGGTGCTAAAGTGTGAGTTGATATACCTAGTATCAGGTAAAAATTGCTTAAATAATAGATGGTAACCTATTTATCTGTCACATAGAGGTCTCTGAAAAGGCAGAAATAATCTACCTTAGAGTATGCTTTGTACTTTTGGCTGTCTAGTCTTTGTGTCTCAGAAGCAGAAAGGAGTTAAGAGGGGTTGGTAAGAAGAGAAATAGAGACTTTTTAGCATCTGGGCAACAGATTCTAGCCTCCATTTGTCTGTAGGATCCTTCAATGGAACAGAAAGAACCAACTTACCTAAAGGGAACTGATGATGAATGAGAGAATAGCTACTTACAGTTTCCTCTTCTTGACCTATTCAACTGATACTTCCTGAACTACCTATATTGAAACCTTTCCTCACATCAGGCTATTTATTACAGTAACATCACATATGGAATAAAATGAATGATTCGAAAAACCTACATTTCTATAGTTTTCATATCCCCATGTGAGTTGAGAATAAACAGATCAGAAAAGAACTAAATTCTTATTGAGTAACTAGTATGTGGTAAGTTCTACAATTGAAGAAAGAAATAAAAGCAACAGACAATAGGAGTAAACACATGATAAAAGCATTTGAATAAAAACCATTGCAAAATAGATTGAATAAGTACAGACATTATATGATTAATTGCCAGGCTAGTAGCAGAGGCAAGAGAATGCTCCAGGGATATGGAGAAGGAAATGATAATGCTGGAATGATTAGTTAAAAAAGTTATGGGGTCTAGCCAGGCGTGGTGGCGCACGCCTTTAATCCGAGCACTCAGGAGGCAGAGGCAGGGGGGTCTTTGTGAGTTCAAGGCCAGCCTGGTCTACAGAGTGAGTTCCAGGACAGCTGGGGCTACAGAGAGACCCTGTCTCAAAAAGACAACAACAACGAAAAGTTATGGGGTCTATTGCCACTCTCATAATAGCCAACTTATAGTTGGGGCTGGGTGCCCATCAAGGTGAGTTGACAACAAAAATGTGATCATATATGGAGTTTTATTTATCCATAAAGCAGAATGAAATCATATTTACATAGAACTGGCACCACCTCCCAGCACCTGCTGGCCACTGCTGCTGCCTCCAGACACCTGTGGGCTGCCTGTGTCACCTCCAGAAGCATGTGGGCTGCCTCCAATACATCCAAACACCTGCAGCCTAACACCTGCTTCCTAACATCTGCAGGGGCCCCAACATTCCTCTCCCTTGACCGTAATATGGAATAAACCAGACACAGACAAGTATCACGTTTTCTTTCACATATGGAATTTGGCGACTGGGTACAGAAGTAAAAGGGAACTACTAGGGGATATGGACAGGAAAAAGGGGAAGTTGGGAAGGGATGGAAAGGATAGGAGAGGGATTGCATATGATCAAGTACACTGTATGGCAATGTCACAATGAAACCCATTGCTTTGTCCAATTCATGTATAAAATAAAAATGTTAGCAGGGCATGGTGGTACACACCTTTAAGCCTAGCACCCGGGAGGCAGATAGCTCTCTGTGAGATCAAGATCCAGGCCAGCTTGGCTATAAAGAGACTCTATATCAATATATCGATATATAGGTATAGATATAAATGTTATTGGAGTAAGATGGATTTTAGTAGTTTTTTAAATAGAATAAAAATGAGTAAATTCAGTAAGTGCACAGAGCAGGAATTGGGTCACAAAGGGTGAAGATGAACTATTATGAAAAGACAGATGGATGTGGAATGCCTGGGCAGCCCTGCCTACAAGTATGATATACTCCTCTTCGCATTTGTTTTGAGGCAGTATCTCACTCTGTAGCCCAGGCTGACCTGGAACTCGCTATGTAGCCCTAGGTGGCCTCCAACTCATGGTGATCTTCTGACTTCAGCCTCTCGTTAAGTGCTGGTTTACAAGGCATGAACATTCTGGGCTGGGCACCCTCCTTGAGTGTCTGCTTTGCCCCTAGTCCGAATCAAGTGCTGCAAACAGACATTATCATGTTTTACTGTCTTGGTAATGTAGAGAAATTAGTCATCTGAGCCAGGGGGCTCACAACACTAAAGAGACTTGGATAAGCAGAGACAAAATTCAACCACACACTGTTCTAAAAGAGTGATTTTTTTTTTTTTTTTTTCTTTTTCGAGACAAGGTCTCCCTGTAGCCCCAGCTGTCCTGGAACTCACAAAGATCCACCTGGCTCTGCCTCCTCTGCTAGGATTAAAGGGGTGTGCCACCACGCCTGGCGATTTTTTTTTTTTTTTCCAATGCAGGCATGGGAGTTTCTTGAATGAGGGTGTAAGATGAAAATTTTAGTGTTCTATGAAGTATAATCCAGCCCACTGGTACTAAGGGACTATGTTAAACAGATATGGGTAGGAGCAGTTTGACCAAAGGCTCAGAAATGTCAGAAATAGATTAGGTTTTGTAACTGTGAGAGACGTGTGGCTTGAAATGACCCTAGTGTGCCTACTTCAGTCAACAGCTCGGCCATGCTACCCTGTATGTGACCTGTTCCCTCCGACTGTTATTTCCTGTCTGACTCTGCCATGTTGGCTGTACAGCTTAAAAAAAAAAAATGAGCTAAAGCTATAGCTACCACAAGAAATAGAAGACTGCATTCGTATAGCTTTGTACAGAATCGCAAGAATGGAGTCAGGTGTGCCACATGTGGCTGAGATGCAGAATACTCAGCATGGTAGGATGACAGGATGATGGAGAGTGTGCGCAGGGTAATGGAGAGTGTGCGCAGGGTATCACACCAAAATGAGCAGATGCTGTTCTCAGCAGACAGTGAAAAAGAGCTGCTGGGAAGGCAGTGGTTACTCAGCTTTATCAGCAGGCAGAGAATGATCTCCAGGATAGAACAACAAATTCTTCCACGAGATAAGACTACAGTGGTGGTACATAGTACACATGAAGTTGTGTAATCTTGGGTTAGTTCATTATTACACGATGGAGCTTATATGTTTTATATGAAGATACATTAGCATTAAGGAAGTGGGTACTTATATAATGTGATGTTAGAATGATTTCCAAATTGTTCCCAAGTTTTCCTCTTACTCATTTACATGCTTTGCTTTTAGTAATTACGATGGAAAAGATGATTTGGGTTTGCCTCCCGCTTGGTTTTTATGGTGTACTGCACTCAATTACTGTTCATCAAATTGTGATATTTCACCACATTTGTGTTGTCCTTCATCTAGCCTTCCTTAAAGGGACAAGATCAAGGTGACTATGCCATGGGGAAAGGAAACAGACCTTGTGAGGACTGTTGGACACTGGCACCAAAATGCCTTATTTCAGGGGACCAAAAACATCACTGTGGTCTACCAGGGAGAAGAAGGGCTTATGCAGCTCAGGGGGTCAATGGCATCTTCACTGATACCAGTCATACAGTAGGCGCAGTAGACTCCCAACCCCCTCCTACTCTTATTTTCCCAGTCTTAAAATGTGTAACTGGACCGTTTCTTCTGACCTCGGCAGGCATTGCATGGCATGGGTGCACTTACATACATGCAGGCAATATACTCATACACATAAAATAATAATAATTTTTTAAAAAGAGAATTAGTCCATTGATATTCAAGGTAACTGCAATGTCTACATGTTATCTAAAGATAGTGACATACGAAGGCAAATACTGTATTTTCTATGTGGTACAGAGCCCTTAATAAATATTTCTCATCCTAAGAGTAGAAACTCAATTTTTTTCCAAGACTTTATTGGTACCTGGAAGCTATCATAATCCAGTTAGTCATATTTTCATATTAGTCAATTATGAAATTAGCCATTTGATGAAATATAGATTTTAAGGTGTACCCGTGCATTTGTTCTTTTGAACAACTTGTTTCCAACACAAATGCATAAAAAAACTTAAAAGTTTTGGATTACTGGAACAGATCCCTTACTGACGTGTTATATAGACTGAGCTATCTTTCCTGTCTCAAACATTTCCCTAGCCATGTGCAGGGAATTTTCTCTTTGCATTGGTTAACACTCTTCCTCATCTGGATCGCCTTCAAGTATGTGACAACAAAGAACTCAAACACCAAAATAGCAGCGGCTACATATCCGCTGTATGACAGTGTAATTTCTTCTGCCTTAAGGCTGTGTCTAGCACTGAAATCATAGTCTGTTTACTTCGATCTGGTGCTATATTACACTGGGAGGGATTTAACTCTTACTTCAAAATACACAGGGGAATCATCTCTCAGCTCTGTTTAACTTAGAATTGGAGAAGAAACTGTGCAGTTCTTTTTGCTGCTGGGTCAATCATACCACTGAGCAAAGCTATCCACACCCCTCCTCCCCCACCAACTTTAATAGACAAGAAAACAAAACAAAACAAAAACAGTGGCATCTCTTAAAATGTCTCCATACTACAACTATTACAGTTGTGGGTGGCTAATGAGTAAGGAAATTAATCCTGAAGGTTTCCCATTTGATTTACATGCCTTGTTTTCTCTTCAGATGTTTAGGCTTGGGATATCACTACTTATGTGTTAGTTTTATAAAAAGAGAATTTGGCTAGGGATATTCTGCTTAAAATTCAATTTTCTAGGAGACTATGACTATAAATCAGTATTCTATAGTCTCTTAATCAGAAAAAGCCAGCTCTTCAAATGGATCGTCAACTTCTCCATAGTCGTGCCCCAACCTACATGTCTGTTAGAGTCTACCACTGAAACATCTCTCCTGCTCTGCTTCCTCCACACCATTCCCAATTCTAACTCTACAGTCCCTAAAGCCTCTTGTCTGAACTTTTAGAAAGGCCTACAAATGTAAACCTCACTTCTAGAATATTCCCCCCTTGAGAGCCTTTCACAGTATAAATATAATACCACAATTCAGTTTAAATGATTACTACAGGGGCTGGAGAGATAGCTCATCAGTTAAGAGCAGAGGACCCGGGTTTGATTTCCAGCACCCACATGGTGGCTAAGAACCATCTTTAAGCTGGGCATGGTGGTGCATGCCTTTAATCCTAGCACTCAGGAGGCAGAAGCAGGCAGATCTCTGTGAGTTCAAGGCCAGCCTGGTCTACAGAGTGAGTTCTAGGCCATCTGGGACTAAAGGGAGACTGTGTCTCAAATAAATAAATAAACAAAATAGATAAAAATATTTTAAAAAGACTATTACAAATCCCATGACACACAGACTTACAGAAATATCCCACATAAAATAGGCATGTGAGAAATACTTAGTGAATAAACAGATTCTCTACTGATGGAGGCTGGGTACATAAGTTTCTAGCACTTGCTGATCTCTCTAATGAATCCTGCTATTTTCATTAAATTCAACACTCTCTCTGTCTCTCTCTCTGTCTCTCTCTCTGACACACACACACACACACACACACACACACACACACACACACACACAGAGGCTCCTGTTATTCTCATTTTAAGAATAAAGAAACTGGGCTGGAGAGATGGCCTAGTGGTTAAGAGCGCCAACTGCTCTTGCAGAGGACCCAGGTTTGCACCCACATGGAGGCTAAGAACCGTCTTTAACTCCAGTTCCAGGGGAATCCGATGTCCTCTTCTGACCTCTGCGGCTTTGTATGACACGGGTGCACAAACCTACATGCAGACAGTACATTCATACACATAAAAAATAATAAATAAAATTTTAAAAATTAAAAAAAAAAAGAATGAAGAAACTGTGGGCTGGAGCGCTGGCTATTCTTGCAAAAGACAGGGGGTTGAATCCCAGAATTTACATGGTGACTAACAACCGTCCATAACTCCAGTTCCAGGGGATCTGATGTCCTCTTCCATCTTCTGTGGACACTGCACTACATTGAGTGCACTTACACACATGAAGCCAATATACTCATACACAAAAAATAAAAATAAATTAAGAAAACGAATGAAGAGACTGAAGCCTATAAGATTATATAACATTCTCAAAGTCACAAAACTAATCAAAGTGAAGTGAGAATTTGAAGTTGGAATTATTATTATTTTGTTTTTTGACTCAGAGTAGGAAGGCTGAGTAAATTAAATATGTGGGATATTTTATTTTTTGTTGTTTTCTGAAGTAAGGTCTTGCCATGCAGCTATTGTTGGCTATCCTGGAACTCACCATGTAGAAGAGGCTCACCTAGTATTTATAGCAATCCTCCTGCCCTTCCTTCTCAAGTATAGGGATTACAGATTTGTGTCACCATGTCCAGTTTACCATGGGGTACATTTTTTTTTTTATGAAGGTGTAACTATTTTGTATATTATAAAGGTAGAGATAAGATACTAACTACTTGCCGGGTGTGGTGGTTCACGCCTTTAATCCTAGCACTTGGGAGGCAGGGGCAGGCAGGTCTTTGTGAGTTTAAGGCCACCCTGGTCTACAGGGAGACCCTGTCCGGAAAAGCCAAAAAAAAAAAAGATAAGTACTTGTTAAAACCCATGAAGAACTTTACAACACAAAGACTGAAGTAATACAATATATAAAATAAAATATCAAAGGGTATTGGGGGCATGTAGTGCTGACCTAATCATTCTGAAAAAATTGTAAGACTGAGACAAGGGGAACTCAAACAAGAATTGTTTCCTATGTGGGCATGGACTAACAGGTATACTTGTAAGTTACATGACTAACATGCATGTTGTATACAGCTATACTGAAACTGAACAACACTGTGAATGGAGGGTAGACGGCTAGAAGCAGAGTTCTTCCTGCTGAAGTGAGAGGACACAGATAGGTGGGCAGGGGTAGGAAGTAGTCTAGTATGATCCATATGGGAATGAATCAGGGCTGAAGACATCAGAATGAACTCAGACTGGCCTAATATAAATACAGAGGATTGCATATGAAAATGTTTATAGACACATGTATATACATGGATTACAGATATACATATATCCTTGCTGTGTCAGCTAAGGGCCAGAAGCAACAATACCTCAGTAGCAATGAGTCTACTGAGCAGCCAGATGGGGGCTTTTAATTCTACAGTCCAGTGAAAGAAACCAGGGAGCCTTTGAGAAATGGTTGACTCTAAGATTGTGGTAAGAACTGTATAAAATGAAAATGGGTCAACTCTGCAGTTCCAGAGAGGTAGAAGGCATCAAACACCCAAACACAAAAGCCACAACCCCACTAAGATGATGGTGTATTCAAGGGACATAGGAGCCAAATCAAAGAATGTCTCACAGATAAAACTAGACAATTATGCCACAAAATAAAGTGGATTATATCCCAAAGTATGAAACAAATATCTATAAGTCCGTACTGATGTAGGTGAATAAACAGATTTAGGAGACCAATTTACTATGCAAATTAGGCACGTAGATACTCTGCCCTTAAGGAGGCAGAGCAGGGCTCTGTACTCTGTAAGCATAGCTGTACATACTGATTTCTTTCCAAAGACTAGTGTAAGGGGAGAGGTAAGTCTAGAAAAACACCAGCTAAGCCAGGTGTTCTGAGTGCATGCCGGCAGTGATCGGTCATGCTGATAAGGTACACTTTTATGATGTGCAGGGGCACTGTACCTCTGAGATCTTCCTTGAAGGTCTAATCATAAGAAAAACTTCAGACAAATCTTTAGGGAGGGGCAGTCTACAAGACACCTGACCAATACACCTCAAGACTGCCATGATCATCTGGGAAACTATGATAACTGGGAGAAGACTAAGAAGACATGAATACCAAATGTAAGTGGGTATTTATTTTCTATGAGATCCTGGAACAGAAAAAACAACAACAAAAAAATCTGAATATCGTATGTGTCAATATTGATTAATTATAATAATACATATCCCTATTAATAATACTGGAAGCTCAGAACGGGATGCACAGAACTCTGTATTATCTTTACAACAATCCTGCATCTTTAAATCAGTCTATCTAAAGTACAAAGTTTAAATCTCAACATACTGGGAATGCGCCACCTAATCAAGAACTACGACACTGTGTTTGGCTTGCCTCTGTCCTCTGGGCTCCTCCCTGTGCTCTCCTCCCTGCCTACCTAATTCCCATCCTACCTGTATGCTACGTCCTAGTCTTGGAGTCAACCATTTCTCAAAGAAGCTCTGGTTCCTTTCATTGGACAGTAGAGTTAGAAGCCCTCATCTGGCTGCTCAGTAGACTCACTGCTGCTGAGGTATTGTTCCTTCTGGCCCTCAGCTGAGAGAGCAAGGATATATGTATGTCTTTAATCCATGTATATACATGTGTCTATAAACATTTTCGCATGCAATCTTCTGTGTTTGTATTTGGCCAGTCTGAGTTCATTCTGATGTCTTCGGCTCCAACTCATTCCCATATGGATCATGCAAGACTTTTAGCCCATCTATCTGGGCTTTGGTTTCCTCAGCTTGGTACAGTTTCAGTCAACATGAAGAACTCATACCTTAAAGATTTTGCTTATTGATGAGCTTTATAAAAATGTTGCTAGTCTTTATCTGTCCTCAGAGACTTGTACCAGGGAGCTACTGATAGTAGTTCATTATAGTACTGTTTATAAAAACAAATGTCCCGGGGCTGGAGAGATGGCCTAGCAGTTAAGAGCGCCAGCTGCTCTTGCAGAGGACCAGGGTTCAATCCCCAGCACCCACATGGCGGCTGAAAACCATCCGTAACTCCAATTCCAGGAGAACTCCAGTTCCAGGGGAATCCGACGCCCTCTTCTGACCTCCACGGTATTGCACGACACGGGTGCACAAACCTACATGCAGACAGTACATTCATATACATAAAAAAAAAAAAAAATGTCCCAAATAGACAATCGGGGAAGTAACAGTACACCTAAACAATGAAATAGTACGTAAAAGTAAAAAAAATAACTATATTTAATAGTATGGATAAATTTTTAAGAGTACTAGATGCTAAATAATAACTACGTTTAACAGTATGTATAATTTTTATTTGATGCAGAAGATCCTCCAGCAGATGGGGGCAACCAACCTTCTCAATCTCATTCATAATTTTCAGTGTAGTCACCAAGCTTCTTTTGTTGTCCAAACATTCTAGCCCTGTCCACTCACTTGCAATCCCAACCTTTCCTGAGGAACTACTGGCAACCAATGGCTGCTGGGAGGGAGGATGTCAGTCTTCTTCAAGGGTGTGATTCTTGGTAGGGTAACTAGCCTTCCATGGATGGACCCATAGCAAAGGATATTTAGGAGGGGGGCACAAATTAGACTCTGTAGACCTATATACATATACACACATATATGTGTGTACATGAAATTGAGGGTAATAATGATCAAAATATATTGTATGAAATTAGTAAACACTCAATTATGTTTACAATATATGTTTCATATATCTTTCATATATGTTTACACATATATGTACAAACATATATGTGTGTACATGAAATTGAGGATAATAATGATCAAAATATATTGTATGAAATTAATAAACATTCAATTAAAGGGAGCAGATAATAAATATGATATATAGTTCACATACCACACAATTTGTCCATTTAAAGAATGCAGCTCAATGGTTTTTACGATACTCACACTAATAATCAATTTTAGAATATATTTATATCACAGAGAAAGCACATAGTCATTAGGAGTCAAGGACATTGGCTGCTGTCGTACCTTCCATAGCGCTAGGCGACCATGGATTCACTTTCTGTCTCTATGATTTCCTGTTCTGGGCATGTCATGTAAGCAGAACCATGTGGAAGGTGGCCTTTTGTAAATGGCTTCTGTCACTTTACATAATGTGTCTAGGTTTCATCCATGTTGTAGCTGGTTAGCCCTCCCTTCTTTTTACTGCTACATATTCCACTGTGTGGATATGCTTGCCTGAAGTTTTTTCTGTCATTGGTAGGATTTTCTTGTTCCCTGCCTGCCAAATTCCTATTCTTCTTTCAATATCCAGATCAGAGACTAATTCCTGAATTCCCATGGCCCTATGTTTCACAATTACAATTTCCATGCTGTGTTTTCAAAAACATTATTTCCCCTTCTGTACCCACTGGTGAACTGTGGACTCCCGACAAGCAGGGACTAAGCTTTGCTCCTCATCGGGTTTGTTGCTGTCAGCAGAACCTCACCAACGACTCACTGAACAAGTGTCAAATTAGTAAATGAGTAAGCTCTTCTCATATTTGCCAGAGTCACACTTCTCTCATAAAAGGAGTTATGTGACTGGAAACAGTAGAAAACTGCAGTGTTACTATGGTCCAAGTCCAAGCTCACATACCAGTTCTGTTTGTAATGCAGATATACACATATGAATAACAGATAACATCTTGAGCAAGTGGCTTAACCACTCTGCCTCATCTGAAACATGTGAATAGCAATATGACACTTAATGGGTTATTAGTTTCATGTCATGTACATAAAAATTTTTGAATAGGCATGGTGGCCTATTCATGCCTACAATCCTAGCATTTGAGGAGTTGAAGCGGGAGGATTGCCATGAGTTCAAAGCCACCCTGGACTACATAGTGAGTTCCAGGCCAATCTGGGCTACAGAGGAGACACTGTCTCAAAAAATAAATTAATGCTGGGGCTGGAGAGATGGCTCACGGGTTAAGAGCACTGGCTGTTCTTGCAGAAGACCGGGGTTCAAATCCCGGTAGCCACATGGCAGCTAACTATCTTCCATAACTCCAGGTCCAGGGAATCTGACACCCTCCTCTGTCCTCCTCAGGTGTTGTACAACATGGGTGCACTTATACACATGCAGGCATAACACTCATACACATAAAATAAAAATAAATTAAAATTAAATAGTTGTCACATTATTATTCCAGTGCTGAAAGCCATCAACAGATGCGTGGATCAAGGGGCAGAATCCTGAAGGAATATCTCACTCAAATCCTTCTCTGTTTGACATTTAGAAATTCTACATGTTATAATGTTTCAATACTCAAGAGTAAGCATATCAAATAGTCAACATTTCTTTGTGATGCATTCAAATTCCTTGTTATTGATCTTTTGAAATATTCAGTACAACATAATTATCTATAGTCACCCAACTAAATCTTTTCTTTTACAAATGAAGAAGCTGAAACAATGAGATTGGAGGAGGCACCAGAGGATGTTTGGCCTCTTGAGGCAGAGTAGAATGACCATGTACTGTACAGTACATACAGTTCTGATTATGAGCTTGTGGCTCTTCTTAGTTGAATATCCTTAGGCACATTACTAGAGTCTCTGCACCATTCTCATTAGTGTGTGAGGAACCATGAACACCAAACTCATGGTACAGATTTGTGAACCAAGAAACTGCTTTTGATGATACGCAGAAAGATACATAAGAATGGATGCAAGGGTACTGACTCCCACAATCATGGATGAACTGAAGACAGAAAAGTTTTTTTTTTTTTTTTTTTTTTTTTTTTTTTTTTGTCTTTTTTGAGACAGGGTCTCCCTGTAGCCCCAGCTGTCCTGGAACTCACTCTGTAGACCAGGCTGGCTTTGAACTCACAAAGATCCTGTTGTTGTTTTTTTTTAAATATTTTATCTATTATTTTTAATTTTTATGTGTATGAGTGTATTGCCAGCATGTAGGTAGGTTCACGCCTGTCCTGCAATGCCTAAAGAGGCCAAGAAGAGGGCCTTAGATCCCCTGGAACTGGAGTTACTGACAGTTGTTACATACATGTGAATGCTGGGAAAGAAATCTGGGTCTTCTGCAAGAGCAGTCACTGTTCTTAACCATTGAACCATCTTTCCAACCCTGAAAGAAAAGTTTTAAGAAGAAATTCATAGTTTAACCTCCCCTGCCCCCCAAAGACAATAGAAATCATTTTTAAAAGGTGACTGAATTTCAGGAATAGATTTATAGTTATCCTGAAGTAGGAACAGTATCCTATAAATAAAGTGAGTAAAATAATATGTAATCTTTAGAAAGCAACAATGTATAGGAAATTAAGGATTACTGTTCACGTTGTCCTTCTCCAAGTAACTTTCCCTTTGAACTCTGTGGTATCCCCTGCCTGGATTCCTGGAAATGAATGAATTAGGTGATCTTCTGCATTCAACATACTGCATGGATTTCAACTGTTAACTTTCCAATGACAATATAATCAACTGTATTTCAATAATGGCATATACCTATTCATTTCATCATTTGGTTAGAAGACAACGATACACTGGTATCATAGCATTTATGCTAAAATATAGGCACAGAAAACAATGTACTGTTTATATGTTATTTTCTAATATATAAAAATTAGAATATTGAATAATCTGGAAAAACAGAAAGTTTCCAGATTACCTTTATGGCATGGTATCTGAAACCAGGATGGGAAGCAGAGCAATTAAAAGAACACATGTCATTTGACTGTAATATACAACCTATTATCAGAATAAACTGTCTCACTATGTAATCTGCTCAAGGATCCATGTCAAGTTATTTGGCTCCCTATATTAAATTAGCTGGTAGCCTGTAATATGTAAGTAGTAGATTTTATGGAGACTTAATGTTTGCATTTCTTTTTAAATTTTTTAAATTATTTTTATGTATGAGTGCCTACATGTATGTGCGCCACATGTGTGCAATGCCCATGGCTGCCAGACGAGAGCATTAGATCCCATGGAAATGGAATTATGGATGGTTGTTGGTCACCATGTAGGAAATCTAACAATAAGGCTAAGAGTTAACAAGGAGGGTTAACAGAGAAAAGGAGATGGGCCAAGGAATGGGAAACAGGATGTTAAGATTCCTTACCAGGTAGGCTTTGACAAGAAATAGCAAGAAGGAAACAGAGTGGCCATGAGAGAATATGAACCATATGGAGGCCAGCCTGGTCTACAGAGTGAGTTCCAGGACAGCTGGGACTACAGGGAGACCCTGTCTCGAAAAGACAAAAAAAAAAAAAAAAAAAAAAAAAAAAAAAAAGTTATTAGTTAAACTAAAATCATAGCTGGTAAGTAATAGTGTCCAATGTGGGGCATGCATAGACATGTAGTGTGCCAAAGACTGCGACTGGAAAGGGCCCGGGAGGAGTTTGCGGGTCTCTGGCTTGATAAATATTCCATAAGAAACAGGATTCTGTAGTTGGTTTCCGTTGTGCTGTCAAGCAGTTGGGAAACAGTGAGAGGCCCAGAGAAGCCAGTGACTTCCTGGTGTTCACCCTGCCCACATGCCTGGCCATCAGACAGCAGACCTGCTCCAGCAACCTGACAGGTGAAACTCTGGGAAGAGATGCAGCTTTCTCACAGGGTCCAGTGGGGACCAAAGAGGAACAGGCCCCGAACATAAAACTGCTTTTCCATCTGTGACTCTGGTGTGGAGGAGCACTGATAAGTGTGACAGACTCTGAACTCAACAGCGTGAACTCATGTCTCCTGATGTTTCACTTGCAACTGTCTAAATGAGTTAGAATAACTCATTATTTTTTCACCCAAAGGGCTTGCCTGCTACTTCTTGTTTTTATCTCAATTAATTTTGTCTGCCGGACTAACACAAATTACCACTTCCATGTCTTGCACTTTTGATTTAAAAATAAAGCTAATTTGGGAGGTGTTTAAAGCTTTATTAATATTTATATGGTCATTAGTGGTGACTCTGATGTTAGCAAGCTTCTTTTTAAAAATTAGCATTCCTCCTTCCAATACCCTCCCTGGGCTGTGACATTCCCACTCTGACCACATCTTTTTTAACATTTTTCTTAGGGTACAAGAGGAATTTCAGAAGGTCATAGAAAAGTTGGTTTTGCCACCATTTATCTTGCCCATTCGACTGAATGAGTCAGGCTTATGTAATGTATTTCTCTCTTTGACTTTCTTCAGAAATTCAGAGGGAGCATTCTCTCTCACAGGAAGGAGCAGAGGCGCTGTGTAAAGACAACCAAGCACCATTCTGCCCTTTTTCCTTCCCCTTGTCCAACCTGCCCTTAGAAGGGAGAAGTATTAAGGAAATTCTGGGATTATTCTAGTATGACCCAGAAACACACATAAAGGATAAAGGGTTATCCTTCAAAAGGAAGAGAAGCAAAAGAGATATGAATTAGACCATACAGGGTAACCTAGGCCATAGGTATTTCCCTCCCAGTCTCCCCATCTCAAACAAATGGACAGAAACACAAATGAAAAGGTGTTTTTAGGAAAACCCCAGAGGAGAGATGATCATTTGAGGGAAATAATAGGTCTTGAGGGTTATCACATATAACAAATGGGACAAGTGAAAATGAACAGGCTGTGTTTAGAAAGGAAGATTGAGCAAGGGGAACAGCTCAGCTCTCCTGTTCTTAATGAACCTTCCACTTACTGGGTGTGTCCTCAGACATGTGATCTCATCACTTTGTCCCTTCATTTCTTCACTGGGGAAAGGGGGATTTTTTTTTTTTTTTGACCACTAAAATGTTAATGGAAGAAAACAGAACAGTGCCTGGCACATCTAGCAGTCCCTCCTTGTTCATTCTAAGACCCTTAGCGGATGTCTGAAACTATGGGAGGACTAAGTCTTACATATACTATACTTTTCTAAACATACCTCTGTGATAAACTTTAAACTATAAATTAGGCACAGTAACCGATCAATCATAACTACAAAGATTAGTAAATAATAAAATAGATCATGTTTTAATTTTTTACATATCGTAACTGAATTTTTGTGTATTTCATACATAACATCTTAATCATCTTAAAGATGATTTTACTTCCTTCCCCCCTGGAACCGCCCCACAGCGCCCCCACTGGCTTTCATGCATTCTGTCATCTACGTTAAGGTCTATCAAGTCAAATTAGTGTCCCCACATGTCCCTCAGTGCAAGTTCATCCACAGGGGTCTAGTCAGTCTTAATTAAGTGAAATAAGGGTTATTTGATCATGACAGTCTGTCTACCTGATGTCCAAGATGGCTACCGAATGTTACTTTTTCTTGTTGCTCTGACAAAAGATCTGCCAAAGCGACTTAAGGAAGGGTGTGGCTGACAGTTTGAGGGTAAGTCTACCATGGTGGGGAGGTGTGGCAGCAGGAGCGAGCATAAGGTCATACTGAGTCCACACAGGAAGCAGAGAGACACAAATGTTGGTGCTCAGCAAGTTTTCTTTGTTATTCAGAGACGCCATTCCACATTCAGGTTAGGTCTTCCCTCTTCAGATAAAATTCTATGGAAACACCTTCACAGACATGCCCAGTGACACATCTCCTAGGGGATTCTAAATCCAGACAAGCTGACAATGAGATTTAGCCATAGCAACTACTAAAGGAATAACAGGCAGGCAGCATACACAGCATGGACACGCTGGAGAAAGAGATGATTTATGTCCAAAGGGATGAAGCGGGGTGGCGAGGAGCATCAGCAGGTATCACAGAATGGAGCCATTTAAAACTTACAAGTTGTTTATTTCTGGAATTTTACACTTAATATATTTGAACCACAGCTGACCGCAGGTAACTGGAACTTTGGAAAGTCAAACTCTAAGGACATTTGTGCTGGATAGCTTTAGTGTCAACTTGACACACCTGGGTTGAGGGAGCCTCAATTGGGGAACTGGCTCCATTGGATTGGCCTGTGGCCACATCTGTGGAGTATTGTCTTGATGGTTGAGCAGTGTGGGAGGGCCCAGCCCACAATGAGTAGTGCCACCCTTATAAGTGTACCTTATAAGAAGGCAGGCTGGGCATGAGCCAGGTGAACAAGCCAGTCAACAGCATTCCTCCATGGTTTGTGCTTCAGCTCTTGCCTCCAGGTTTCTGCCCTGAGTTCCCGCCTTGGGCTCCCTGAGTGATGAACTGTGACCCGGGAGATGTAAGCTGAATAAACCCTTTCCTCCCCAAGTTGGTGTCCGTCAGAGTGTTTTGTCACAGCAATGGAAGACAAACTACAACAACATTGAATTGCATAACAATTTCAATGTGATGTACAGTAATGCAATAGTACCAATTAGATCTTTCTACACGTTGTGGCGCACACCTTTAATCCTAGCACTCAGGAGGCAGAGGCAGGCGGATCTTTGTGAGTTCAACGCCAGCCTGGTCTACAGAGTGAGTTCCAGGACAGCTGGGGCTACAGGGAGACCCTGTCTTGAAAAGACAAAAAAAAAAAAAAAAAAAAAATTGAGAAGCTAAAAGCAAAATGTAGGCATTTTAGTATTGTTCCCTTTGGTATAAAAACTAGGAAAGTTTATTATAACCAGAACTTATTTAATTTACAGAGAGCTATTCCTCTCATACCCGGTGGTAACTTATTTGCCATTAAAGCAGATGTTTATCTGGTGTCTTTCATGTATCTCTTAAAGCTGTGCTGGCTAATAGGCAGCCACTGGTTAGACCTTACTCCCGACTTAAATGCAGCCAGTTCCAATTGAAATGTATTTTAAGTGTAAAACATACATGTCATCTCAAAGCCTTAAAATGAGAAAGGGAACATAAATCATCTCAATATTTTTAACACTGATTAATGTAAAAATTATGGAACTTAGAAATACTGAATTAAAGCACAATTAAAACTTGTTTCGCTTCTGCCTTTTATTTTAATGTGGCTATTAGGAAATTGAAACAAAAACTTGTGACTTACATTTGGTGCCTGCATAGTATTTGGACAGTGCTGGGTTAGATCAAGAAGGGATGAGTCACAGCATTTTACTACTACTACTGGCCATCAATTATGGGGTCAGTTCTCTGCTGGATGTTTTAAATACATGATTTCTAGCATCACACTAACACTAATAGACTACATCTTCTTCCTTTATAGAGACATAGAGCTGGTTTCTGAGTGTGTTTTGCCCTAATTCACAGCTAGCTGCAATAGGAATGAGTCCATGTCTCATTCCAAAGTCTGAATGCTTTCTCCTGTATTGAGGTGACATAAAGTGCAAAGCCTAGGAGACTAGAGCTCTTTGTGAGCCTGGGGAAGCTGTCACCTCCCCACAGGATATCTGGTAGATTCTGTCTTATTAGGACATGGAGTCAGTATGTGGAATATACTACTTTCCATGAACGGAGCCACTTGGGTTTCACTGAGCCAAAGCCTCTATCTGCTAACAAAGAAGGTAGAAATAGAATTTACAGTTAGCATAGAATATATATTTAAAGAATTCTTATTAGTCAGCTCAGGGGGTAAAGGCACCTGCTGCCTTTACACCTGATGAACTGAGTTTGATTCCTTGGACTCATATAGTGGAAGGAGAGAACTAACTCTGGAAAGTTGTCTAACCACACATGTACCCTGACACTTGTGCATGTATGCCCACACATAAATAAACAAACAAACAAACAAATAAATAATAAAACTTTAAAATGCTAATTAGAAAATAATTTGCATGGATGGAACTCGAAGCCTTTATACTAGGTGAAGTAACACAGTCCCAGAAAAACAAGTGGTGAATGGTATCCCTCATTTGTGGATGCTGATCCCGGGTCCCCGGGTGAGGGGGCAAGCTGAACAATATTATTGTTATATTTCTGTTTGTCTGAGGGGCAACTATGTTGTTATAATGTAAATCTCTTTTTGTTTTTTTTTTTTTTTTGGTCTTTTCGAGACAGGGTCTCCCTGTAGCCCCAGCTGTCCTGGAACTCACTCTGTAGACCAGGCTGGCCTTGAACTCACAAAGATCCGCCTGCCTCTACCTCCCAAGTGCTAGGATTAAAGGTGTGCACCACCACGCCCGGCTCTATAATGTAAATATCTTAAGCTCTAGAATTGACCCACCACTTACTTTCTTTCAGACTCTGTAATTACTGTATATGGGTGGAAAGTAAGTATTCATATTTTAGAGTGATATAAAATTAAAGGAGGAAAATGTGAATTCCTGAACATTAAAAAAAAAAAAAAAGACTGAGAGAAAGATGCAGGACATAGGGCAGAGTGCATGATCTGGGGTGGGGTGGGGTAAGGGAAAGGGGAATATGTCTGAACTGAGAAATGATGTCTGAAATATATAAGTACACCAATAAAAGCATTACAAAAAATTAAAGGGAAAAAATGTGAATTCCTAAACATATCGAAGTTAACATTCTGTTTATTCCTGGAGGACATAACTCTGGTACACGTATGACCTTTATATAGGCATATTTTGGAGCAATACAATGGGGAGGGAACCACAACAACATAGGGACTGGGTCAAAGAACGGACTGATGTAGTTAAATTCTGCCCAAAACAATGGACTTTTACAGAGAAAAACTTTAAAAAGACTGAGAGAAAGATGCAGGACATGTATGGCAGAATGCATGATCTGTGGTGGGGTGGGGGAAAGGGAGAGGGGAATGTGCCTAAATTGAACTGAAAAATGATGTCTGAAATACACAAAACATCAATGAAAGTATTATTAAAGTTAAAAAATAACTACATAAATAAAATAGAGAGGAGTTCACAAAGGCTCCTCAGCAAGAAGCACAATTTGCTCGCCCCTTCTATCGAAATAACCTACTTCTGTCCCCCCTTCAACTCCTTTCTCAATTACTCTTGGCATTTACATCTTCTCTATATTTTATTTGCACAATTAATTATTAATTCTTATGGTAACTGTTCCTATCTTTCTGTTTCATGCTTCCCCTTGTTCAGTTTATCATAATTTCTCAAAATTTTATATAAATAAAATTCAAAGGAGATTTTTCTCATCTACAAAAAAAAAATAATTTTCCAAAAGTGTCATTTATCATGTTATTTGTAAACAAAAAAATAGCAAGGGACTACTTTAAAAGTGCTAATTTGAAAAATTTTTTAAGTTTTATTTTATATGTATGAATGGGTTGTGTGCATGTATGTAAGTGCACCCATGCACAGAATGCCCATGGAGCTCAGAAAAGGGCATCGGATCCCCCAAGAGGGGAGCTATGCATGGATAGCTGCCACATGGGAACCAAATCTAGGATCCTCTGTAATAGCAGCCCTTGCTCTTAATCACTGACCCATCTCTCCACCCCCACAAAGTGCTAATTTTAATACTTAAGAAGTAGAACATGCTTAGATGACTCAAAATGCAGAATCCATATACCAAATCCATATTGGGAATTGATAATAGCTTTGTTTGGGGGTAATTCTCAAATAAGTAGGTGTGACGATTTGACCCTAAGGAGATACTTGGCAATACTGGGGTGCACTTTTGATTACTGCAATTCAAGGGGTGCTAATGGCATCTAGTGCACTGAGACTAGGGATGATTTTAAACATCTCTGTAATACACAGGGCATACCCCCAAAATAAAAGAATTATCTGGTTCCAATGGTGAATATGCTAAGACTGGGAAATCCTTTATTAGGGTACATTATAAAACTTACTACTCAAACATACATATTATATAGTTCATTATTTTTACTTTGCAGATTTGTATGATATAACATCTTAAGAGTATAAAGAATAAAATAAAAATATAAAAGTTATTACTGAAACAGAGCAACAGAAGCTAAAGCTACTAAAGTGACTAAGGTTACTTTATACACAGGGATGAGAGCAGGGCGATAAATAAAGGCCTGTTGAAAGGATGCTATGTTCCTTCTGTATCTATATCTCTTAGATGCTCTAAAATCTTCACCTAAAAAGGAAATACGAAGATTGCCCATGAGGAGGGGAACTTGGCCTCCTCTGTTCAATTACTCCTTGCCTCTGGGATGACTGGCTCACATCAAACTGGCACCTCCTTCACTGTTGGGACAGCATTTGCTAAACATCAAAATATTTTTTCTCACTCCTCAGAGCGAGTTCTGCTTCATGGGTTTTATTGTTACCAAGACTGACAATATATGCTGCAATTCGCACTGAATGTTAGAAAAAGCAAATTTTTTTCTTAGCAATTTTCTTCAGCAGCTGCATCACTATAACAGAAAATACAATCATAAAGCTTGCAGTAGTATAAGTTTAAGAGCCACTCTTTTTTGTAGGCTGGACTACTTGCACTCACTTGCACACTTCAAGAAGGCAGACACTATGCTGTGCTTTGCAGGCAGGAAAGTGTTTCTTCAGGTGTTTTTTATAAATTCGTTTTCTTAAGTTCATTCAATTATATCTAAAGGGAGATCTGAGAATAAAAATATCTGCAAATTGTGCCTATATAAATAAATTCCTGATGTACTAAGGTCCAGTCACTCTCTAGCAAGTACTTATTATTATTTACCATCTGGACAAAGAAAACTAAGGGCTCTTATTGAATATTCAGAGGAATGAACAGTTAAATTCAGTTTTCTCCTTTGAGCACTAGCCATGGCCTTTGTTATCTGCAGTCAGTAGCTTGCTGTCTAGCAAGAGTAGGTACTTGATGAATGCCAGGTGACTGAATGGACATTTATAAAACTACAGCATGGATATGGTCACACTGTACCTCTTGACAAGAAGTCTTATATACTTTGGTTTCTTAAGTTTCATTTTTTATGTCTAGTCACTTGCCAGAATTTACCAGCTGTCTCTGTTCTTTTGGGATGCCATACATTCTACCCCTGTAATACTTATCACTTGCTGTCATAATCGATCTATTCTACAAAAATGTTAGCATTCAAAGGTAGTTACAGTTTGCTCTCCGACTTAACTGTCAACACGGAGCTAGAAGATAAGGAAAAGGTGGTTCAGAGAACTGTCTAAAGTCACATCTTTGTTTGTTTTTTTGTCTTTTCAAGACAGGGTCTCCCTGTAGCCCCAGCTGTCCTGGAACTCACTCTGTAGACCAGGCTGGCCTTGAACTCACAAAGATCCGCCTGCTTCCGCCTCCCAAGTGCTAGGATTAAAGGCGTGCGCCACCACAGCCGGCTAAAGTCACATCTTTAAAAGTATCAGAGGAGCTAGGGAGATGGTTCAGTGGGTGAAGGTGCTACAGGCCTGAGGAACTGACCTCAGAGCCCAGCACCCATGGAAAAGCTGGATGTGGGTGGGGCTGGGCGCAGGCAGGCCCATGACCCAGTGCTGCTATAGAGACGAGGGTGGAGACAGGAGAATCACTAGGGCCGCTGCCAGCCTAGATGAAGCACTGGAGATTCCTGTTCAGTGAGAGATTCCCTCACCCCTTCCAAGTAAGGAGAATGAAAGAAGCCACTGGATGTTCACACACCCCATGTGCACACCACCCCCACCTGTACACAAATGCACAGCCCTCCCCCAAATGTACCAGGCAGGCTCTGAGCCCAGGCGTCCCAATCCAAACTATCTTGCCAGGAACAGTAGGAGTTAAAAAAACAAAACAAACAAACAAAAAAAACTCAGAAGTTTCAGTTAGACACTAAGGAAGGTTAGATGTGGTCAATGAGAAATGCAATAACTCAGGGTAACGGATATGGATACTTGGCATATCTAGGAAGCAGTCCACATAAAGGGTGTTCATCTAACCTTAATGAAGAATCAGCCATGGCCATTTGGGCTATCCAAGATGGAACTTCTTGGGGAATGGGGGGGGGACTCCTCCTCTCCTCTCCTCTCCTCCCCTCCCCTCCCCTCCCTTCCTCTCCCCTCCCCTCCCCTCCCCTCCCCTCCCCTCCTCTCCTCTCCTCTCCTTTTCTGTTTCTGTAACCCTATAAATTCCTCTGAGAATAAATAAATGACTGTTTGTTGTTGTTCTTTTTGAGACAGGGTCTCCCTGTAGCTCCAGCGGGCCTGGAACTCTCTCTGTAGACCATGCTGGTCCTGAATTCACAGAAATCTGCCTGTCTCTGCCTCCCAAGTGCTAGGATTAAAGATGTGGGCCACCACGCCCAGCAAATGACTGTTCTAATGGAAGGGGCCCTTATCCTGTACAGTGACTTTAACAGGAAAACCAAGTGACATACATGCAGTAATAGTCAGACAAACAAAGCAGGTAAGAGACTACAGTAAAATTTCTCAAAGACAACAAATGAAATATTACTGGGATCATGCCATTTTATTGTCATGATAGGCTGGACAGCCCCTCAGGTGACATGGTAACAGGGGACTCGAGGACCAAATGACAGAGTGATTTAGAAAAATGGGTTGTGGAGCTCTGTGCTTGGTGGGGGTGGGGTGGGGGGGTATTTCTTCCTCTCTCAATTCTATCATTTCCTAGTTAGAGAAATCAGCTAGCAGAAAAGAAGGTCAGCCAGGGTGCTCATCTCATTGGGCTGTCAGGGGATTAAACGAGGGCCAGACAAAAGCAGTTAAACAGTCACAGCCCAATATATATTTTCAAAGGGCTACATTAACATAAGTTTTTAAGGAATCATGGCAGTTTCTCTTTAGGATAACATGACATTCTCAAATTACTGAAAGAAAAAAACATACATTGATACTATATTTGCATGAGTCTAGTGGTTTGGGGTGTTTTCATTATTTCAGAATTACATAAATACAGAAGTGACTAAAACCTAATTGTATGATGGTATATATGTATATGCCTGTTAAAAGCTGTATTTTTAGATAAGGCAATATATAAATTTTAATCAGAAAAGGATTGATATCAATGTAGAGGGAGTAATTTGACCATCTTATATTTGCAAAAAAGAATTGTAAATTGTTCACATATAATTTCAAGTTGACAAGTAATTGGAAGGTAAGGAAGATACCCGTTATGGTTCATCTACATTAGATTTCAAATTCAAATTCTTTAACTTTGCTTTCAAAATCAGACCCATGCTGCAGCATTCAAATAAGAGATCCACCAAAGGCTTGGTGCTTTTCTGGTGTGGGAGGGATCAGAACTTCTTATAGAGGTGTGTCAGATTAGAAAACAAGAGCTGCGGGGCGTGGTGGCGCACGCCTTTAATCCTAGCACTAGGGAGGTAGAGGCGGGTGAATCTCTGTGAGTTTAAGGCCAGCCTGGTCTATATAGTGAGTTCCAGGACAGCTGGAGCTACAGGGAGATCCTGTCTCAAAAAGACCCTCCCCCCCAAAAAAAAAGAAAGAAAGAAAACAAGAGCTATGTATTGGGTACAATCACAAAAAAGAGACACCCCATCCCTTACTCCAAACTTCACCAAACCTGAAACTGGATTGACATCAGGATACAGCCAGTAACACTGAACTGGTTTTTAAGCTACCAGAACCAAGTGCCTGGACCTGTCTTCAAATCATACCTAGTAGAGTGGACAGGTTGGCTGTTGTCAGGCAGTCACTGACAAACAGTTTTCCATCATTAGTCCCACCATCTGTCCTCTAAGCTCTCTATGCATGGGCTTGGCTGAACAGTTTTTAAACTGGCCAAGGTCACTGCACAGCTAAACTCCACAGATGGGGACAGTGGGAAAAATAACTGCAGCTGTGGGTAAACACAAACAAGGACACATGGTTGGAAAATACCCCTGTCTAGACTTAATGGTGGCTCAGCGTAACTGAGTACAAAATACAAGGACGTGGTTTCAAGGTCACTATCTCTCAAGCATAGTACAATCATTAATGAAATGCCATCATCATGCTGGAAATTTCCCTAGGGGAAAAAAACAACAAGAAGACAGTGCCTGGCAATCCAGCACAGCGCTAAAACCCATGTGAAGGTCATGGTACCAAAGGAGTAAAATGTCAAATATCCACACATTTATTTCATCCATTTTAAGATTTCTTCCTTTTCAAAACAAATTAGTGGTTAGAACCTTCACTTGTTTGTTGTTGGTTCAAAGATATTTAATTGGCTACATATACCTTCCCCTCTACACTCTTAAGAACTTCATTAAAAAAATCATGGTGAATCATGGTGAAGGTGGTGTCCCAGGGTTTCCCCTTGAAATGCATATGGCCCCAGGGAATTTGGATGTTAGTATCTTTTCTAGACACTCAACATGTCTGGTCACTGGGGCTTAAAGGCAAACTAGCACTGCTTTTTGAGAAGTTGTTAAATTTAAAATATGTGATCAAATCAGTACTATTTCAAAAGATTGTTGATAAAAAAGAATATTTAACTGTAACCATACTGAACAGACAGTTGATTACAGAAAGACATGTCAGTGCACATATGGCAGCCGGATAAATTATGCACATCTGGATTACTTTTGGCAAGAAACATAGCTAAGTGTCTAAAGCCAAGTTTAGCAATCTGTCACTAACAATATGTACATTTATTTTAAAATGTCAAGGCCTCAAAGTCATATTTTCTATTTCTTCATAAACTTTCCAGCTCTTCATAAGACAGCAAACAGGTGACAAAACACATTGCCCAAACTGCCAAAGGCTGTATAAATAAGGGGTAATTTTGAATTTCTCACCACATACACAAGAGGACTCAGAGTCTGAAACAAAATCAAATGCTGTAGGAGGTACCAAAATACAGATCTCAAGTAAGTGTGTTAGCATTTTCCTTTAGAAGTTGCTTGAAAAATGCTTTCATAAGAAAATGTGGGGCAGTAGACAGTCTAACACCCTCGGTAAAGCAGGTGGAGGTAACTTGATGGAATGGCCCTATCAAAGGAGAAGACCAATGCCTCTGTGATCATCCCAGATTAAGTTTCCTTTCTCCTACTGCCAATTACTGACATCATCTAAACTCCAAAGAAATGTTTTCCTACTTCTAGTCCCCATGATTAAAAGAAATGCCAAGAGACATGAACGTAGCTCAAGCTAGCAGGAACAGGAAACTTTACAGTTGGATGTGTGAGTCTCAGCCAGGTGGGCACATAGCAGTACCTGTACACACAAAGCGCATCTTGATTTTAATGCTGCTCAGGAGTTATTCTAACATTCCAGGCTTCTTAACAACTTTGGCAGGAATGCCAAGACAGATCATGGAGCCTGGGTGGGGCCCCCCATACTTCCAGGTGTTGCTTTTTTCTGGTCTCATTTGTGTTGTGAGTAGAGAAAAACCAGAGCAGAACTATTTTATTCCTAGAATATTCAAGCTCTGCGTCTAGCTCTCCAATTTGGCATTTTTACTGCTGATTAGCATTTTTACTATATACCAAGTCTAGAGTTTAACATTTTCAAATGGTAGAGGGGAAAAAAAAAAATCCTGTCTCTAAATCATAAAGATGAATATTCAAACACCAGTTGCCCACTGCTTGCAATGTGAGCCCTGGGGACTGAGTGGCTGTGAGAACTAAGCACCTTCCCACCTAGGGAATGCTCAACAATGCTGGCTGTGGTCTTTATCAACCTTTTCTCCTCCTTAAAGTGACAGACTGGAAGTAATATAGTGCATAAGCTTCAGATTGCCAATAAAATGTTGTAAGCTCCAAAGAAAGCTTATAAACAACTGAGAAGATGGGAGAGGAATAAAGAAGACAAGGATCCAAATGGAAAGGTTAACTTCATATTTGTATCTGCTTTTGTAAAGTTTGATACCTAAGCATGCCAAAATCTTTGTGAGCTTAAACGTCTTTCCTGGCTGTCTGGATAAAGACAGTTTGCTATGCTGTTAGGAAAAGGCACAAGATTTCAGATCTATTGGCTTCTACCGACCATCATTTCAAACGGACTTTTAGTTAAAAAAAAAAAAAAAAAACTATTAAAGCTTGAGAGTACAAAAACTCATCTTCCCTTAATTTTTATCCTCTCTATTTGACTATATGACTTAATTTTTAATTAGACCTGGAACAAAAATATTCAAGAAAAAGATATGTATAAGCAGGGGGCAACCTTCACATGCCAGCCACAATCTCCTGTCTCCATAGCCTATACTACACTAGGTGTCATGTCCCTTAGAGACGACAAAAGCACTAGAAATATAAATGAAGGGGACCTGGCACTGTGGAATTGGTGAGAACAGGAAACCTGTAAGGTCTAGCAAACTGAAGAGAAACACCAAAAAAAAAAAAACACCAAAAAAAAACAGACAGAATGATTCTTTAACATCCAAAGAGAACAGAAGTCACCAGATCTTTTGGTTTGAAGAAGCCATTAAGAGAAGTTATAATTGAGACAGCTAAGTCAATGTTCATGACGAATTCAGAGAAAGGGAGAGTAAATATAGGGGATTCTTCCAACCCTAAGACCTATTACCTGCCATGAGACACACACGGTTGCTTGAGAAAGCTGACGTGTTCTACCCTAGAAGAGACTCAAGGCTTCTTCCTACTGAACTACATGAAATTTTAGTAATAGTATTTTTTTTCTAATTTTTTTTGATCATGGTTATTTAGAATTTTATTCAGTCTTTGGTTTAACAACTTAATACTTTTAAACAAATTAAAATATACTTTTTGTGGGGCTTTAAGATCATAATTATCATCTTCTGTGCAAATGATAATCTAAAGAAGTTACATAATCCAAGGCACTATGAAGAATGTGGACGCCGGGCGTGGTGGTGCACGCCTTTAATCCTAGCACTTGGGAGGCAGAGGCAGGCGGATCTTTGTGAGTTCAAGGCCAGCCTGGTCTACAGAGTGAGTTCCAGGACAGCTGGGACTACAGGCGAGACTCCGCCTTGTGAAAAGTATCAAATAAAAAAAAAAAAAAAAAAAAAAAAAAAAAAAAAAAGAATGTGGATGAAATAAGAGAATGAGATCTAGAGACCCTCATCTACACACTGACTCTGCAGGTTGTTGTTTGCATTATACCATCTGATATCCATCCCCATACCTGTGACTCATACAGCTGTATACCCGTACCACAGGGTTGGTATGAGTTTCTAGCATATCTTCTAGTGTGAAGAAGATCATAGCAAAGTGAGAAATCACAGTGCTGTCGAAGGTGATGTGATAAAAAACTGTTGATGCATATATGTTACAATTAAAGCTTTTATGATAAACTCTTTGAAATAGTGACAACTCATGTAAACTGTCTTTAAGAAGATGACCATTGTTACAAAACTAAATCATAACGAAAATAAGAATTCTCCAAATAAAATTCTCCAAAACTCTTTTGGCTGACTTTAAATTTTGAGCGACTAACTATTTTGCCCAGGCTGAGTAGCCATAACTGTAAGAACACATCATTGTGCCTAGCTTCCATTGTTATAGAATGGCAGTTAAGTTTAATAGATTCCAGAGCTCTATAATTGTGACATTTCAAGGATGAAACTAAACAAACTAATAAAACGCATGATGTGAATCTATCAAAATAGTGACTTAAAAAAATTCAAACTATATACAGAATCCATGGAGGTAGACATCACTGAATTCCTAAAAAGGACCTTGTACTGTAAAGAGGCAGACCACGGGACCACTTCAGGCACCACGTAATGTGGTTTTCACCACATCCTTCCTCTTGGCACCTGCTGAGGGAGCAGTGAATCCATCTTAGCTTCTCTTAGAATATTCTATACTACCAGGGAAGCTTTCAAGTAAGCCCCAAGATAGCTAGTTCATATATAAATCCTGAACTGAGAGAAATAAGGATACTGAGGAACTATTAGCATACTATCAATCCTATCTTTTGAATAGGATGCAAAAGCTTAAGCAATTGTGTGATTAAGGATGTCTGCTACTCAAAGAAATAAAATGAATATGTTAGGAACATCAAGAAAACAGAACAGAAAAGGTGGCCTTAGAGAAGAGACTTAAAGAGCATCTTAACAGGCCTCCAATCATCCAATTGGAGAATTCATTGATATCAAAGGGCAGTCATGGCAGATAGACTGAGCCAGAGCTGCCATGGAAGAATACCACAAAAAACCGAACTCAGAAACTAAGGCCTAAATGTAAAGGGCTCAAAGCAAAGCAACTCAGCTCCCCCAAAACAGGGCAGAGTTCTGAAAATGTCTGAAGAGGGTAGTGTCTTATGGCAGATGCATAGAGAAATCTCAAGTTCATTGTTCCAGAGGAAAAACAAAGTTAAACGTTTATGCTAAAGGCCCCTTAGAGATTCTTTTGACTTAACATGCCCCAAACCCAGCATCTATAAAAAACAAAAACTGATCAAACAGCTACCCCTTGCTAAAAGGTAAGTCACTTCATTTCAGACTCTTCCAACATTTGGTTTTAAATAGCTAGCTTTCATCAGGTGAGCAATCTATTTATTAGCAAAGACAGGATTCTTCAGGGCAAGAGTAGGGGCTTCACCATACCTCGGACTTTTAACTATGTTTCAAAGGACATTTTACAATGTATTTCTGAACGTTTTAGTGAGTTATGGAATCCAAGAAACCACTCCTTTCAAAAGACATAATTACTAAAGCACTATGGGAAAAATGCATGCTGACAGCGTCTCTTCTTGAATTATTCTAATTTGATTACAACGAATCTAAATAAATTCTAAACTAATTATTCTTTTCAAACAATAGCATTTCCAGTATTTAAAGGAACTGCTCTCATAAGAGCCTTTTTAATTTAATTTAATTTGTTCATTATTTCTAATTCCCACTTAAGGGTAATACACAAAAAACAAGAAGTTGAATTACTCTTAGTGGCCAGACTACTGGGGCTTTTATCGTTATTGAACACCAATGGTTCCTAAGCATCAATGTGCCACAATCACCTCAAAAACCTCAGAACAGCTTTTGCTTAGGATATATGTTATGCTTATTCTACGGGTTGGTTTGAGTAACAGCAACGTTTGGAATGCAGGGCAAGGGTGATGGCTAATGTTGGTGGTCAACTTGACACACCTCAGTTGAGGGATTTCCTTTATCAGACTGACTTGTGGGCATTTTCTTAATTGCTAATTAATTGATGGAGAGCCGAGCCCATGGAGGGCACAAGTGGACCTGGGGCATATAAGAAAGGCAACTGAGCAAGCCCATGGAAGCGACCTGCTTATCAGTGGCCTCCCCATGAGCTTTCTTCCTTGGCCTCCCTTCATGATAGACTGTAACCTGTAAGCCAAATAAACCCTTTCTTCTCCAAATTGATTTAGGTCACAGTGTTTATCACAGCAACAGAAATCAGACCAGAATCCAAGCATCGAAAGTGACTAGATTTGTTGTATGTTATTCCATGGCAGATTTCACAGAGTGAAGAAATAATATGAATATCCATCATGGCTTCAAATTCCTGGCTAATATATACTTTGATGCTAAGTAAACTCTCCATCAGGAAGGAGTTTATTTTATATGTTTATTTAGACGTGTGTAAAAACACATATTAGTACTCCCCAGAGTAGTTTTCAAAGTGTTGACCCATTATAAAATATTAAAAGGCCATTGAAAATTGGCTACTGAATACTGTCCATTTTCACTTCATGGGAAAGAAGTTCCTTTCAAAATTACTCACCTTCTTAACACAAATAGCCCCCAAATAACTATAAAGATTGAGTATGTGCTTCCCAAACAAAATAAAATGAGCATCACTTCCAATTATAAAAAAATACCTTCAGAAATGTAGAATAGGTTGGGCTTGGTGGTGGGAGGCAGAGGCAGGCAGATTTCTATGAGACAGAGGCCAATCTGCTCTACATAGCTAGCTCCAGGCCATCTGGGACTACAGGAAGACCCAGTCTCAAAGAAACAAGACAAAACAAAAAACAAACAAAACAACAAAAAGAATAATAATAAATAAAAATGATCACATGAAAATCATCTTAACAGAAATTTAGAATCATGACCATATGTTACTATGTTATTTCAGCAGTAAAATACCCCATCAAAAGTGACTTCTAAGTGAATTATCAGTATTTTGTTTAATTAAAAAAATCATAGTTCATGCATTTCACACATCAAATTCTATTCATTGTTTTCTAAATATAAATATTTACAAATAAAAAGTACCATTTAAAAAGTTATAATTTTGAAATTCCTAATCACTATTTATATAAACATAACCAGAATCTGATCATCTTGGAATATTAGATGGATTAATGCTGATATCATAGCATTATTTTTAGTTCCTAAAAATAAGTTAGCTTTTGGTCATCTCATCACTCTGCTGTGATTTCACTGGAAAATTATGCATTGAAGTTGATTACTCAAAGCACCCATTGTTGAAAAGAACTAAAGCACCCAACCCAATAACCACAGAATAAAGAACTGAAAGAAAATGGGATATAAGCATGAATTCTAAAAGACCAAGCAACAAGCAAATGGGCCCAGTATGAAGTGCGAATGCAAAATTCCACTGCCTGAGAATGATGCTTTTCACTTGAAAACTGACATAACACCAACATTTTCTAAAACTCATTAAATAACCCCTTTACTTTTAAATAGAGGAGAACTAAGAAATACTGATGAGGAAGAAAAGAAAACATCTTGTCTAGTTGATGACGACAGGAAACTGGGCAATGGCGACTAAGGCAGTCATGCAAACTGCTTCAGGACACTTCAAAAGACAGATGAACTTTTAAAGACGCCTATTAATATGGTTCTTTAGGCTATCTCATTCTATGAATACATTTTTGTGAACCAGGATGTATACAGGTAGCTGGATCCCAAAGCATTTCCAAGATAATGTGACCATTTTCATTTCACAGGAATTGTACAGTAAAGAAGGGTTTAGGTACTCTATTAGGGATATTCCTTTCTTTTTAAAGAAAATTGGATCCCCTAAGCTGGAGTTACAGATGGTTGCTAGTCACCATGTGCGTGCTGGGAACTAAACCCACATCCTCTGCAAGAGTATCTGTGCTCTTAACCACCAAGCCATCTCTCCAGCTCCACATAGGATTATTCTTGAAGATAGAATTTTTTTTTTTAATAAAAGCAAGCTGGAACATTGAAGGGAGAAACCAGGGCCATCAATGCTCAAAACATGACTCATTCTAGGCTCTGAGTTACAAATGGTACAGTACTTCAAGCTTACCTATTCATGATTTTCATTTTAATATGCATAATTCTTAAATGATACCTGTAGGAATAGAAAACTTTGGCCTGCAAATGAATGGCACATGTTTGTATGAGTGTATGTGTACATGTGTATTTTTGCTCATCAGTGAATACATGTGGAGGTTGATGTTGGATATCTTCTTCCATCATGTTCTACTTTATTTATTTATTTATTTATTTACTTTTTTGGGGGGGGTCTTTTCGAGACAGTGTCTCCTTGAAGCCCCAGCTGTCCTGGAACTCACTCTTTAGACCAGGCTGGCCTTGAACTCACAAAGATCCGCCTGCCTCTGCCTCCCAAGTGCTAGGATTAAAGGCGTGCACCACCACGCCCGGCTAATTTATTTTGGTCTTTTGAGACAAGGTCTCCTTGTAACCCCAGCTGTCCTGGAACTCTGTAGACCAGGCTGGCCTTGAATTCACAGAGATCCACCTGCCTCTGCCTCCAGAGCACTGGGATTAAAGGTATGCTCCACCACACCCAGCTCCACTTTATTTTTTGAGACAAGCTCTCTCATTGAACTGGGAACTCATGATTTTGGCTAGACTGGCTGGCCAGCAAGATCGTTGGATCCACCTGTCCCTGTCCCATCAGCACTGGAGACACAGGAGTACCACCAGCACCTTTATGTACCCTGCTTTTATGTGAGTACTGGCTCTCTAGGTCTTCTCCCCAGAAAACTGGCTTATTTATTTATTTTTATGTGTATGAGTGTACTGTCTGCATGTAGGTAGGTGCACCTGTGTCATGCAATGCTCAGAGGTCATAAGAGGGTGCTGGATTCCCCTGAAACTGGAGTTAAAGATGGTTCTTAGCCGCCATGTGGGTGCTGGGGATCGAACCCGGGTCCTCTGCAAGAACAGTTGGTGGTCTCAACTGCTGAGCCATCTCTCCAGCCCCCCCAAAACTGGCTTTTTTTTTTTTTGATCTTTTTTTGAGACAGGGTCTCCCTGTAGCTCCAGCTGTCCTGGAACTCACTCTGTAGACCAGGCTGGCCTGCCTCTGCCTCCCGAGTGCTAGGATTAAAGGCATGCACCATCAAGCCCGGCTCAAACTGGCTCTTTTGTTTTTATGTAGGCATTTGGCTATAAAATCATTTTTGCTTGAATCATATCTTCATCTCCAAGAAAACAAGTGACTAAAATTTAAAAAATTGTTAATTTTCTTAATTTCATTTGAAGTAATTATGGAAATCTATTGAAAACCATTATCTAAATATCTGTTTCCAAAAATATTTAGCTTTGAAATATTTACAAAGCATAAATATCTTAAAATTTTGAGTTTTATTTCTTAATTATATGCATTTATTTATTTATAATTATGTATGTGTATACATGATGCAAGGAGGTCTGAAGACAACTTGCAGGACTTGGTTTTTCCTTCCACCAAGTGGAGTCCGGGGATCGAACTTGAGTCCTCAGGCTTTGCTGCTGTTGCCTTTACTTACCGATAGCTCGTTAAAGAAAATTGGGGAGGGGAGGAAGAGTGTTAATGTTTCAAGTTTAGAAATGGTCATAGTTTCCTGAGGATGGCTGAGACCAGGTGCCAGGTGGTCACTCTCTGATGGGGCCTCTCCTCATGCACGCAGAGGGTAGCCTTCCTGCTGCAGGCTTATGTGAGGGCCTCTTCTTTCTTTATTGGGCCACCATCCTAATAGATTAGGAACTTACCCACATTTTAGTAAGGGAGCCTGAACGTACTAGTTTTGGAGCAACACAACTCAAAAACATGTATCAACATCATTAATGAATGTGTATTTGCTATATATCATTTTCGGGTATGTGTCTAGCATTGGACTCTTGTATGTTCTCTGCTCACTCTGAATTTCAAACTTGTAAACTAAAGAAAGCAGCCAAGGTACTTAGAATATCTGCTTTAAAATAATTCCTCTGCTGGAGATACTCCACTAGTGACTGTGTCAGTGGCTCTCCATACGAGGGACAAAATGGGGACATGCTGTTCAGATGTTAAATACTAGTATGAAAATCCTAATCAGGTTCTGGACAGAACTTTGACTCTGACTTTCTCCTTATGCTCGTTTTAGAATTTAGCTGCCAAAATATTTACAGATTGTTGTTTTACCCCTTCTAAAATCTTATATACATGTACATGTATAGATAGGCATTCATGTTTGGAAGGCAAAAAATCCTCATTTTTTTTACATTATCGTTGTAAAAAAAAAATCACTTCTGATCACAACTGCAATTTGAACATCCCATCTTCCCCAGATACTAAAGAATCACAGTCTGCTCAATCCATCTTAGCTAAGATACGAAGGAAGCCTTCACACCCCTTAGCAGTCTTTATCTTGTTTTCACCCTGACTCCGAACATAATTCACTCTTACGCCTTTAATGCTGAGAAGACTTTCACGTACTGCCTACCTGAAACCCAAGATTTTAAAGAAGAAAAACCATACACAAATATCTTTATTACATGCAAATCTGTCAAATTTTTCATTAAACTGTATTTTAAGGAAATAAGGGCTGCTGAAAAACCGAGCATGTTAAAAGACCTAGATTCAAATTCTACCTTTGTGGAAAATTGAGGAAGAAGGAAAAGCGTGGTGTAGGTCTACAAACTTTCACATTCTAGAGTGAAAGTATCCGAGGGAGACATAAAGGAGATTATGTAAGCAAATGTGGTATGTCTAAAAGTTTGGATTTCACACAATGCATTTCTTTTTCTCAGTAGTTATGTTTGACAATGGGGCTTAATTTATCAAGGAAGAAATAACTAGGCTGTCTCTCTACTGTCAAGAGAACAAATCAGAGAATTGTTTTTCACGAACAGTGCCCTCCAATTAAAAAAGAAAAAGAAAAAGAAAGAGCAAAGCTCATGTACTCTGTTGGGTGTTTGTGTAGCAAATACATAGTGCCACTGTGGCTATCTAAACAATTGAGGCTCCTAGAGCTGGGAGAACTCCTAATGCAATTGGAGGCAATTCAATGGTACAGTTTAATTTTTAAATGCCCGTCTTCAATATTCTATGCTATGGGGATTGAGTGCTCATTTGACTAACTAGTTTCAGGGGTGGTTGTGTAAGAATTAAATACACTTTGGCTGGACATTGACAATGGAATGAATCTGAATGTATTTCAACATGATGTGTATTTTTGCTTCAAGTCAAAAGTTTTTCTATGAGAAAATACCTCCAATTACTGTTGAAATCAAAGTGGGAAATGCCATTTTCTTCTTATTTAGATTTTTTTTTAGGAATGCATTCACCATATTGTGAGTGTTAACCCGTTCTTCACTAACAAGCTGTATATAATAAATGGTTCTCTGAGCTGTCAAACTTTCAGCTGCAAAATTCCCTGAAGTAAACCATTGGTAATTATAATACATGGCTTATAATCACATAGAACTATTATTTCTGCACAATATCTAATGGTTTATAAGTACTATTGATGAGGGAAGTTTTGTTGTTGTTTTTTTTTCTGTTTTCAAGATATGAAAATACTCCAAAAAGGTTTATCACTTTAGTTGCCTTCTTTACAGAACAACAACTTACTACACTTCTACTCCAATTTAATGGGGGTATGGAGGGGCTATGGAATTAACCATCAGACAGCCAGATGACTGAGTTATCAACCCGGGGTAGGAGTCGCCACACTGCCAGTGTTTATACCATTACCAGGGAGCTATGGAACGAAGGGGCCAAGTCAGCCTGCTTCCTCTTTGGGAGGAGTCTCATCTCAGAGGAAATCAGCAAGTCTTCCAGGAGGATCACTGGGCATGGGCCAAGTGGAATGGAGAGCTAAGGAAGAGAACCTACAAGTCCTTGGCAATTCCCTTGTGCCACTGGCCTTAATGAATGGAGCTGAGAGTCTCAGGATATGATAAGGCTTGTCAGGACGTGATGTATTTCAGGATGAGAGCAGATCTGTACTCCACAGATGGCTGCTGATAGAGAGGCTGGGTGGGATAGGACTATTCTTAGGCTCATCTAATCTTAGAGATCTGGAGACTCCCAGAGGGGTAGAGGAATAGGTTAGCTCAGAGGCCATTGCTGTGGTACTGATGTCCTTCAGAAAAGATCCAGAGGCTGAACTTAAAGGAGTCTATCTAGAGTTATTTCTTGCTTGGAAGGGGAAAGTGCAACAGAAAGAACAATCACTCTGCTGACTCTTCTGCTTAGACACTGCTCCTCTACATCTCTCCAGGAGGGACTGGAAGCTGCCACTGCTTTTGTACGCCTGCAGAGTCCTCACACAGTCACGTCCCCTCCAGAGCTCCATCTCTCTGTGGCATTAATGCACTATGAACTGAGTGGGCAGGGTTGAGTACTCTCAGGAGAACAAAGTGCTAATGCTCAGTAATTTTGCAAACATATGAAGACAACTTTGCCTACCTGCCAAGGGTGTGGCACCATGTTCTGGCAAGGAGGACTGCAACTGATTTCACTCATCCAAGCAAATTCTTAGGGTGTAATGGGAGTTGAAAAACATCATCTTGGAAGCTGCTAAAGGGACAAACATGATACAAAAATGATTGGGTGGGAGAGGTCATATTTATGAATCCTCGCTGAAGCTGTTTTATGATTCAGATATTATTGCTTTGGCTAATGTCTGAAAAGATGGATGTACAGATTTTAATAAAATAAACCCATGAAATCTGAGAAACCAATTCACTGTCATTAGAGAATAAATGTATCTTGGATACTACATATTGGGACAATGGTCAACTCAAGTCACTTTGAGTGAGGAGAAATGATGCTTGCTACTGTATGAAACACTTTTACACTCGTAGGAAACACTTGTATGAAGCCGCAGCAACAAAGCACCTCTCGCTCGTTCTTCTCAAAGCTGTTTATTATTCAGGCAGGCAGGTCTTGTCAGAACGGTTTATTCAAGCACATCTTTTCTCCTTCTCCAAGCTTCTCCCTCTAAGCCTTCTCCTTCCTCAGGCAAGCAAGCTTCTCTCTCAGACTAGAAAGGAGAGAGAGTGTCCCTATCTAGAAAGTCCCTCTATTTATCCACCTTCCCAGCCCAGGTTGCGTGGCCTTAGTCTATTGGTATCATCTGGTCTGATCTTGTATACAGGGTGCACCTGCACAGCTCAAACGGTAAGCGTGACTTTACTTGGAGGTAGGAGGGAATCAGGTGTTAATCATAAGCTAAAGTCTCGGGTGCCATCCTGGGACCCTCGCCACACCTGCTCTCCACATGCTACCATATCCCTTCACAGTGGAATACGGAAACAGACAATAGTAGTGTACATTCTTTTAATATATAATCTTCAGTGTGCTTAGCAAATGATTAGGGGTCAAAACATATCCCAGAACAATCTTTGGTTTCTTCTGATGATATTTATCAGTTTCCTAATTCTATTCACCATATCTAGTATTTTATTGGATTCCTGCTGACATCATTTTCATACCCACTGCTACAGTTTAGAGCAGTAGTGTTTAAGCTGTGGTCTGAGGATAAGCAGCAGTTATCTACAGAAACTGAGAATGAGCTCTTAGGAAAGCCGATGTGCCCATGACTCTCAAATAAGTGTGTGATGGGTGGGTTTGAATTATTGAACATTCAGACAAAAAGCAGGCTGATAATTGATATGACAACAGATACCTGAAGGGGGAAGATGGGTCCTTCAAATAGTTTGAAGGATACTGGCTTGAAACAAGGTTTTCAAAACCCCTTTCATCTATTTACAAGCTGACTAGAATGAGTACACCAAAACTTCCTAACCTGCAAACTTAAATGCAGACTAAGACAAATGCTTCTGGTATTTGAAATTTCCAGTTGCCTCTAGTGGATGGTCAATGCCAGGGGTGGTAGCCACAGCTTCAAAGAAAAGAGAAGAGCCAGTGATCACTGAGACAGGTACACTCCAAATAATTATAACTCCTTAGCATCCTGAGGCTCAGGCAACACACCCCACGCTCATCATCGGAACGCTTCAGTTAGAAGCCTTCCTGGCTAAGGTCTAACGAACACTTGGACAGATTATCACTTTGGGAGTCACAGGCATTTTCCAAAGACCTCTCTAATTGTTCATCAAGTTCCAAAATTTTCTAAGTACAAATAACCATATTCTGACAACAGGAACTTTGGGGAAGTTCTGAACCCTTCAAGACTTATAGGCAATAAAAAGGCTATTAACACAAGCATAATGCCCATGGGTTTTGCAGTTGCTTAAGTGTATGTCTGTAAGATGTGAAATCATAAGTTTTGGTGTGTGTGTATGGTGTGTCCATGTGTGTTGGTATGCTTGCCTGTGCATGTGCACAGGGAACACACAGGATGCCTTCCTCTCTTGCTCCCCACCTTGTGTTTCTGATACGAGGTCTCTCCCTGAATGCGGAGATCACCATTTTGGTTACACTGGCTGGCCACTGAGCTCCTGGACCAGCTTATCTCTGTCCTCCAAGCACTAGAGTTACAGGCACATGCTGCCACACTTGGCTATTTATGTGGGTTCTGTGGATCCAAACTCAGCCTCATGCCAAGAGCAGGCATGTTACGCACTGAGTCATCTCCCCAGTCCAAGATATGAGTTTTATAAAGTTTTTGGCTGCTAAAGATAGCTGACTTTGACTCTAAGGCATTTTATAACCTTTCCAGACACTACAGTGGGTGTGAGTGAGGATAGAGGTGTGGGCAGGACAAGGAGCATATCAGACTAGTTAACCGTAATAAACACTTTATGGAAAGCATGCTAATTAGGACACAAGAGACAAAGTGATCCAGTAAGCTAGAAATGAAAACAATCAAAAGGCTGAGGAAAAGTAAGGCAAGTAACCTACTGGTGAGAACACTGGATTCAGCTTCATTCTGGTTTGCTTTACATAAAAACAGCAATTAAGGAGCTGGAGAGATGGCTCAGCTGTTAAGAGCACTGACTGCTCTTGCAGAGGACCTGGGCTCCATTCTCAGCACCCACATGGTGGCTGAGAACCATCCTTGACTCCAGTTCCAGGGGAATCCAATGCCCTCTTCTGACATCCACGACACTACATGGGTGCACTCACATACATGCAGGCAATATACTCATACACATAAAATGAAACAAAAATTTTAAAAAAACCAACGATTAAGATCCTACTAGTAGTTGACTTAATGATTTAAAAAAATAGGAAAAAAACACGAACCTGTAAGGGAAGAAAGAGGAATTTATATATACAAAGCTGACACATTCTGTTTGTTGTAGTAGTTTGGCTTTCTGAGACAGTGTCTTGATATATAGACCAGGCTGGCCTCCCTTATGGCAGTCTTCCTGCCTCTGCCTCCTGAGTGCCAGGATTAAAGGCATATGACACCATACCAACTAATATCTATTCTATAGGCAAATATTTACGGTTTTTATGATTTCTATTAAAACTTTGGTTAAAGTTAGGTTGATAGGTTATTTTAATCTCCTTGGGTAGATAGAAGTAAGTTATTTAAGAATCTAGTCATATAACTTATAGATGGGACTGGTGCGAACTCGGGCTACATTTCCTAGAACTAAGCCATGAAATTAAGCTGCTTTAGCAATTTGTAGTACCAGATTTTCTCCAGACCAATATCCAAAAGCATGTTTGGTTGGATCTTTGAATTCTCACTTTTAGGAAGTCACACATCTGGTTTGGAGAGCTATGAAGAATGGCAGAGATATTAGACCACAACTGCATTCACCACAAATATTCTAGTCGGCTAAAATACAGGCACATGACTTGTTTCTGTTGGCACTAACCACTTTCACAAAGGCCATAATGGAAGAAGCCAGAAATAAATACTGCTACCATAGCTACAGATAAAAGAGATGAAATTAAATGGCTCAAAATATTAATAAGCAGACGTATGACACCTTTGAGCATTAGCTGACGGGTGATATGGCCACACAAATATGATGGATCCACTAAAACTTTTCTGTGAGGTTGGCAAGGTGCTCAATTCACTCGCAGCATATGGGCAGGAGATTAAAAAAATAGAAATAAAAAAGCTGTGTGTATAACAAGAAAAAGAGAAGAAATGAACCAATTCTGTAATGGGGCCATTACCAGGAAGAAGACAAAGATATGGCAAGTCATGGACTGGAGCGGTTGTGTGAGATGGCATCGGCTGTGGAGAAGGAGGGTCTATAGAAAATCCTGCAGGACTGAACTGCACAGGACAGAACAAAGACCTGTGCATACTTCACGCTTTAAACGAAGCACAGAGGACCTGGGACACAACCTTTCTTCTGCACCTCACTCCACTTCCAAGTCTTACTCCATCATCTACTCTGAAAAAATGTGAATATTGCTGCCAAAGCTACCTAGACAAAAGCATTCTGGATGCAAAAAGGAGGGAGGACTTTAATCAGTTCATGTTCCAGGTCAACAGTGTGCCTCACAGTGCCACTGCAGCCTGAGCTTCAAGTAGACAGGATGCTTCCTGAGAGCAGGTATGAATACTAACAAGGGAGCCCGGCTGAGTGTCCTGTGAATGTCTGCAGAACTAAGTGCTCTTAAATAGGACTCTTTTCTGACTGACATTGAGAATCAAGTACCTTTTATAAGGAGAAAACAACCCCAAGACATTGTACCAGTAAATTCAGGATAGAAATAATCTACAAAATGTGTGTCTGGAAGATAGTTCCTGAGATGCTGCTGAAGAACATTTTATCAGACAAAATGTAAAATGCTTCAATAAAAAATAACATTTCCATGAGACAGTGTCCTATGGGAATGATTATCTGAAGATGTCAGAATCTTAAATCACAGCGATGTGGTAAGGGAAGTCAATGTTACCCCCGGAGCTCGTTTTCCCCTCCAGCACTTTCTCCAGGAAGCCGGCACTGCCCACTGCAGCCCACAACTGAACTCACGGCCCCAGTAACGAAGCAAGTAATTACTATCTACCCTTGCGGCATCTATTAACTTTTCTTCAACCGTGTTTTGTCCCTCTAATTAGACTGTAAGTTAATTACGGGCAGAGAATTTCTGACAGTTTATCTGTAGTCACCACATCTCATACTATGTTAAGGGTGATTAAATATTAGGTAATAAAAAATCTATCAAATTAATAGGTTTCTATTAGTGGGGGGAAATCATATAATCCTCCTGATAATTATAGAAAATAATTACATAAATTCCCACTAAACAATAGAAAAGAAAATCTTTTCTAAAAAGGCAAATAATACCATACATCAACAAAGATATGGACAAAAGGAAATTTTCATTTAATCTAGGAAACTTCTTGGCAATCCTTAATGAGCTTGAATACGTATATTCTCTTTGCATTTTAGATATGTGACACTGAGAAATGTTTGTATAGAGCTCTAACATATATTCAAAGATCTTCCTAGAGACAGTGCTCATAATAAACAATGGAAAAAGCCCAAATGTCCATAAACAGAAGAGATAGGCAATTATAACATAACAGACTATCATATATCATACATCATACAAGGGAGCATGAGGCAGTAGCAGAAAAGATGGTGTTTGAATCTCTAAAAGATAATCACTAACAAATTTTGATGACTGGAATTTATAAAGTTCAAAACACTGGATAATTAGCATAATGCATGACTTGGAGATGGATATGAGAGTGGACGGAGGATAAGAAACAGAGAAATGGAGGGTGCTGGCTTCTTGGTGAGGTAGGGGGTCTGAACATATAAGAGGAACAGAGAAGATAAAGCACTGGTGATGGTCTAGTTCTGTTCTCTCCTTCTACCATGTGGGTCCAGGGACTGAACTCAGGTTGTCAGACTGATTGCAAGCACCTTTACCTTGCTGGCCTGGTGTCTAGTTTTTTGTTGTTGTTTTTTTTTTTAACTTTTTAAAAAATTATTATTTTTTTATGTGTATGAGTGTACTGCTTGCATGTAGGTTTGTGCACCCGTGTCATGCAATGGCGCGGAGGTCAGAAGAGGGTGTAGGATTCCCCTGGAACTTTAGCCACCATACGGGTGCTGGGAATCAAACCTGGGTCCTCTGCAAGAGCAGTCGGCGCTGAGCCATCTCTCCAGCCCTCTAGTTCTTAATTGCATTTGCTTTAATATTACCCTCCTCCTCCTCCTCCTCCTCCTCCTCCCCCTCCTCCTCTTTTTTTGTCTTTTTGAGACAGGGTATCCCTGTAGCTCCAGCTGTCCTGGAACTCATTATGTAGACTTTGAACTCACAGAGATCTCCCTGCCTCTGCACTACCATGCCTGGATTAGTAACGTTCTTTAAATTACATCCAGATATGCTCAGTACATTTCACAGTTTTTGTATAGTTCACAGGGAAGAAGGAAAGAAAGGTAAGGGATGGATGGAAAGGATGGAAAAAAAGGAGAGGAATGATAAAGTCCTGAAGATGCTGAGAAAAATCAAGGAAGTCGGCCATGGGCCCTGATTTGGTGACAAAGGAGTGTTATAAAGAGGGCTGCACATACATGGACACGTACGACCTCTGAGACGGTGTGGGGTGGAGATCATGCTCCCTTCCTGAAGCCCCGATCCTGAAGCAGATGTTTTAAGCTGAAAGGCATGGCTGGGAACATTGACATTTTCTTATTTGAAAAACAAGAGTTTCACTAGATTAAATTTCCTCTAAAATTTTTAAGTGCTGGGTTGGAAAATCAGAAGGAACTGCATTCACATTTCTTCAATTATCAGCAATAAAACAGAGTATCTATCTGACCACAGAGGGAACTTTTTTTCTTGTATACTTTGTAAACCTGAAGGGCACTACTTTTCTGTAGGACCATTTACCATCAATAGATTTAAATCCAAACTACGCTATTGAGAGGCGAAAAGGGCAATTAAAGTGTCAACACTCAGAAGACCAGCCAAGCAACCTTCTGGCGATCACTAATATAAATGTTTTTATAACCTATGTTTTTCAATGCCATTATTCAAATTCCATAGTTATATATAGCTGTGTTCAGAGAAACTTCACTTCTCACACTGTGAAGGGCTGAACACTTCTAAACATGCGTGGAGTCAGAAGAGACACTTGAAGCTTATAGGCTTGGAGCCTACAATGCTATGGAGCTCTGCCCATCACTACACATGAGGTGAAGGAAGGTGGGCCACCAGCTGGATGAGGAAAACATGTCGGGAGACAGTCTGCAGAGCATCTGTTCTAGAAACCCAGTCGTAGGTCTTCTCCTGGACCAGCAAAACTCCATCTGGGATGGCAAACTAACTGCTCCCTAGGTGGCATATCCACGTGTCAAATGACAGCTGGACTCACGCCACAGAGATGGGCAGACACATTTTGGCACGGGTCTTCAGAACATTTCTTTAACTTAATGGTTGAGCAAGGCTTGAGAGATGAGAAGATGGGGAAACAGACAAGGAAAAAGCGATGGGGCCCTGCTGGTCCCAGCTAGGGAATCTAGGTCACGCCTAGAACAGGCGTCTGATGGGGAGGCCGTGGAGGGTGGAGGGTGGCAGGGAATGGTGCCAGTTTTTCTGCCTTTCTGGGCTTGCCAACTCTTGGCAGGGATTCTGGAAAACGAGACATCCCAAGTGAGACACATTTCCGCACATTCCTCTCCCTCCCCAGCCTCTAGCTGCCTACATATGGCTAATGGATAACTACTGAAACTTGTTTGTAAAATAACACTAAGATATGGAATCCATCCATGTATGGCCCAGAGCCTTTATGTCTGAGGTAGATACAACATGGGAGTTTCCTTGTAGTGCTCTACACTGCACGTTTATTCATATATTGTGAGGTCCAAAAACTCCTTGGAATTCTTTTGAGATTTGGCTTTAGAGTCCTTGTGCCGAAACTTTCAGTGATGAAGATGCTTGGTCTGAAAAGGAAGTGTGACTTGCCAGGACTCCAAAGGAAGTGCTCAGCGAATACTGAATAAAGAATGAATGGCCAAATGAAAGCCAAATGCACAGTCTGCAGACAAGTTCATAACTAGACAGGTCACCACACATGAGATATATAGCTTATTTTACATAAAAATAAAGCAAATGACTGAGAGTGTAACTCAGCGGTAGAGTGCTTGCCTAGGATGCATAAGGCCTACATGGGATTTAATCCCCAGTACCATGCATACAGATACAAAGAAGTGGAAAAGAAAAAAAAAACAAACTCCAAATCATATGGATCACATGCCAGAACCAAGAAAACCATTTCCACAGAGGACCAGAGTAAGCAGAGACCTGTTCAAGGAATGCGTACATGCTCTGCCTTAAAGGTTTATGGCCACACAAGTCTGTCCTTCAGGCCTCATGTAACATAGGCACCAGGCCCCAAGTGGCTTCCTCTCCAACACTAAGCTGAGTTTCACTGGAATTTCTTACAAGGTCTTAGATGATCTCTACTCCAGAAGAGCTTCAGATCACTCTTTATTCTGTTATATCTGATACTGGCATCAATTTTCAAGTCAACACATATTACAGTAAGAAATTACGTTCTAGGTGACTGGAGAGATGGCTCAGCTCTTAAGAGCTCTGGCTGCCCTAGAAGAGGACTCAGCTAATAACTGTCCAGAACTTCTGTTCTGAGGGACTTGACATCCTCCTCTGACCCCTGCTGGCATTGCATGACACAGGGGTACTTATACACATGCAGACACATAAAATAAAAATAATAGAAATTTTTAAAATTAAAAAGAAATTAAGCTCTAAATTGTATCATTTCAACTTGTACCACTTTTTTCCCGTTAACATAACATATTATGACTTTAGAAGTCTCTGTGCTCAGAGGACAGCAGTCACACACTTACTGAGTATCTCCTGGCAGTCTTACCGCTTCAGTTTCACTATAGAGCAGATACATGTGTACCACTGGCACATTTATATGTAGACATATAAAGGAAGTATTCATAAAGAATGTGTGACAGACAAACACAGGCCATGCTCTGAGGTTAATGACACAGCCCTTTACTGTGGAAAAAGACAAATAATTGCACTTTTGGTAACTGCAAATTGTGCTGTTTTTGAATGTAGAGAGCTCACAGAAGTCTGGTTCAGGAAATGTGCTCTTTTCTAAGGTGAATTGTCCATAGGTCAACTGAAAACAACCTGGCGGTAAGCTAAAAGCCAGAGTTAGGGTATCTTCAAGAGCCTGGTAGGGATACTCAGTCTATACCTAGTACCCCAAATGTGTACTGACATGAACTGAGAAGCCCGGGCTGAATCTGGCCATGAGGTAAGGACAGGATGGAGCTTGCTGTGCCTCCTGGCACACACTCTGGTGCCCATTCACCACTGCTCTGAGAACAAACTTCCTCCAAAATATAGATCTGGTGCTTCAGTGGATGTTCTGAGTCTGTGACACCGAGACAACTGGGCTTCCCACACACTTCTACTCATTTGATCTCCTTCTTAAATATGAAACTAATCTCTGAAACTCTGCACAAATAACTTTAACCTATTGCTGCCTCCTAAGTATCAATATTACACTGCATTTAAATGAATTCTCTATGCCTGGAAAATTCAGACTGCATTGTGATAAATACCAATGGTCTATTATAAAAAGTTTTTACATATCATTTATACAGATGCACATGTGTGAATACACACACACACACACACACACACACACACACACACACACTTCAAATCCACATCCTGAGGTACAAATGTGTTTTCAGAGTGAAGATTTCGATGTAGGATTTAGTCTGTGTAACAGTGAAGTGAGGGAAGCAGATGAAAAGCATTTCAGATGATTACCCAAGAGACACAATGGTTCTCATGATTTGAAGCATACATGCCATACTGAGCCAGTAGATGCATTTTTGACATTTACCACCTGCTTAGCAAATGCCAAACAAATTCATTTCTGACTCCTGGAACAGACCATGTCTAGTGCTTACAAGACTTTTACTTGGACTGTCTTGTTTTGTTTTGTTTTGTTTTGTTTTGACACAGGGTCTCCCTTTTAGTCCCAGCTGGCCTGGAGCTCACTGTGTAGACCAGGCTGGCCTTGAACTCACAGAGATCCGCCTGCCTCTGCCTCCCAAGTACTAGGATTAAAGGCATGTGCCACCACACCCAACTTAAAGACAGTTCTTAGCTGCCATGTGGGTGCTGGGAATCGACCCCAGGTCCTCTGCAAGAGGAGTGGGTGCTCTTAACCGCTGAGCCACCTCTCCAGCCCCAACTTGGATTGTCTTGAAATTGCTATAGTCTTGCAGTACATTAAGTATATTTCCATTTCTGAAGGTATAAAAGAAGAAGGGGAGAGGGGACCTTGTTCTATTAATTCAGTCATGTCAGATAGACATGGACTATGATTTAAATTATAATATTAAATATTTGAAGTTCAAGAATAAAATAAGAAAAATTCCCAACTCAAATCCAGTATATTGGTGAAACAATACACTGATGTACAGGCCACACAGAAATAAAACACCAGTAACAACGGCAGCCAAATGCTAGGCCGTGTAATTCAGACAGTGACTTTAATATCAACATTTCCTCTTCAATATTCCAATAGGGTACTTAAAAGCATTTTTAGTATTGCTGATTAATTCATTGCTATTACCTCAAAGGTTCGTTTTGTTCATCTCTTAATGTTAATTACTTGTCATCTGACAACAAAGCAAACCCTGCATGATGGAGCATGGTCTGGATTATGTACTACTCCACACCAGACACAGTATACTGTGTCCATCAAAGGCAAGGACTGGAGTCATTTAGCCACAAAGTGTTCACTGAGCATCTACTTTGTTTAAGGAGCATTCTTGGCACCTTCTGAATATAGAAGTAACCAACATAAAAATCCACGTCCAATGAATGTTTGCTCTCTTGGAAAAGCAGAGCAGCTATTTTCAGAAGGAGGATGTGGAATCACTAGGGTTCAAAAGAGTCAACACTGATACCAAGCTGAGAGACAAAATTATTTTGAAAGCTAAGAGATACTTGGTAATGCCTCCATCCTTCAGTGAGCCATGCCTCTTATAGGACAGAGAGCCACAGATGCTCTAAGATGAGCTGATCCACAATCCCAACCCATCTTTCCTTCATTCATCATGTGCCCTGGGTACTTCAGGCTGTTTAATGAGGTACCAAAAAAGGAAGGGGGGCTATTATATAATACAAAGGTTACATTTTTTTAAAGTCCCTGAGGGTTTCTTTGTTTCCCCTTTAAGCTCTAAAAGGTTTATATTTAGAAAATTTATAGTTCTCTTTAGAATGACTATTACCAAAGTATGGCACATGGTTTTGTCTCTATGCCTTTTCTTAAGTTTGTCCCTCTTGCCCCCAAAGACCCTTTCCTGCTTTCCCTTCCCTGCCTTTCATTTGTTAAACTGATCAATGAATAAACACAGGAGTGAATGGGGTCTGAGAGCAGCTAGAGGGGACTAACAGCTAGAGTGTTCAGGGAGGAAGCTGGGTGTTTACAGGGAGGGCTTGAGGTGTCATTAGTTCTCCAATGCAGTCCTGTGTTATTTCTCAAAACAAAGATGGACAAGACAGTGAGTTAAGCCCCAATCTGCAGCGCTCCCCCTCCCCCAGTACTGGAAGACAATAGCTACTCTGTTTCACAAGCATATAAAAATTCATTTGTTAGTTTCTTCAATATATTACACTCATTTCAATTGAACTCATTTGTAAAAAGGGCCCATCAGTAAATTGGCAGCTGGGACCTATCCAAGTAGCAAGAAACAGCCAAAGAGAAGAAAAAAAAATTGCTTCAAGACTTCAAACTCAAAAATGCAAATTAAATTATATTTTAGAAATCAAATTAATAAAACACTTTTGTGTTTTAAAAAATTCAATGACATGAGGCTATTGCGTTAAAGTTTTAAAATGCCTATGATTTTAAATCTAAAGGCTTGGGTTTAGGTCACTTAGGTGGATCCTGCATAATTTACTACTTCATGTCTATGGCTCTTAGGTTCTTCAAGATAAAAATGGATGAGGAGATACTAGTGTGAAACACACTTCCTGCTGGACACATAAGAGCATATTAACTCCGGTCCTTTCTATGCATCCACATAGTAATCTTTATTTTTTCTAATGGCTCTACCCAGAAGATATTATAATTATCTGTTACATGTAGATGTCTTGAGAAAAAAGATGCTCGTATTTTTCTTTGACCCTCCTTTTACAGTATTGGGCAGAAAAGGTACAAAGAGTGTCAGTCAAGAGAATGAACACAAGCTTTTATTAATAAGTAATACAAGCTTACAAACACAAAAGTAGATTTAAAATTCTGAACCAAGGCATTTTTCATCTTTGAAGGAGCCTCTTTCAAAAGTTACAGATAAGCAGGCACACTGACAATATAGCAGTTTTGGTAGAGAATACTTCATACATCCTGGTTACTATCTGTTAAATCTATGCTATGGAAGAAAATTCTCTGTAACACATAGCCAAAGCTTTCAATCAGGACTGCAAGAGCAAGCCAGTTCATTTTGGACATAGTGATGACACAAAGAAAGTATTTTAACTTACATATAGCCCTCATTAGTATTTTAACTTATATATAGTGTACAGCCCTCACTAGTATTTTAATTTACATACAGTGTATAGCCCTCACTAGTATTTTAACTTATATACAGTATATAGCCCTCACTAGTATTTTAACTTACATACAGTGTATAGCACTCATTCAAAACCTAGACTTGGAGCCTGATTACAGTACGGACTAGTCAGTGACATGACTTTTGTTTTGGTCTCCAGATATCTCTCAAACACAATGGTTTACATTTCACACACATAAACACATACACACACATATCATATATATATTCATATATATATATATATATATATGCATGTTATTGTACTAAAACAAAAGCCTACATTACCAAATGTTCTTTAGTCTCAGAGGAAGACTGCTTTTATTAGCTAGTCTTACAAATATGGTAGTGAAATAACAATGATGTGACCAATAACTATAAAGTTCTATTTGTATGTTTTGTAGCACAAAAATTCCAAAGTCCTTTTGATATAAAGGGGAAAAAAGTTTAGATTCAAAGTCATTGTTATGTTTGCAATAACATTTAGGTTGGACCACAACCACAGAAATTTGGCTACTGTTGGTAAGTCATCTATTCATCTTCACCCCCAAAGTATAAACAGATAAAATGTAAATAATTATTGTTTGAAGTGGAGGAAAAGAAGGACTCACAGGCTAATTAGGCTTTATCAATGAGCATTCTGATTATATTCTAGACCTAAAGCACACCTCTCTCCACAGATGGGACCAGTTGGTAGCTACCTTCAGGTATTTGTATATAAATTCATGGACACACTCAGTACATTTCCAAATAGAAATGACAGGCTCTTCATGAAGGGTTGAACACAGGGCAGATAAAAAAAGTACAGCAACCTTCCATGGTTTGGCTCCTTTCACATCTAGGCTCATAGCAAAACAGGCCAAGCAGGACAAGATGCTTAAAAAGAATTAAGAGTCCCATAATTATTTCATAAACATATGCAGGGCAGGAGAAAGTGATGGTAGCTGTTTGCTGCAATAAAAAAAAAGGTGAGTGAAAACCAACTTTGGAATTAACAGCTTTCTGAGATCTGAAAGCTTTCTAATGCCAGGATTTTCCAACTTTGCAATTTAAGGACAATCCTGCTGTTGGCCTTTCCTGACCTGTTGTGAAGTAAATCAGGCACACTAATGTGGGCTAACAAGTCTCTTTCACACTGTCAGATCACCCTGCCTCTCTTTTCTCTGCAGACATGCCTTTCTGCAACTCTCTGTCTAGCCATCCTCTGTCAAAGCACACAAAATGGCCACTGTAGCCCTGCATTACTGCTCATTAGATCACAGGTTACTCAAGTGGAACTGCCTGGGATTCCCAAAGGAGAGCTAGACTTCAAAAATCTGTCCATGTCAAATGAAGAAAAAAAACCCTGAGCGTGGGGTCACCCAGATCAATGATCAAAAGAAACCGAGAATGAAGGAGAAAAAAGCACACCATCGTTTCTGTTAAACACACACACAGGTCTGATTTATTATCAGGAATACAGAGACAGGATGGGCTTTCCTCCTTTTACACCCTGTTTTCATTTTTTAACAAAGTAATTTGTTTTAACTGGGTCCTGCTGGCTGTTAAACTTCAGACTTGGAAAGTCTACAATGAATTCCTAAAATTTCCCATAAAAAAACACACTCCAGGAAATCCAGTTTTTAGGAGGACTCTTAAATGTTTCCCAAAACACTTGAAAAGCAATAAAAGTAATACAAAGTAATCCACCTTTAATGCTTAGAGAGATTCCATTTAAATCTGAAAGAACCAGTGCCACCTACACTCTAACATAATCCCAAGGACCTCTTGGGCCTTCAAAGAGGGGAACAAGCAGCTGTCAATCACAAGCCATAAAAGCCAGATTTCTGTGTTTCTGGGAGACCACAGACACTTGCAGGTAGGCCCACACCTTGTTTGATCACCATTGTCATGTCATCTCTAGCCTTTTCAAAGAAGCACATTTTACACTTGCTTTTATACTTCTTGAGAAAAAAAAATGCTATTAATTTATCAGTACTGCAAAAGACCTACTGAAATTTAACAGAAGGATTGTATCTGGTTCATCTTAAAGAACAAGATTTACTACTGAATTTCACAGGAGCAAACTTACCACAATATCTGATGTTCCTGGTCTCTTCCTAAAAGAAATGTACATTTTAATTACCCAATGATGAAAAGTTTTCTTTTTTTTTTTTATTAATTTTATTTATTTCTGTATGTGTATGAATGTACTGTCTGCATGCAAGTCTGTGCACCCATGTCGTGCAATGCCGCGGAGGTCAGAAGAGGGTGTCGGATTCCCCTGGAACTGGAGTTCTCCTGGAACTGGAGTTTCAGACGGCTCTCGGCCGCCATGTGGGTGCTGGGGATCGAACCCGGGTCCTCTGCAAGAGCGGTCGGCGCTCTTAACCGCTAGGCCATCTCTCCAGCCCCCGATGAAAAGTTTTCTGACAAGAATACTATTCATACATGTGAGCAAAGAAAAACCAATTAATGCTTATAATTTAATCTGATGTGTGTTATAAGGTTACATGTCATCTTCACTGCTTTCCAGTTCTTTGTTGAACTAGTTTTCTTCTGCATTTGAAATTTCTTCTCTACGAGCCCTCAAAAGTATATATACAAAGTGTGCCTAATTTGGATGTATTTTTCTGTTTCCCTTTTGTGAATTTAACAAATGCTCATTTGGCACTTTCCCTACACCAGGCACTATTCTAAGTGCCTTATTGAACATCCCCAGACTTAGATCTGCCCTGTCAGGAGGAGAGAACACAGGGGACCAGCTAACAGGGACAGAGGATGCAGCGCCAAGTCCTCAGCTAATCCTGCCACTCACTATGAGGCAGTTTTTCGAATTACCCTTGTTTTACAGATGAACAAATAAATAGATTTCAGGTTTTGTATACTGTTACTGAGCTGCTCAGTAGGACAAAGGACTTCAATTCAGAAGGGCTAAATTCATCTCCAAACTCAAAATATCAAGATAAATATCTATCAGGTTAAAATGTTTACATCTTAGGTCCAAGAACTTCAATTTTACATAGAGAATTATACTTGGGAAATGCTTGCTGCTATACACAAGTAAACAGATTCAAAGATATTAATCAGTAGCTTTGTTTATGTACTAGTTACTTTTCTGTTGCTGTGATAAAATATTACAACAAAGGCAATTTACAGAAGGAGGAAGAGTTTATTTGGCGTACAGGTCCAGAGGGATAAGGGTCCATCATGGAGGGAGGTATGGTAGCAGAGATGGGCAGAGAAGAAAGCTGAACACTCACATCTTGAAACAGGCACAGGAAGCAGAGATGGGCCAGGGCTGTGAACTCTCGACAACCACCCCCAGCAAGGCCATACCTCCTAAATCTCCCAAAAATGTGCCACCAACTGGGGACAAAGTATTCAAATACGTGGAGCCTATGAGGGAACATTCTCCTTCAAAACATTACAGTTTATAAACATGAAAACCCACACAATTTAAATCTCACCAGGAAGGTAATGAATACACAAAACCACAGAGGTCAGGCCCTATGACACAAGAGACCAATGAACACAAAGGAATGAAGATTTACATGTTTCATACACATTACCTCAAACAGGTAATGCAAATATACATTAATGTACATTATGCAGGATGCTCCTGAACTAAAGAGTCATCATTCAAGTCATCTATATATTTCTTAGAAACATTTATAGGCAGTAAAAGTATATAAAAAAAAGTGTGCCCATAAATACAACCCAACTTCAGGATGTCCCTCAATTCTGAAGGAGTAAGGGTGTGAAAATGACAGGAAAGGGCAAAGCAGCTTCAAATGCAGCATCCTTTACGATGTTTCTCTGTTGAGAAGATCTGAAATATGCCCAGTAAAAATTTGTTAAGTCTAGATAATAGATGGACACATTTGTTTCTATGTTATTTTCTCCACTTTACATGTGTTTGAAAACTGTCAAGATTAAAGGAAAACTATTGTAATTCATACCGCCATATAATCACAAAGGCTCTTTCTAGGAAAAAGAAAAAAAGGAGCACATGTCTCCCCTAAGCTCACTCACATGACTCAATGAGTTCCTTAAAACTTAAATCATGGTAACCAGAAATCAAATTATGTAAAATTCACATTCTTGAACTGGCCATATCTTACTGGGAATATCTGAAAAATAACACCTTTGTGATACTCATATTCATTCATTAATTGTTACTACATTGTTAAGCAAAATTCTTAAGTTGGTGTTTCTAACATTTTGACATTCAAAGTTTTGTATTAAAATTGCCTAGCTGAAGACTGAGTGCTAAAAATGAAAACTGAACGGGGCATTTTCCTGTTCTCTTTAAAATGGTACCCCATGGGGGTTTTTGATGATTATGTAATATTCCATGGAAATCCAAACAAAATGGTAACATGTTTTCTACAAGAGTTTAACTCTAAAACTAATTGTAGTGAAAGCAAACCCAGGAATTATAGCCATATCTCTTGCTTTCACAGCCTAAAAATATGAAGTTCCTTACAGTAATGTATATTTTCCTGTTTAGCATTACCATGGCTAAAGAACTCCAAGCCACTGAGTGAAGTAACACAGTCCCAGAAAAACAAACAACAAATGGTATCCCTCATCTGTGGATGCTAGTGCCAATTACCTAGTTGTAAGTATTTCTTGTGCATGGCCCCTTGAGCTTTTGTCCAAAGCAGTTGGAAGTGATGCATATTGGAAACAACAACAACAACAACAACAACAACAACAGAAAGGACTGCATCAAAGAACTGACTGAAACAGTGAACTTCTGCTCAAAACAGTCAACTTCCACATGGAGAATATTGAGAAAGACTGAGAAAGAGATGAAAAGCATGTGGGGAAGAAGGCATGAGCTCTGGGGGGGTGGGGGGAGGGGGGGAACATGGGTCTAGATTTGATAAAAATACATATATATATAAATAAAATAAAAAAAAGAACTCCAAGCCAGAAGTTAGGTAGATGCCAACTAACAAATAATAAAGGATTATTAGGATGTTCCCGATCTACTTTTAATGGACAAAACTATAAAACTGCAGACTCGCATTGTCTTACCCAAAGATATAGATAGATAGATAGATAGATAGATAGATAGATGACAGAATAGACAGATAGATACTTGAGGAAAATTAGTATAAATTAAGCAAAAGAATCTATACTTCTGTATTTATAATACATGTTCTAAATTATTTAAAAGGTTCTATAACATTCTGAATCATTAATATTAATAATATTAATAGTTCCTACCTCAAAAAAGAGAAAAATCTTTACAACATGAAAAAAAGAGGGTCTGGTAAAATAAAAAGAGAAACTAAAAACATCTCTTAATAAGCTATTGCTCAAGGAACCTGGTAACCTTGTGCTTTAACTGAAAGCCTATTTTCCTCTTTCACTTAAAAAATGGTCATAACTGCCAGGTGTGGTGGCCTACACCTTTAATTCCAGCACTTGGGAGGTAGAGGCAGATGGATCTCTGTGACTTCAAGGCCAGTCTGGTCTACAAAGTGAGTTCATGCCAACTAGGACTGTCCTTTGGTCTCAAAAAGACAAAAAGGTCATAATTAATGTAAAAGTCACTGAAAAAGCAAGAGTTAGCTAATAAAAAAAAAAAAAAAAACAGAAAGATGGGCTGGAAAAATGGCTCAACAGTTAAAAGCATTGGCTGCTCTTACAGAGAATGGACCCAGGGTTGGATCCAGCACTCACATGGTGGTTAACAACCGTTTGTAACTCCAGTTCCAGGGACCTAACACTCTCTTCTGACTGTGGGCATTGCAAGACATGGATGCACTTACATACATGCAGACAGTACAGTCGTATACATAAAATAAAAAATAAAACATTTTTTAAAAAACAAAGATGTCCAAGCCTTAAACGAATTAAGCAAAAGCATCAATCTAAAATATAGGAGCTTGGCATCCACTTTTATTGGCTTAGTTACCCAACATTCATTTACAGGTATCAATCTCTGATCACCCATTTAAATAAATCAAATATTTAGATAAGTATCCAACAAACTGGGCAAGTACCACTTTATTAAATGAAAGTCATAGAGAAGCAAAATGAAAATTTTTATATATGACCAGAAAGGAAGGGTATAAAGAGTGTTGTTTTCATGTTTTAAAAAATCAGGGCATTTGGGAGCCTGGAGAGATGGCTCAGAGGTTAAGACTGCTCTTGCAGAGGACCCGGGTTCAATTCCCAGCACCCACATGGCGGCTGAGAACCGTCTTTATCTCCAGTTCCAGGGGAATCTGACACCTTCTGACCTCCGCGGCATTGCACGACATGGGTGCGCCAACCTACATGCAGACAGTACACTCATACACATAAGGAGTTAAAAAAAAAATAGACAATAATAATAGAGTACATGAAGTCAAGGAGGGGGACAGTAATGTGGGGGGGAAGGAATCTGAATATAATCAAAATATATTGTAGGGAATTCTCGAATCAATAAAAGTATCTTTAAAAAAATCAGGGCAGGGCTGGAGAGATAGCCTAGCGGTTGAGAGCACCGACTGCTCTTGCAGAGGACCCGGGTTCGATCCCCAGCACCCACATGGTGGCTAAGAACCATCTGAAACTCCAATTCCAGGAGAACCCCAGTTCCAGGGGAATCCGACACCCTCTTCTGACCTCCGCGGCATTGCACGACACGGGTGCACAAACCTACATGCAGACAGTACATTCATACACATGCAAAAATAATAAAAAAATTTTTTAAATAAAATAAAAAATAAAAATAAAAAAATCAGGGCATTTGGGTATAAACATTTGCTTTCATACAGTAAGAACAGCATCACTGAAAACACTGACATCCATCTTAAGATTTTTCTTAGTCTAAGCATCCACTGGTGATTACTCAATTCTTTTTTAAGTGCGGTAGGTTAAAACATGGTGAGAGAATGCCTTGCCTTTGTAGTATAACAATTATAATTATTCAGTTGTTCCCTAAGAATCCCTTTGTATGCTCATAGTCTCATTTCATCTCTGTTCCCTTGGTCTAAAGAGTGAACAAGTTATCCAGATTTCCACTTTGGCCCCTTCCCCTTTCAATAAATCTTTGTTTTGGCTTGATGAATTCTTGGTCATAACCATATTCTAGAAAGAAATATTTGATGCTGTCCTATGCAACCTCTAAATTATTTCATAGCTCATATACAAAACCTTCTTGCCATAGGGCTCAGTTAACTTATCATTTATGAAAGTGATTCCTGTTATCCAATGGAACTATTTGCTGTCTAACCCTCTTTACAGAATATTCTTTTAAGTCTTCATCATCTTATTTCAGGTGTAGCATGAACAAAACTTATCTATTTACACCATGTTTACCATGACTGAATCTAGCACCCAATTTTGTTCAATTATAAACCTAAATAAAATAAATGAAATCCTACTTAAAATTTCCCCATTGCAACTGAGTTTTCCTGGGCATCTAAGATTAAATGTTAAAATTTAGATTTCCCAATTTCTAGGACAAGGGATAATTCTCAGTTTATTGTCATATACCATGATATCAAACACTGCAAAGATCTTAATACTCAGCCAGAAAAATCATCTAGCACTTTCTAAATGAGCTACGATTTTTTTATCAGACTTTTAGAGAACAACTTCACGTTGGTACTGAAAGCCTGCATTTTATTATTGTTTGAAACCATTAGATAGCACTATTCTTAACATATAAATACTCAAGGTTAGTGATTGTTATGTTAATGTTTAATAAGAGAATGTGACTAAATATGGAGTGCTACATAAGGAGATATTACTAAAGAAAGAAAAAGAACAAGAGATTGTGGATTGCAGTAGGTCAAAAGAGGAGGTTTACAGGCAAATGACTCTGTTGTGGATTCATTCATCTCTGACAATGCCTATGTACTCTGAGAGTGGCCACTGCCAAGCTATTATTTGTAGTACTGCAGACATGGAGTTCATTGTTTTCATTCTGTAACTCACAGGTAAATCAGAGTAAATGAAGTGTCCTTTTCAATATAGCAGAGTATGCTGCCCACCCAAAATATGAAACCAAGCTTCTTTTATTATATAATTTTGTTCTTTAGAAGGCCAAAAATATGTGGTTTTCATACTTGTACAGACACAGCAAAGCTTCTCAGCCACTTCCAGAATGAAATGGTTTTCTTACCTGCTTTTTCCATGCTGTAGTGAAGGATGTTGGCCTCATTATAAACCTTGCTGGTGCCGCAGACTTTCTGTGGTCTGGCTTTGCTGTGATTACTGGTCAAAACCTTTAATTACAGTATATAGTTTGTGCAGCTGCCTGGAAATTGGTCTCGGGGTCAGTGGCTCTTCCCGTTCCCCTCTTTCCATTCTTTTGAAGCAATATTGCTGAACAGAAGGCATTGTTCCAGCTTTCTGGTGTGCTCTGTCTGCTGCACAACATGAATAGCTTTGCAATCACTCCAGCAATTGGTTCTTCAACTGCCTTTAGGTTGTCAATTGTAATTCAGTGGCTCCAGCCACCTTTTCTCCTTTCATTCTCTTGAGGTCTTTTATTACTTAATTTGCAATAATATTAGGGAATGTCTTCTTCAGGCATGTCACTAATGCCTTATTGATTATGAAGTGGGGAACACATCTGACTTTCCTGCATGAGCCTGTTACAATGTTTCAGGATGGCTTTTTCTCTGGGACTTACGACACCAATCTTTGCAGTTATCTTGTAAGGAATTTCCCTTAATTCTTATGGTCGCCTTTCTGAAAGAATAACCTAAGGAATTCTCCTTAAGATATTTTCATTGAGGTTAATTTATGTAGTTACAGCTGTTTCTGTAACTCCCCAAAGATAGAATTTCTCATTTTTATAGTGAGAATTAGTAACGCTTTCAGTTATTCCCATAATTGTGCTTCATTTTTAAATATAAAAAATTAAATTATAATTTTTGAGCTCTACAACTCAGAAATAATTAACTAGGAGACAAGGATCTTTGAACAGAAATCAATCCCTAGGTTTTCAGACCCTTTAAAGAACATATGTAGACATGTTTTCAGAGTTATATAAAGAAACCAACTGGTAAAAATAGCTTCTGCATTACCGAATCTAAATGAACTATATTTAATTGGGGGGGGGACCAAAAATGTCTCAATCCATTAAAGGGAAGAAAATCTTTAGTGTATTAAGTCTAAAATCCTCAGCTCTGGGCAAAATCCAGCAGATTAACCTATTAGGCTCAGCCATTCCAGAGAAACCAAGGGTATTTTTAAGCAGACACTATGTAATAATAATAATGATAATAATTATCATAATGATAATAACTAACGCTTATTGTGCTTTTTTATCTTCAAAGCAACTTGCTAACATTAACTACATGTCTATTTCAAATTAATTTAACTAAACAAATGTTTTATTAACATTGTAAACTATGGAATGTGACCAAGTTTTCTTTTGCAAATAAAATAAGTAGACATATGAATAAATAAATAAAAAGAACTAAGCACTCTGTCCAAATGGTACTGTAAACTTTATCCCCCAAATAACTTACTATCTCTAATAGATAACGATTAAGGAAATGCTAAGTTTTATGAAATACAAACTTGAACAGTTATGAAGAGTGATATATAACCTTGTAACTGTCCAAATCCGTATTGTTTCAAGAAAACAAAGATCAAACTATTGTGTAGTTTACTAGGCACGATTCTTTATTAAAAGATATATAAATATATAAGAAAAAAGATTTTAAAGTGCTTATAAGTTTTACTATTGTAAGAGATTATTAAAAACTAAAATTATTTTGATTAAACTGAATTCATTACTTAAAACTATCTCAACTATATTTCCACAAATTTGGTACCCCTCTTCACATGAGAAATATAAGCAGAAAAAGTGTCCAATGCCAGTAAATGAAACAAGCTCGCTTGCTACTTTCTATGAAAAATTTTGGAAGAAAAATAGTAACAAGGTATACTAGTAAATAAGGCTTTGTAATTGGTAAACACAAATGAAATACATAAAATTAAGCATCTATAAATATAGTACATTAAAAAACATAAAAACTAAACATTTTAAAGGATAGTAATTAACAGATTAAAGCTATTTAAAATCTTAACATGGGGCAGGAGCTATGACTCAGTGGTTAAGGCCACTGGCTTGCAGGGACCTGGGTTCCATTCTCAGCACTCACATGGCAGCTGAAAACTATCTGTAACTCCAATTCCAGGGATCTGACAGCCACTTCTGAGCTCTGTTTGCATCACGCATACATGGTACACTTACACACATGCAGGTAAAACACTCATACACATGAACATGGTTAGAGTGCTGAGGATTCACAAAAGACATGCGTGCTGAGCATTTGCAAACCAGGTTTGGAGCAGAAAGAAAAGTCTTTTTTTTTTTTTTTTTTTTTTTTNATTCTCCTCCCATTGTTAGTTTTAAGATCAGAAAAATTGAAAATTTATCAATAGGATTGGAACACAGAGTTTTCCATTTGTATCCCAGAAAGGATACTACCCCACCTCCCACCTCCCTTTTTTTTTTTAGTCTGGATTGAAAGAGAGGAGTTGGAGTGAGTAAAGATGGAGCTCAGAAATCTGGATAAAGGGGGTGGTACTGGGCCAGGACATGTGGGAGAAGACCCAGAAGTAGTTATCCTTTCAATCCTTTCAAACAACACACATGGAGCAGAGCCACAAGCAAACCATAACTCCTATCCTTCAAGGAGCTTACAGTCTTCAGGGATTGGTAGCAAAGTTAACAGGCCATCCAGTTAAATGTTATTATTTGGAAAAGTCCAGGCTGAATTCAGAAAGGGGTAGCTAACGTGGCCATAGGCACTGAAGAAGACTTTCTGATGTGATGTAATCTTGGGGTGATTTTCCTTAGGAAATGGGAATGCGGAGAGGTAGGTGAGCAAGAAGAGTGAGAAAAAAGGATGAAGTGCAATTACGAGGGACATTGATCTGTGGACGTTCACCAGATTCCAGGAGGCAGAAAATGGTAGTTTTTAACATGGAGCTCATGAAAAGCAGAGACAGAGTTTGTTTCTGCTGGTGTCGTATGGAGAAGCAGAGTCAAAGTGGAAAAGCTGAGGGTGAACTGCAAGGAACAGAGGGTGAACTGCAAGGAGCAGAGGGTGAACTGCAAGGAGCAGAGGGTAAACTGCAAGGAGCAGAGGGTGAACTGCAAGGAGCAGAGGGGGCTGAGAAGCACGGCAGAGGCGGAGGGTGAACAGGACCATGAAGTGTCTAGACAGGGGAAACAACTAATAGTAAGACCTGAAAGAGGTTTCCAGTGTCTCCAGCTGTCCATGAAATGGACCCCTGCATATATCAAACAAAGCAAGAAAATGAAAAAGAATAGAGTTCTCTTAGAAAGCATAATGGATTCTTTTTGAGCTTGCACTGGTATATTTTGAAATGTATTTCTTTACTGCTTCAACTGTTTTCCTTGGTAAATGGGGCCTTTCTGAAGTAAAAGATTTGCTAGTGAGTAGGATTTTATTAGTTTGGAGTGTACATGGAACATTCCCATGACCTAGTGGATGCAAGAAACACAGGAAAGAAGGAAGATTAGAGAGACCAAGCTGGGGAGAATGCACAGGAATGCATAGAACAAGGACAACCTGAATAAATAGCAATATATAAACTTCTGTTTTAGTACTTTCAGTTTCAAAGTTGCTCTTTAAAATGTTTTTTTGTTTGTTTGTTTTTTTGGTGGGTCTTTTTGAGACAGGGTCTCCCTTTAGTCCCAGCTGGCCTGGAGCTTGCTATGTAGACCAGACTGGCCTCAGAGATCCACCTGCCTCTGAAGTGCTGGGATTAAAGGCGTGCCCCACCACACCCAGCTAAAATGTACTTCATTAATGATACTTTTACAACTAACATAATTGTGGGCTGGAGAGATGACCTAGTGGTTAAGAGCGCCGACTGCTCTTACAGAGGACTCGGGTTCGATTCCCAGTACCCACATGGCGGCTGAGAACCATCTTTGACTCCAGTTCCAGGGGAATCCAACGCCCTCTTCTGATCTCCTCGGCACTGCACAACATGGGTGCACAGACCTGCATGCAGATAGTACATTCATACACGTAAAAGAAATAAAAAAATAAAAAAAAAAAACCCAACTAATATAATTGCTAACTCCACTTTTCTTGTAGCTTAAAAAACATTTTGAAGAAATAACTGAATCACTCAGTGGAAAACTGACTTCCAAACCCTGTCATTACCTTTCCAGGATTTAACTGTAACTGTGGAGTACATCTGTAAGGAACAGACAAAAATAATCTATGCTTCTTATATCATTTTAGCATAAGTATGTGTCCCATAAGGGAGTTTTCAAACTGCTCACCCCATAGGTATGTACACTGCTGTATGTGAAACCAAATCAGTATTCTAAAACAGTGCCAAAAGTCAGGTCAAGATACATGGAAAACTCTCTAAGACTTAGGGTAGACACTTCCCAGTGAACTTGCATTTCTCTGAATACACACAAAGCAACATCCAATCAAACTAAGTACTTTATACAGTTTATACAGTACTATGATTTTTCTTGTAAAAGATTTGCTATCATGGGAATTCTGAGAAGATACTTGTTATTTCATAGAGCTACTTAAAAAGAATGGATTTATAGTTGAGCAGTACAAATACAAAATATAAAATGTAAACAAGAGGTGTATTATTTGGTGACACATATTAAAGAAAAAAGCATATGATACAGAATTATAATTAAGTGTGATGAATACCATTTTAAAAACACCAGTGTTCTCCTTCCAGAAGACAGCAGCTACCTACAAAGTAAAAGCTCTAAGTATTGAATGCACTGTTCAGAAAATCTTTTTTTTTTTTTTGGTCTTTTCGAGACAGGGTCTCCCTGTAGCCCCAGCTGTCCTGGAACTCACATTGTAGACCAGGCTGGCCTTGAACTCACAAAGATCTGCCTGCCTCTGCCTCCCAAGTGCTAGGATTAAAGGCGTGCGCCACCACGCCCGGCAAATCTTCATGCATGTAACTAAAACAAATAATAAAAAGGCCAGTAACATTGACCTTGTTACAAAGGTACCTGTAAATATTTCTCTCACATTTCTACTCTACTGAAGTCCAATACAACACCAAGCTCTATGCACACTACATCAGAACTGAGAGAGCCTGATTACAATTTTTAATATTAACATTCTAATTTAGAAGCTGGATTTTTTTCCCATGCTATAATTAATGATGCATGGAACTAATCAAAGTCACTGGATCTTATGATTCTGCTTTAAAGATCTCTTTCACGGGTTTAATATTTCTCAATTAACATTTGTACTAATAGAAAATATTCAATAATTCATTCCTTCTGATGCAGCATTTCTGAAAAGTTAAGGACTTTTGGATTAAAGACACCTATAAACATCAAATCAAATGAGACTGTGAAAAACAAGGACTTTCATGTTAACAAAATATGTCATTTTATAAGGCATGGTAATCCCAATAAAATGAAAAGAAGATTTTTAAAAGCCAGGAGCTAAAAGAGTGGCAATCACCAATGTGTAGAGAAAATAGGATTACATTTATTGGGTATTATATCAACTTAACTTCTCATGAAATCCTCCTGATCTATTAAATAGCTTCAGAGCTGAAGTATGCTGTCCATCGGGACTTGTAAAACAAATTAGATACAATTACAATTCAATACAAATAAAAAGCCAAACTATTTACTCTTAAGAGTTCACATTTTATAGCTTTACCATTGAAATGAGACCAGATTTCCCCCTAATGTATCAAGTGGGTCACTTGGCATTAAGCATAGATTTTTCTAGTATGTTTTCCCTGGAGAAAAAGAGTTTAGATGAATAAATTCTGGAAAACTGTAGTAACTCTACCTCCCCAAAGTGAGTACAACAAACATCTGGTGCAAGAACTGCTCAGCTTTCCAACAGTATATAAAGGGTGCTCTTCCCCCAGTATTTCCTCCTTTTTTTAAACAACAACAACAACAACAACAACAACAACAAAAACTCCATCTTATTTGTTAAAAAAAAAAAAAAGAATATGTTTCTACTATCAATTCTAAAAATATAAAATCTAAACTCTGGAAAGCTGAATTTTAAGTCATTACCAGGGGCTAATACAGAAAGGGAATATATGCTACGTATAAGACTGCACTTATTTCTCAAAGGACAACAAAATAACTGGCATGCTGCCTTGTCTGTGGGTTACATGATAGTTTTACTCATTGTCTTCAGTTCTTAACTCTGTGCTTCACATAAACATAGCAATACACATAGTATGAGACCAGACTGAAATATTTAACTTCCTGGGGGTGTTTATCTTGTTAGAATCCCAGTGATCATTCACTTTTCTCCTTTGGGTCTCACTGGCTTCTGTCTACTTCTAAGTCAACATATCTCAATAAACAAGTGGATTCTTGCATTTTACTCCAGTAATAGGATAAGTCTTGGCACATTTTCAGTAAGAGAAGAATCGCCAAGGCTAAGTGCTCACTGTTTTTTCTTAACTGTATCAGTGTTTTCTGTTAAGCTGAAGGCATTTGCCTTGACTCTTGAGCAAAGTTTCCCTCTAAATGTAAGGTACTTTATACGATAAAGCATCATCTTATTAACACTTGAAAATGTCAACAAATATATGTAAGTTAGTAGGTGCAAACCAATCAAAATTCATAAAGCTATAGGCCCAGAGCACACGGTGTCTTTATGAAAGAATAGCAAAAGACAACCATGTCTAAAGGTATTTAGAAATAGGGGCTGGAGAGATGGCCTAGTGGTTGGGAGCGCCGACTGCTCTTACAGAGGACCCAGGTTCAATACCCAGCACCCACATGGCAGCTGAGAACCTTCTATAACTCCAATTCCAGGAGAACTCCAGTTCCAGGGGAATCCAACACCCTCCTCTGTGGCATTGCACGACACGGGTACAAAAACATGCATGCAGACAATGCATTCAAATAAATAAATAAATAAATAAACAAACAAATAAATAAATAAATAAATAAAATATTAAAAAAATAAATAAAGGTATTTAGAAATATATGTCTAGCCGGGCATGGTGGTGCATGCCTTTAATCCTAGCACTTGGGAGGCAGAGGCAGGCAGATCTTTGTGAGTACAAGGCCAGCCTGGTCTACAGAGTGAGTTCCAGGACAGCTGGGACTACAGGGAGACCCTATCTCGCAAAGACAAAAAAAGAAGGAAATTTTTTTTTGTTTTTTTTATTTGTTTGGTGTTTTTTTTTGTTTTTTTGTTGNAAAAAAAAAAAAAAAAAAAAAAAAAAAAAAGAAATATATGCCTAAACTATATTTCAAGTAACATGACTCTGTTCACTTTTATTTTTTACCCAGGCCTGCTCTTCTTAACCAGTTTGAAGTTATTGTTTATACAACATTAAAGATTCAGTTACACAACTCCATTTTTATGCTAACAATAAGGTATTGATATAATTCTTGAAACATTCCTGAGAGTATTTCAACAAGGCATTATATAAACACACTATAGAGAGTAACCTCTTTGTCATCAAGAGAAAGATGGGAAGCTGCCCCTTTTTTCTGGGCCAAACTCAAACAAGGGTGAGCTCTTCATTATGCCTCTATAAACTTCAAGATCTAGAATGGAATTTTTCCCTGCACCCCATAAAAACACTCCAAAATATTTTATTAACATGCATCTATATGGTATGTGTTGACTCAACCGCAGGAGGAAAAAAAGCTTTACTTTAAAACAATCTTCAAACTGATACTGGCCAAATTCTATCACAAGTAAAAATTTTTCGGAAAATCAAATTTAAAATGGATACTAACGAAAAGGAAAATGAAGTTCTCATGTACTCTATTATGTAAAAGTTTAGAATACTTTTCAAACAATACTCATGAATATTCCCCATTTACAGAGGTCAGCTAGTTAATCACAAAGGCAATGGGAATATTCACTCTTCTCTTAGGAGAAACAGCCAGCTAATATACACGAGGAATACTCACAAGCAATTAATTGGTAGACACTTCCTTTATTCAATGTGACAGTCTGAAACTCCTACAGAGGGTTAACATGGGTCATATATTGGGTTTAAATAACATATTTATCAGTGCTGGCGAGGTGGTTCAGTGGTTAAATGAGTATACCACTTCCAGAGGACTTGAATTTAGTTCCGTGGGATCCAATGCCTCCAGCCTCCAGAGGCACCTGCACTCATATGCACATGCCCACAGACAGATACACACACATACATAAAAATAAATCTCTAAAAAATAATACATTTATTTTAGTTACATTGGGCCTAAGGAAAACAGATCATTTCTTGGAAAAATCAAAAGAAAACCTTTTGTCAGCTATTACATCTAACTCAATTCAAGTGATTTGAAGTTATAATGGTACTTGTATCTCCTATGTCATACTAATATATCAAATACAGCTTTTATGTATACATTTCATGCTGTCTATCTGTTTTCTATAACATATTTTCCACAAGAGCTATAAAAACAATGTACTTTCAGTAAAGCACCTCATAATCATGAACGAATCAATCCAGCACCTCTAACGACCCACCACTGCATTCTGCTGTATTCATTCTATAGACAGAAAATCTGATGGTGAGAAGCTAACGCACTGATCTAAGGTCCAGGAACAGATCTAGAAGGTACCACAACAGAAAATCTATTATCTATATAAGGATGACAATCTTCATATACATCAAATACATTTTCCAACATCTATGAAGGAAAAAGACATTAAGTACGTAATGCTGAAGGAGGCATTTGCAGACAGACATGAACTGTCTACTGCTTTTACTATTTTCTAAAACAAATGGAAGCTGTCTATATATGGTTCCTCCTCCGCTTAACTCTAAAGTTCAGAGTAAATTACCCAAACTGATCCCACTCACGCTCAATAATTTGCACAATTCCCACCTTACAGGTGAGAAGCCAGGCACTCGAACAAGCTACTTGCCACAGATCACACACTAAATGTGAGAGAGGTTTGGAGTTAAAACTGTTTTATGATCTTGGTTCCTCACATCTACTTTTGTGGACTAAACAGCAATATCATCCCACCCCATTAACCATTTTATTTCAAAGCCTCTTGAAGAAGCACCTAATTGTGTAAAGGAGAAAATACTTTCTGCAAGTTCCAGGTACAAAGGAATATAAGAACTGTCACTGTATTTAGGTTATAAGTTACTTATGTCTCTTATTATCTTAGTACCATAAATCAGAAACTTGACTCAGAGTAACAGTAATCATTTGCCCAAAATAGTCTTGTGCTTTCACAGGAAAGATACAAGCTAAGAAATGAAATCAGATCAGGAAAAGAAGAGTGGAGCAATATTAAAACATATTTGTGACATGGAACTTGAAAGATATTGATTTTTCAGCCTGGGAGAAATAAATCTAGTATCTGGATGGTTACGGAATAGCACCCACTGCTCCAAGTCAACAGCAAATATTTCAGAGGGACAATGACATGGCATTCGAGGCCAAGTGATATCTGGTAAAATGCACAGCTTTTCTCTGAAAACTGGAGAAGGAACCAGACCAGTGGGTCACTTTAAAATGTTAAGTTAAAGAGGATTTACCTCCCTCGAATACATGAAAAATGTGCAAGCATGTCTTCTAGTTAAAAAAAAAATGTGTTTTTTTCCAAGCAAAGATATGTAGGTATATCATGTCATATTAGTAATGGGTTTACTGCTTCCTAAGAGAATACCAGCCTCATGGTAAGAACAGCAGATCCAGAACATAACTAGTTATATACATCTTTCCAGATTCCAACGTGGCAGTAACAGTCCAACAAATAAGAAAACAGATGAACTAGACAGAGAATTGTCACACTAATGAGACATCCATACCTCTTGGACTGAGCGAGCTGCTGGCTTGTCTTGATGATTGGCCAATATTAAAAAGGGTAAAGTGCATAGCTGTGGGTGCTGAAGAGCTGAGTGCAGTTCATTTCTAGCAGTTTCTAAATCATCCTCTGAAGAGGCGCTGTCTAAGACGAATATTACCCCTTGAGATCCTTGGTAGTAGCGGCTCCAGTATTTCCGAATGTTGTCAGCCCCTGTCAAAGCAAAAGAAATTTCCATTTTAAAAATAGCTTTTATCAACTGAAAAATGTTCTAATATTAATTCCTACTAGAAACTAGTGTATCTTTTCAACAGTGAATATTAAGGTCTGTGACAACAGACAACACAGGTGATAGATAAGGCCAGGTGATGCAGCCAATAGGTGCATATGACCCTCAAGGATAATCCAGACATCTAAATTTTTCTTCATGTTTTGTATGAGAAAGGATCAGGATAATACTTATTAGACATAAAAGTCAAAAGAATGTTTTCTGGCTCTGCTTACCACTCTTAAGTGAGCTGTACTTTCTACAAGTTGAATAACTCAGATAGTAATGTGACCTAGACATTCACCAAGGCATCTTTCTACACCATTTACATAATTTGGAGTAGTGTGCTGGATAGCTTCAAATGTCAACTTGACAAGTCTGGGAAGAAGGTATCTTAATTGGGGACTTTCCTGTACTGGACTAGCCTGTGGGTGTCTGTGAAGGACTTTCTTCACTGAGTGCTGTGGGGAAGGGAGCAGCCCACTGTGGGTGGTACCACTCCTGGGCAGGTTCTCCTGAGTTTTCTAAGAAAGCAGGCTGAGCACAGGCCAAAGCAGCAGGCAAGTAAGCAGTGGTCCTCTATACTCTGTGCTTGAGTTCCTGCCTCCAGATTCCTGCCCTGGCTCCCCTCCATGATGGACTATAAGCTGTAAGGGAAAATAAACCCTTTCCGCCTGAAGTTGATTTTAGTCAGAGTGTTTTAGCACAGCAATAGAGAAACAAACCAGAACAGGTAGTTTTTAATAGAATAATGCTATGCATTGAAATATTCCCCAAGGTTGGGGAATTCAATGTTCAACATTGAATTGAATGAATATTTAATTCAATGTTGAAATATTTCCCAATATGTTGGTAACTTAATCCTTAAATTTTATTATTGATGATACTTTGGAGCTGAGGCTTTGCGAGGGTGGAGGTGGTAATTAGGGTTAGGTAAGGCTACAAAGGCAGAGGCCCCATGACAAGATTATGGCTTTATTTATAAGAGGAGGAAGAGATTTAACTTTCCCTGCTCTATCTCTCTGACCATGTGATGCTTGCTACCACATCAAGACACAGTCTGGGAGATCAGGGATTTCCCAAGACCACCTGAAGCACAGGTACCAGGGCACAGGCTAAACAGGAATTCCTCCCCGCCCCACCCAACTGGGATTGCTGAAAAGAGTCTCCAAGTGGATTCTTTGGAGAAACTTCAGAACAGAAAGGGAAGAGTGAGTTAGACTTCCAATAAAAAGCCTAAAACTTAGACAAGTCAGCACTCCAAAAGCAAGAGAAAAGAAGAAAAACAAATCAATCAAACAAAGAAGGCATCTGAAGGAGGCAAGCAAAGCAAGCCTTCAACACAGTGAAGAGGCATTTGGGATTCACATTGGAATACAGGCAAAGAGAAACCCACACGCCAGGGACACGAAGAAGAGACAACATGGGAAAGGTGCAGGATAATTCCACACCAAGCTCTACCAACCCTGTGGAAGATTCCTAGAGTGGGATCCCCCTGGGGATGGCCTAGGACAGAGATATTAGAAGTAAAATTGTGGACATACTCAAAGAAATCAAAGACTATAAAGAACAAGTCAGAGAACCTAGGAGAGAGAATGAAAAACTCAAGAAGGACGTAGAGAGAGAGAGAATGACAAACTCAAGGAGGAAGTGGAAACACTGAAAAGATGGCATGTGGAAAAAGATAAGGAAACCAACCAACAAAGCAAAGAGCTACAGGAAGAGATTGAGAAGCTCTAAAAGGGAGTGGAAATACTAAAGAAATCAGAAGAGGAAATGAATAAGGAAATCAAACACTCATCCAATCAAGAGGAAAGGAATAGAAAAAGCCTCAGAAGCAGAATGGAGGAAGCAGAACAAAGAATATCAGACCTGGAAGATAACATATAACAACTAAAAAACTCAAGTAAAGATTATGAAAATTTTTTAAATACACAAAACTGGAACAACCAGGAACTGTGGGACAGTAGGAAAAGATCAAACCTCCTGTGCTGGATAGCTTAGTGTCAACTTGACACACCTGGGTTGAGGGAGCCTCAATTGGGAATTGGCTCCATTGGATTGGCCTGTGGCCACATCTGTGGAGTATTGTCTTGATGGTCGAGCAGTGTGGGAGGGCCCAGCCCACAATGAGTGGTGCCACCCTGGGCAGGCCGTTGTGTACTGTATAAGAAGGTGGGCTGGGCATGAGCCAGGGAAGCAAGCCAGTGAACAGCATTCCTCCATGGCTTGTGCTTCAGCTCCTGCCTCCAGGTTCCTGCCCTGAGTTCCTGCCTTGGGCTCCCTGAGTGATGACCTGTGACCCGGGGAGATGTAAGCTGAATAAACCCTTTCCTCCCCAAGTTGGTGTTGGTCAGAGTGTTTTGTCACAGCAATGGAACACAAACTAGGACAGAAACTGGTACCATAAGAGTAGGGTATTGTTGTGACAGACCTGACCTTGGTGTTTTGGGGAAGGATTGTGGAGGCATTTGGAACTTCGGGCTGGGAAGATCACTGAATGCCTAAAAATCATTGCTGTGGAACTTGGAGCAGTTTTGCTGAAAGAGTTATAGAAGATGGAGGCCTGGCTTGTGAAGTTTCTAGTTTCAAAGGGGAACAGACTTCATCAGGACTGTGTAATCTGTGGGTTCTGGTCAGCTGGGGCTGAAGAATCAGCTGTGAGTAACAAGAGACCAGAACCTGAAGTGACATCTTTGTTGTACTGGGACAATTGATGCTGGTTAGCTGGGGCTGAAAAATCAGCTATAACAAGAGACCAGCATCACTGTGGTGAAATCTTCTGGGAAGAATTTCTTCAGGGTCAGCACACAGAAGCTGTGAACCAGAAGCGGCCTGAGCCTCCATCGCGAGCCAGAAACAGGACTTGGTAATATGTAAGAGTCTCCTATATGGTTCTGGTGTTGAAATTTGAGGGGGTCACAGAGAGCAGCCGAGGCTTGGCACTGTGAGACGTCAGGAAAGACCATTGGAGGAAGTGCACCTCGGTTGCAGTGAAGATCCCAGGATCACAGGGGTCATGGAGAGAAGCTGAGGCTTTGCACCAGGAGGTCAGAAAAGACCATTGGTGAAGGTGCTGCCTCAGTTTCAGTGGCGACCCCAGCTTTTTGGAGATGCCAGGACCATTGGACGACCACCAAGAGCAGCAGCAGGTGTGGAATGGAGTCGGCCTGGGTCTGCGAGATGAGCTGTGTGTGCCACAGACGGCCGAGTTGGAGAGGAGGAGCTGCCGAAACCCTTTGGAGCCCAGAAGATCGTGAGTGAATCCCAGGTGTCCAACTTTAAGCTACTTGCTGGACTTAGGTTTTGTTTGAGAGTACCTGATTCTTCCCTTTTCCCTTTGAAATAAGACAGTACTTGTTTTGGATTTTACAGCAGCCCACAGTTAAGAGACTTTTAATAGACTGAACTTTTAAGCATTTGGACATTTTAAGGACTGTGAGGCTTTTAAGGTTGTACTGTCTTAGGTTGTGATTAATGTTAACATCATACTTTGGGGATAAGAACTGGAAAGGTGGTGGTTTAATAGTGATGTGTTTTGTGTGTCAAGTTGACAAGGGGTCAATTGTGCTGGATAGCTTTAGTGTCAACTTGACACACCTGGGTTGAGGGAGCCTCAATTGGGGAATTGGCTCCATTGGATTGGCCTGTGGCCACATCTGTGGAGTATTGTCTTGATTGNCAGAAGATCGTGAGTGAATCCCAGGTGTCCAACTTTAAGCTACTTGCTGGACTTAGGTTTTGTTTGAGAGTACCTGATTCTTCCCTTTTCCCTTTGAAATAAGACAGTACTTGTTTTGGATTTTACAGCAGCCCACAGTTAAGAGACTTTTAATAGACTGAACTTTTAAGCATTTGGACATTTTAAGGACTGTGAGGCTTTTAAGGTTGTACTGTCTTAGGTTGTGATTAATGTTAACATCATACTTTGGGGATAAGAACTGGAAAGGTGGTGGTTTAATAGTGATGTGTTTTGTGTGTCAAGTTGATAAGGGGTCAATTGTGCTGGATAGCTTAGTGTCAACTTGACACACCTGGGTTGAGGGAGCCTCAATTGGGAATTGGCTCCATTGGATTGGCCTGTGGCCACATCTGTGGGGTACTGTCTTGATGATCGAGCAGTGTGGGAGGGCCCAGCCCACAATGAGTAGTGCCACCCTGGGCAGGTTGTTGTGTACTATATAAGAAGGCGGGCTGGGCATGAGCCAGGGAAGCAAGCCAGTGAACAGTGTTCCTCCATGGCTTGTGCTCCAGCTCCTGCCTCCAGGTTCCTGCCCTGAGTTCCCGCCTTGGGCTCCCTGAGTGATGAACTGTGACCCGGGAGATATAAGCTGAATAAACCCTTTTCTCCCCAAATTGGTGTTGGTCAGAGTGTTTTGTCACAGCAATGGAAGACAAACTATGACACCTCCACATCATAGGAATAGAGGAAGGAGAAGAATCTCAAGAGAATGGTATTGATCAGATCTTCAACAGAATAATAGATGAAAATTTCCCCAAACTAAAAAAAGACAAATCAATACAAATAAAAGAAGCACATAGAACTCCAAACAGATAAAATCAGAAAAGAAATTCTCCACACCATATCATAGTTAAACTGCTAGATGCCCAAAACAGAGATAAAATTCTGAAAGCCACAAGGGAAAAACAGCAAGTGACCTATAAGGGGAAACCTATCAGAATTACAACTGACTTCTCAGTACAAACTATGAAAGCAAGAAGAACGTGGAGCAAAGCCAGTGTTAAAGGACAATAGATGCCAATCCAGGTTACTATACCCAGCAAAAATGTTGATTATAGTTGAAGGAAAGAGAAAAATCTTCCATGACATAAACAAGATGAAAGAATACATGTCCAGAAAACCAGCCCTTCAGAGAATACTTGAAGCAATTCAAAGAAGAGAAGATAGGAGCAACTATCCCCAGGCACCTAGAAAGAGAAATTAATAAAAGCATAACTGCAGAAGTAGAAACCTAGACCAAAAATGCAAATGGATAATAAGGTGAAAGGAAGCAATACACATCTTTTAGTTATAACCTTAAATATTGATGGACTAAACTCTCCAATCAAAAGCCATAGACTGGGAGATTGGATTAGGAAACAGAACCCATCGATATGCTGTCTACAAGAAACTCATCTTCAAGGATAGGAACCACCTTAAAGTGAAAGGAAGGAAAAAATATTCCAAGCCAATGGTACCAAAAAGAAAGCAAATGTTGCTATTTTAATATCAGACAAAATAGACTTCAAAGTCAAAGAAATCAGAAGAGACAAAGAAGGCCATTACATTTTTATCAAAGGAACAATTCACCATGAAGATTTCACAACTATGAATATATATGCACCAAACTCTGGTGCACCAAACTTCATAAAGACAATTCTCCAGGATCACAGTCACACACTAACCCCAGTACACTCATAGTAGGGGACTTCAATACCCTACTGAGCCTTTGGACAGGTCAACAGGACAAAGAATAAACAGAGAGACATCTGAACTGAATGATACAATACACAAAATGGACCTCATAGACATCTACCAAATATTCCACTCTAATACCACAGAATACACTTTCGACTCAGCACCCCATGGAACATTCTCCAAAATCGACCACATACTGGGAAACAGAAGAAACTGCCACAAATATAAAAAGATTGAAATAATTTCATACATTCTATCAGACCACAACACAATAAAGCTCACTATCAACACCAGGATAAGTCCTACTGCTTAGAAGAAAACATGGAGACTAAACAACACACTCCTGAATAATGAATGGGTCAAGGAAGAGATAAAGAAGTAAAAGCATTCCTGGAACTGAATGACAATGATAATAAAACACAACGAAACCTATGGGATACTTTAAAAGCAGTTCTAAGGGATAAGTTTATAGCCCTGGGTACCTACATTAGAAAAACAGAAAGAGCACAAGTGAACGATCTGGTTACTTGAAAGAATAAACAAGATAGACAGACCTCTAGCCCAGCTAACCAAAAGAAAGAAGGAACAACTCCAAATCAATACAATCTGTGATGAAAGGGGAAATATCACAACAGACAATAAAACGATCCAGAAAATCATATGGGAATACTTCAAAAACCTTAACTTTACTAAGTTTGAAAACCTAGAAGAAATGGATGAATATCTGAAATCCCAGGAATCACCAAAGCTCAACAAAGAAGAGAGGCACAGCTGAAACAGACCCAAGAAATTGAAGATGTAATAAGAAACCTCCCAACTTAAAAAAGCCCAGGCCCAGATGGTTTCACAGCAGAATTCTATAAAACATTTCAAAAAGACTTACAACCATTATTACTCAAATTATTTAGAAGGATACAAACAGAAGGAATTCTCTCAAATTCCTTCAATGAAGTCAGCATCATTCTAATACCAAAACCAGGCAAAGAAACAACCAAAAAGGAGAACTACAGACCCATCTCATTAATGAACCCATCTCATTAATGAACACAGACACCAAAATTCTAAACAGGATACTGGCAAATTGCACACAGACCCATATCAAGAAGATCATCCATCATGACCAAGTTGGATTCACACCAAGAGATGCAGGGATGGTTCAACATACGAAAATCAACAAATATCATCAAGCATATGAATGGACTGAAAGACAAAAACCACACCATCATCTCAATTGACATGGAAAAAGCCTTTGACAAAATCCAGCATTCCGTCATGCTTAAAGTTCTAGGGGGAACTGGATTGGAGGGAACATTCCTCAATGTAGTCAAAGCCATATACAGGAAACCCACAGCCAATATCATCCTAAATGGGGAAATGACCATTAAAAGTAGGAACTCGGCAAGGCTGCCCCTATCACCACTCCTCTTCAATATAGTGCTTGAAACACTTGCTAGGGCAGTAAGACAAGAAAAGGAAATTAAAGGAGTACTAATTGGAAAAGAGGAAGTCAAGCTATCCCTTTTTTGCTGCTGATGATTGTTTACTTAAGGGATGCTAAAAACTCCACCAGAAAACTCCTAGAAATGATTAAGAGCTTCAGTAAAGTGGCAGGATACAAAATTAACCTAGAAAAATCAGTAGCCTTTCTTTACACTAACAACAAGCAACTGAAAAAGGAATTCAAGGAGACCTTCCCACTTACACTAGCCTCAAAAACAATAAAATACCTAGGAACAAACCTAACCAAAGACACCAAAGATCTTGACAACAAAAATTTTAAACCCTTGAAAAAGGAAATTGAAGAAGACATCAGAAAATGGAAAAACCTCCCATGCTCATGGACTGGGAAAATTAATATAGTAAAAATGTCCATTCTACCCAAACTCTTGTATAGATTTAATGCAATCCCAATTAAAATCCCCAAGACTTTCGTCACAGGCTTGGAGAAAAAAGTCCTTAATTTCATTTGGAAAAACAAAAGACCCAGAATAGCCAAAACAACCCTGAGTGAAAAGAGCAATACAGGGGGGATCTCTATACCAGACTTCAAACTATACTACAGGGCTATAGTCATAAAAACAGCTTGGTACTGGCACAAAAACAGACCTGTTGACCAATGGAACAAAACTGAAAATCCAAACCTGAGCACATACAATTTCACCCACCTCATATTTGACAAGGGGGCCAAGAAGACACAATGGAGGAAAGACAGCATCTTCAGCAAGTGGTG
>VZQC01009372.1:5820640-5849754 GCA_009823505.1 Rhizomys pruinosus
TAGTACTGCTTAAATGCCTGTACATCCAATTGTTTGTGCTTTGTTAGTATGACTAAAAAGGTATCACTGGAAAAGCTGTCAACCCATGAAGGGAAACAACCTGAACAGACTAGAGTCCAAAATGACAACTCCAAAGAAAGTCGACTGTTTTCTTCTCACCCACTTGTGCCCCTTTCCCAAAGCCCAGGGAAGAAATTGTGGAAGAGGAGGCATGGTAGAATGTAAGGGCTGCAGAGAGATAGGGATGGATCATGAGGATACAGGAATATAGTTTGGACTCCTAACTGATCAACATGCCCGACTATGGGAACCTTGGGTTGTTCAAAATTTGGACATAGATACTTGAAAAATGCACCAATTACCTAATTGTATGGCAAACTGAGCACCATCAATGTGATCTGAAAACAACTGCACTCTTATATTGTAGAATCCATTAAAAAAATAAATAAAGGAAAAAAAAAAAAGACATAGTCTGACCATCATCAGACACAGACCTGCAAACTTGGACTTTACCATCTCCAGAGCTACAACACACTTTTCTTTGTAAACTTCCCAGTCTTTATTTTGTTATAGCAAAGGAAAATTGGCTAAGACAATGGGCTAGATGGTCTTGTTGCTTTATCTAGAGCCATTAGCATGATAACTTCATATGTCACAATACTGAAATTTATGAACTTCTGAAATGTTGGCCTTTGGTACATTTGTTTTTATTTTTTTTTTATTTAAAAAATTTTTTTTATTAATTTTATTTCTGTATGTGTATGAATGTACTGCCTGCATGCAAGTTTGTGCACCCGTGTCATGTAATGCCGCGGAGGTCAGAAGAGGGTCTCGGATTCCCCTGGAACTGGAGTTCTCCTGGAATTGGAGTTTCAGATGGTTCTCAGCTGCCATGTGGGTGCTGGGGATCGAACCCAGGTCCTCTGTAAGAGCAGTCGGTGCTCTTAACCGCTAGGCCATCTCTCCAGCCCTGCCTTTGGTATATTTGTGTGAATCCTTTTGTGTTTATTTCCCATGGGGGGGGGGACAAAAGGCAATAAACATACTGATGGTGTTGATGAGACAAGGAACACAGTCATTACTCTATGTGTTTCCAATAATTAGCATAATGGAAAACCCAAAGTTTCTCCATTGTAAGTAATTGAGGTTCATAAAATTTCTGAGATTAGAGGAAACGTGAGACTCTCTAATTCGATGCTAAGAGGAAACGGGGGCTGAGAGAAGTGAAGAGAGTGAGTCCCAGTGATGTGTCTATGTAAATTACAAAATTGGGACCTGGATTCGGATTAGTATCCACCTTGCCCAGGAAGGACATGGCATCTCCCACTATATTCTCTGATCTGCAACAGAATGGGCTGTGTGAATGTCTGTAATGTACAGAAGGAATGAAACTGGTTATATAACAAAAATTACATAAGGAATTTACCAATGTGCCACATATGATAAAGTCCTAGTCAGTGAATAGCTATGTTTTAGTTATCCAATGAGTATTTACCTACCATATGTGACATACTGTGTTAAAGGTAAGGGACCCAAACTGTGGAGACTAGAGTTGCTGCATCCTGGCTGGCAAGAGCCATTCGTGTTCTTCCCAACTGCATGTTCAGTGTCATAGTGGCAGCCTGAAATGAGCCAGGGCAGGAGTATTCTCACAATGAAAGTTGGCAAATGCTGCCCATCATGCCTTTCCTTTCTCTGGAGAGCCAACACACTACTGGGTAATACCAAGAAGTTTATATCTTCTGTGAGAAATAGAAAGGTCTCATACAGTTTAATAAAGTACTGCCTGCCTCTGAGGAGCTCTCCGAGCATGACATGAGGCACCTCACCCAGAGAGAGGCAAATAATTTAAAAGATTAATGCCTATAACAAACAGCTAACACATGTTAAACACTACATTCCTAGCCCAATATTAAGTGTTTCAGAAAGAATAGGTCATATACTCTACTATACTAGCGAATGTGGGAAAATGCACTGTTATAATGTACTCAAGTGACTAGGTATCAACAGCATCTGATCGTAAGTGGCCTTAAATATGTACACACGGGGCTATGAACAATGCTGGTGAACATCAGAAAGGACCCAATGAAGACAACAAAAGTAAAAAGAAAAAATCTTAAACCCCAGAGTAGTCAGTACATGGACTCCATTGCACAAGTATTTGTGGAACTAAGAAAATAATAGAGCTACCGAGACCCCCACATTTAAGGCCAGGTTCCCTAGAAGCAGATCCTGAAATGTTATTTCTTGCACACTTGATTATAGAAAGAATGTTGTCAAAAGAAGCCAAGAATGAAAGCAGTAAGCTCGAATAGGGGGAGAATCTTGGTAAAGATCTGACTTTAGATATTTCACCTCAGCTTAATCCCCCAAGGAACTCTTAAAGAGTTTGGATTGAACCCCAGAAGTTGTTCATTCCAAAAGTAAGGAGGCAGGGCCACCACATCCCTGAATAGTAATTGGCTATGAACCACCCCTGTGTACCTGGAGGGAGCTGGGACCAGATCTCATCATCTCCCAATATATTTGGTTGGGGCTACTACTGTCAGCCAAGCTACAGGTGTGAGTCATTAGCAGCCAATGCCACAGCAGCTGGGAGATGGATGCACTGGCCCAGTAAAGAAGATCTGGGTATGATACCAACAGCATCTGCTACAAGGTAAATCCAGACCCTATCCATATGCTAAAGGACCATCCATAAGTCTGAGGGGCAAAAGTGACAGCAGTGTTACTCACTGATAACTATTTAAAAACAAAATACAACATGTAGCTACACCCGTTTACTCTAATTCCTACTAACAAAAAGGCTGTATCACTCACAATTTTTATATAACACATGCAACACAATTGACTGTTATTTCAACAGAGTAAATCAATACTTATAGAATGTTTTCACTGACTTTGCATCCATAAAAAAAAAATGGTTGCAATGGACTGATCAGTGTAGTTTTGACATGTGTGGTTATAGTTCTAAGTGTTTTAAGTATACTAATCCACTCGTCAAAGTTAAGCTGATGAGTGTTCTCAATTTATCAATAGAGAAGCCAAGACACAGATTATGTGGATTTATCCAAGATTACATACTTTAAAATACATTTAGGTCTAATGCAATTAAAATACAGTGATCACTAGCCAGAAGTGATAGAGAGTGATTAAAGAACTATACTAGCACATAGGCAGTATGTGTGTGTGTAACCTGTTAGTACAAAGGGTACCTAATAAGCAGACACACACACACACACACACACACACATGTATATATGCCCAAAGCACAATATATCCAAAACATTTTCTAACCAATTTCCAATGAACAACAATGAGCGTAAGAGCCATTATTCATCTTAACACAAACTCTCACACCCAGTAAAAGGAGTAACAATCATATGACCTATAAATCTATCAGAGGGAACAAGCACAGCCACACACCTCTTGATAGCCTGTTTAAAGACCCTATCCACCAGAAACTCGAGGTCATAGTGGAAATGCAACTCATGCAGTCATCTCTTTCAATGGGAAACTATACTTTCATTCACCATATTTCTTTTTAATTTTGTGTATATGAGTGTATTGCCTGCATGTTTTTAGGTGTACCATATTGTGCAATGCCTGTAGAGGACAGAAGAGGATGTCAGATCCCCCGGATCTGGATTTTTGGTCAGCTCTTAACTGCCATTTGGGTGCTTAGAATTGAACTTGCGTCCTCTGCAAGAGTAGCCAGTGCTTTTAACCACTGAGCCATCTTTCAGCACCTTCGTTTGCAATATTTAAAAATGCATAAAGTACTTGAGACAAGATGATTAAAAATTCATTGGCAGTCTCTGTGAACTGAAACAAAGAAAAACACCATAACTTTTTAAATTGTTCTTTTTATGATATCATATATGAATATTATGTTATTCATCATGTAAAGACTCTGTAATGTCTTGCAAAAAAATATTCACCCAATCTTTAAAATCCCGAATTCTTCACAAACACTGTGCTTGGAACTCTAAGCTTCTGTTTGTCCAAGTGCCAGTGGCTTTAGTCACCAGCAGCTTACCCCAGACTAGGGCCAAGGAGACCAGCAATGCGGTGAGGAATGGCAGACAGCTGTCCCTTAGTGCATAGCAGCTGAGTCACCAGATCCAAATAAATGTCTGTGTCATCAACCCAAGTACCAGGTGTTTTGAAGATGGCGACTAATTAAGAAGCTTATGCACAACTATTTGATATTAATATTATAGTATTTCCAGCCCACAAACTAAATCCCAAAGGAGTAACACAGGCAAGGCCCAACAGCTAACACAGCATGAGGCCACCATTACCCTAGGACTGAAAATTCCATGTGGTATGTCCCATAAATTGCAATTGTCATAGAAAGAGGCTAGATACCAAACTCAAGCCTGGTATACATATTTTACATTTAGGTTTCTCCAAGGGGAATCTTCAACAGAAGAGTTGGTGGCCAAGTGTGGTGGCACACCCCTTTAATCTCAGCAGAGGCAGAGGCAGGCAGATCTCTGTGAGTTCAAGGCCAGCCTGGTCTATACAGTGAGTTCCAGGTCAGATGGAGCTACAAAAAGACCCCCCCCCCAAAAAAAGAGTTGCTCAATGTCCTTATTACTCAAAGCTCAATACTGCCTTTATTAAATGTTGTAAAAATAGGGTAGGGAGGGGCCGGGGAGATGGCCCAGAAGTTAAGAGGCCCAGATTTGATTCTCAGCACCTACATGGTGGCTAACAAATTTCCTTAACTCCAGTTCAAGGGAATTTGACATCCTCTTCTGACTGCTGTGGGAACTGCACACATAAATGCAGGCAATACACTTATATACAGAAAAAATAATAAATAATTTTTTTTAATCTTTTTGAGAAACGGTCTCCCTATAGCCACAGCTATCCTGGAACTCGCTATATACACCAAATGGCTTGAACTCACAGAGATCCACCAACCTCTGCCTCCTGAGTACTGGAATTAAAGGCATGCACTATCATGCCTGTTTTTTTTATTTTTTTGAAAATTATTGTTATTATTATTATTATTATTATTACTTGGTCTTTTTGAGACAGAGTCTCCCTGTAGCCCCAGCTGTCCTGGAACTCACTATGTAGACAAGTTAGATCTTGAACTCACAGAGATCTGCCTGCCTCTGCCTCCCGAGTGCTGGGATTAAAGGCATGTACCACCAAATCCGGCCATTTTATTATTTATTTATTGATTGATTGATTTATTGATTTATTTATTTTTGTCTTTTTGAGACAGGGTCTCCCTGTAGCCCCAGGTGTCCTGGAACTCACTCTGTAGACCAGGCTGGCCTTGAACTCACAAAGATCTGCCTGCCTCTGCCTCCCTCATGAACACAGATGCCAAAATTCTAAACAGAATACTGGCAAATCGCATACAGACCCACATCAAGAAGATCATCCATCATGACCAAGTTGGATTCATACCAGAGATGCAGGGATGGTTCAACATACGAAAATCAATAAACATCATCAAACACATAAACGGAATCAAAGACAAAAACCACACCATCATCTCAATTGATGCTGAAAAAGCCTTCGACAAAATTCAGCATCCCTTCATGCTTAAAGTCCTAGAAGGAATTGGATTGGAGGGATCATTCCTCAATGTAATCAAAGCCATATACAGGAAACCCACAGCCAATATCATCCTAAATGGGGAAATAACAGAAACATTCCCTTTAAAGGTAGGAACTCGGCAAGGCTGCCCCCTGTCACCACTCCTCTTCAATATAGTGCTTGAAACACTTGCTAGAGCAATAAGGCAAGAAAAGGAAATTAAAGGAGTACTAATTGGAAAAGAGGAAGTCAAACTATCCCTATTTGCTGATGATATGATTGTTTACTTAAGGGATGCTAAAAACTCCACCAGAAAACTCCTAGAAATGATTAACAGCTTCAGCAAAGTGGCAGGATAGAAAATCAACGTTAAAAAATCAATGGCCTTTCTTTACACCATTTTATTTATTTTTATATGATGTATATGAGTGTATTGCCTCCACATATGTAAGTGCACCAAATGCAGTGCCCAAGGAGGTCAGAAGAGGGTGTCAGATCCCCTGGAACTGGAGTTACAGATGGTTATTAGTTACAATGTGAGTGCTGGAAATTGAACCTGGGTGCTCTACAAGAGTAGCCAGTACTTTTAACCTCTGAGCCATCTGTCCAGCCTCCCCCAAATAATATTTTAAAAAAATAGGCTAGAGAGACAGATCATTTGTTAAAGTGCCTGCTGTGTAAGCATGAGTACCTGAGACAAGATCCCCAGAACGCACACTTGCTCCTACAGAGAGACAAGAGGCAGAGATAGTAAAATATCTCAAATGTGTGTCTGCATGCATAGTAGTGAACAAGAAGTTCTGTCTCAAAGAAGGTAGAAGGCTAGAACTGACACCTCAGGCTGTCCTCTTGACTTTCCCATGTGTGGCATGCACCTGACTGTACTTATCACCAACAGAGACAGAGACAGAGACAGGGACAGAGACAGAGGGAGGGAAGGAGGGAAGGAGGGAAGGAGGGAAGGAGGGAAGGGGGGGAGGAGAAATTTTTTTTTTAAGTTCTATGGAGCCTAGAGGAATCTACAAGCTCATTCTGAGAGCTAACCTGGAAAGCCAAGTTCAAAATGCCTTAGTAAGAATGGAGGGAAAGGACAGGAACATCGTTATGCCCGCAATGTCAAGTCATGTCTACAGATGTTAGCAACATTTTCTCATTTTCACCAAATAGCTCATCAAATCCTTTATTGACAAAAGTCAACAAAAATTTTAAGCTGCCCGCAGAAGACCCAGGCTATCATTACAGAATTTTCATAAGTTAAGTATTTATTTTCTTACTTGTAGGAATAATAATTTAACATTTCATATGGTTTACTAGATTGTAATCCGGAACATCAAGGGATTCCATAAAAGATTTTGCTCTTCATTTAAAAGGGAAATGCTACTTTCTCTTGCAGCTTTCAGATTTCTTTGGTGATAAGTGAGGTTTTGAGCAGCATTAGTCACTTAACCTTGAAGGAGACATAGTTGCATGCTGGGGTGTTCAAGGAAGACTGAAAGAGTCTGGATCCTCGGGAACATGGCTGAGACACAGTCTTGAAGACTGTATTAAGTGAGAAAAGGAGATGCCAATTTAAGTCACTGTTAGAAGACTGTTCAGTAATCTGTAAGCAAAGAGATGTTGAGTGCCCTCGTGCTAAGTTACAGGCTATAAATTCCATAAAAGTTACTCTTGAAAGATGGGTCCAATAAATTTAAAAACAGAATATTCAGGAGTTGATAATAAAAACAGTACATGAAAGTTATCTCCATAGAAAAATCTAATCTCTATATCAGTATTATCCAACTGAAATTATTGAGAAGATGAAAATAGTCTATAGTTTTCTATATGGTAGCCATTAGGCAAAAGCAGCTATATAGCACCTGAGGTGTCTCAAGCACAGAGAATAGACTATTTTTAAGTTAAAATGCCACGTGTGGCTAGTACAGGACAGTGCCACTCTAGATATTGCCACTAGTGATTATTGCCACGAGTGATGGCTAGAGCCCACTAGTGCAGGCACAGCCAGAGATCTAGTCCTGCCTCTAGTACAGGAGGTGCTGTGGTCACCCCTAGCCAGAGACAGCTTCCCAGAGGTCCACTGTCAAAAGGCCAAGGTACAGGATGAGCAGGACTGCCCTTGCCACCTGTAACAGAAGAGTCAGGACAGGAAGTTCAGATTATCTCCTCTGTCTATTCTCTTACCAAACAGTCAGTTGTCAAACTGATATATCTGGGAAGAAGGACTCTCACTTAAGAGAATTTCCTCTATTGGACTGGCCTGTGGGCATGTCTGTGGTGTTGAGTGATGTGGGAGGGCCCAAGCCACTGTGGGTGCTGCCACCCCTGGGCTTGGGGTCCTGGGTTGTGCAGAAAAACAGGCTGAGTACAGGGCAGTGGAGCAAGTCGGTAAGCAGCACTCGTCCAGGGTCTGTGCTTAATTCCTGCCTTTAGGGTTCCTGCCTTGAACTGTTACTCACAGGTATAAGCCAAATAAACCCTTTCCTCTATAACTTGCTTTTGGTTAGTGTTTTATCACAATAGAAAGTAACTAGAGATGGATGCGGTGGTGCACGCCTTCAATCCCAGCTATGTAGATCAGGCAGAGGTAGGATCTCTGTGAGTTCAAAGCCAGCCTGGTCTACGTAGTGAGTTCAAGGACAGCTGGAGCTACAGGGAGATCCTGTCTCAAAAAGACAAAAGAAAGAAACTAGGACACATGGGTTTAAGAAACTAGGTTAAAAGGAAATAATAATTTTCCTCCAAAAAGCTTAGTAGTAACTAGAGACAGAATGGTTTTAAACTCCTCCCACCTATCAAACTTTAGTCTCTTGTGTGTATGGAGGAGGTTGAACCTACAGTGTCCCAAATTCTAGGGATAAATTCTACCACTGAGCTATCCTCAGTCTTTAAAGTATTTTTTTTTTATTCTGACACAGAGTTTTGCTAAATTACCCAGACTAGCCTCGAACTTACTCCATGTAGGCCAGATTACCCCTGAAGTCTGGAGCCTCCTGCCTCGGCTTCCCAAGGAGCTGGAATTACAAACCTGTGCCACTAGGCCCAGCTTAACCTCAGTCTTTTTTTTTTTTTTTGGTGTTTTCGAGACAGAGTCTCCCTATAGCCCCAGCTGTCCTGGAACTCACTCTGCAGACCAGGCTGGCCTTGAACTCACAAAGATCCGCCTGCCTCTGCCTTTTTAACTGATGACTTCTTTTGATTCTTTTACCTTCTATTATATAAAATAGCCTCATTTTTATTTTGTGTATGAGTGTTTTGCCTACATGTGTAAGTGCACATGTGTTGTACAATGTTTGCAAAGGTAAGAAGAGGGTGCTGAATCCCCTGGGACTAGAGTTATTTACAGTTGTTAGGCATCATGTGGGAGCTAGGAATCAAACCCAGATCCTCTGCAAGCCAGTGCTCTTATTGGCTGAGCCATCGTTCCAGTCCCCTCGATTCATTTTTTTAAAGACAAAATACTAACTGTGGGGTACAGTGGCACATATCTTTAATCCCAGCACTTGGGAGCCAAAAGCCAGCCTGATCTACAAAGTGAGTGCCAGGCCAGCTAGGGATACAGGGAGACCCTGACTCAAAAAAGCAACCCCTGCCCAAAAAAAAAAAAAAAAGACAGTGACGAAGACATACACATCTAAGTTCAAACTTGCATACAGACTTCCTACCTGTACACAAAATACAAGAAAGTAATAAAGCTCTTTCTATGGAAAGTAAATGATATAAAAATGTCAATACTTATGGCCAAGTTCTCTATAAACAGGTATATGGTCCTATTTTGCTTTTTAAAGAAAGAATCAAGAGAAATGAGAAATGGAGGAGGAAAGAAAACCATGAAGATAATGAAAGAGCTGTTAAAATGGGAACTGATGGGCCTGTATGATAAATAAGTGCTTGGTATGCAAGGTATGCAAGACTGAAGGAGAACCTCCACTATTGGGGATGACTGTAAAGCAGGAAACATTCCCAGAAGCCCTGTGAGAGCTCACTGAAGTGTTCACTGACTTCAACTCTTTTGACCATTCAGACTTTAACCTCTCCTAGTGGATGCAGTAACTGGGACAGAAAAGACAAGAATTTTGCTCCAAATTTAGGAGCAGATGTAGAATCTAACTCTGAGCCATCTGATTCCAAAGACCATGTCTTTTTCCAATACATGGGAGCTGTTTTCCAGAGAGTGTGAGCAGATCCACTGTCATGGAAATTGATGAAATGTGTTATGTGAATGAGTATGTACATGTAAGAAATGCACCCATATGCATAATGAAGAGTTAAGATTAATATTACGGAGATGAGGCGAATGATACTCCCCCACGAGGAAGGAGGAACATGACAGAAATCATAGCCTGGGGAAAATGTGAATGGTTGAGGAGGTCGTGAAGCACAGTGATGGGAATGAGGATGTCACATGAAGTGAAACAGTACAAGCTAATGGCATGTGAGAAGAAAGAACATGTGTGTAACAGTGACTGAAGAACATGATCTGGGTTGGCCTTGCACTGCTAAAAGGCTCTGTCTAGAATTAGCTGCCTGTTGGTACTTCTGTTAGACAGCATCTATCCATGCCTGCACTTCCTCACAGCCCAACCTGCGAAGCATCCAGAATCCACAAACCTGAAAGATGGATAGTCAACAGACTCCCAGGCAGATGGCTACAGCACATAGCCTGAAAAGATGACTTCATTACAATGTACTTGACTCACTAGAAGTCTACCAGGAGAGAATACTGTGAATAATTTTAGAAAAAGAAAACAAAACAAAACGAAAAACCTGAAAAGGTGTCATCTCCCAAAGTCTAGAAGTGCTTAAAGGAACTATGAAAAAAAAAAAAAAAGATTTACCTTACATTTTGGATCCCCAGCACAAACAGTCTGAGTGACTAACGTAAGAAACACTACAGCCAAAGTGGGATAAAGTGTGTCAGGGCAAGATACCACACACCAGGCCAGGAGCTACTGCAGGTGGCAGGATTTGCCCTGCTGGATCTGGGAGCTAGCAGGAACACACACGTGGTAAATACCGGTCTTGGGCACCTCCATCCCTTTGTTGGTTGAGGGCTGTTGAGGAGGACACATACTTACTTCCCAGTGCTTCTAGCCTGTTCAATGCACCTTGGAAAGGCAAGCTTCTGCAGTGGGAGAAAAGAGCTCAGGCAGAGAATCCATGGTGCTGACAGTTAGAAGGTAGTATGATACCCTGGAAATGAGGTTATGGGCAGGACACCAACAGGCCTTCCTACAGCTCCCCCAAACAACAGCAGAGAAGCATCAGTTCAGGCCATCTCACTAGCTGTTGGCTTAGGATACAGGGATATACAGCTATTATTATATGGAAGTAAAACCAAGACTTGATTTATATAATATCCACATACTTAGGGGAAATGATAGTCAATACTCCTGCTAATGTTAAGCAGCAGCTCTCAAAGTGTGATCTTTGAGACTTTTTCAGGAGATCCAAGAGCTCAAAACTGTTTATAGCTAGAATAAGACATTACTTACTGCTTTCAAAGTACAGGCATTTTCACTTTCTCTGCAAAGTCAATTTAAGTCAAACTGGAGGTAACTTTGCATGAATGCAGGCTGAGGTATCAACCTGCAGTCATGGTATTCCTAACTGCCACATCCCTTGATCAGGAAGGAAAAGTCATTAGTCCTATTAAACAAACACACATTTAAAAAAAAATCTGGGGGCTGGAGGGATGGCCTAGCAGTTAAGAGCGCCGACTGCTCCTGCAGAGGACCCGGGTTCAATCCCCAGCACCCACATGGCAGCTGAAAACCATCTTTAACTCCAGTTCCAGGGGAATCCGAGGACGCCCTCTTCTGACCTCCACGGCATTGCATGACACGGGGGCACAAACCTACATGCAGACAGTACATTCATACACATACAAGAATAAAAAAAAAAAACTGTATGCTGTGTGTGGTGGTGCAAACCTTTAATCCTTGCACTTGGGAGGCAGAGACAGGTGGATCTCTGTGAGTTCAAGGCCAGTCTGGTCTACAGAGCGAGTTCCAGGACAGCTGGGGCTACAGAAAGACCCTGTCTCAAAAAGACACACACGCAAAAAAATCTGTATTACTAATAGGGTGGTATGCATAAAGAATTTTTGTTACATATCTGTGTAGACAACTGTTTTAAGGATAAGCTTATACAGTTGCTTTTCTCCCCTTTCTGTGGAATTACATTTTTACCTGGAATTTCAGAACAAACTATGATTGTTCAGAATACAACTAAATCACTTCAAGGAAAACCAATGGTAGTATTCATTATCAAGGATAAAATTCATTTTCAAGCAAAGCCAGAATTTAAGAAAACTTGTATCTGCTACTGTGACTTTAATCATTTCTCAATAAGACTGGTGGTGATATTAACAGAAAGATTTATAAAGCATGATGTCAACATTTGGAAGGCTTACAGAATTGGATGAATCAAAATTTTCCAAATGATCAATGCATGAGGCTGTAAACTCATGCACAGATAAAAAAAATGCACAAAGGTACAAGGCAGACTAATGGATGTTAAGGAACAGAGGAAGAAAAGTTTGCTGATAAGGTTTCAGAGTCTACACTATAACTGGCATTTGAGAACCTACCACTTAAAGAATTTTTGTGTAGTGTCAGAGGAAGTAATCAACAATTATCTAAAAGGGCTATTAAAGTATGCCCCACTCTAGAACTACACACACTTCAATCTGCACTACATACATCAGCAGATTAACTACTGGAGCAGATATGAGAACCCTGCCTTCCGTGACTCAAACAGACTGGCCACTCTTCTATTTTTTTGTTGTTAAAATTGTTAATTTTTGATAAAATATTACTTATGTTGACATATGAGTTCATTGTTATTTTAAAGGAAATTTAAAGTATTTTAACATTTATCAGATTTAACTTGTAATGTGGCAAATAACCATATACAGGAACCGCACAAAGGGAGGCTCTGTGGCGGAGGCGGCGGGGGCTCATTCATTTTCAAAAGTATAAAGAAGCTTGAGACCCCAGACAGACTTTAGAACTATAGACAGTCAGTGTCTGATATGCAAAAGAGACATTTTAAAGATCTATTAAGATGTAGGCATAAATTTGGAGTCTTAGTCAAGTAGGGAAAAATGTCTTACTTTGAATTATCTTTATCTTCACACTGTCTCATGTTCAAAGATGGGAACACACTAGAACTGGGAATGAAATCTCAAAATCAAGAAACAGTATGGGAATATTACTCCTCTTCTTGGTCTTGATACGCTGGAATTCTAAGCTGGTTTTACACACACACACACACACACACACACACACACACACACCACACACACACACACACTCATAGACACACACATCCATCCAAGGAACCCAAACTTATCTTTAGGAGATTCTATGGGAGGTCATCCTCAGTCTCTGCTGTAAAATTCAGAGCTCTAATACTATTAATAAATGCTGCACCAGGTGTCCTCTTCTCACCTCAACCTCTCTTGAGACATGTGCTGGATGTCTGTATTACTCATAACAAGTTTATAGCATTACCTTCAATGTCAAGTCCTAACAACTGTACTTGAGCACTCTACATAGCTTCATTCTGACATGTGTTCCTCCCCCACATTCTCACTCTGGTTCGTACCTTCATCACCTTCCCTCTCCACCACAGGACTGCTTTTTACCTGGCTAAGGCCTAGCTAGAGCTAACAGAAATTACTACTTTTCCAAAAAGTTTTGGCTTGGATTGTATCAGCACTCTGTTCAAATATATTCAATACTTATAATCCAAAGTTCCAAAGTGCTCAATTTAACAGCTATAGGTCTCCACAATCAGGCTCCATCTTGTCACTTCCTACTGCATTTCTCTACTGCTCTCATATGTTGCACAAACTAATTTCTTGCTCTCCCTTCATCTGTCCCCCCTGCCCCCAACATCACTGCCCCTCCCATTGCTTCTATTTTATTTCCTCTGCCTGGAGTTCTGATCGTGTAGGTTTCCCTCTGAGCTCTTGTATATTTAAACTACTTACTATGTGCTGTTCAGGCTAGATCAAATGTTGCCCACCCTACCAAGTTTTCCATGATCTTCCAGCAGGTAATAATTGCTTAAAACTTTTAGTCTACTATTTTTGATCCTACCTGTAACATTTTCTACACTGTAGAAAAGTCATCTAAATACATACAGCATCTTCCTGATGAGACTGAAAGAGCCCCTAGGAAGTTCAGTGTATTTATATGTTTGGTTCATTTCCATATCCCAACATACTTATCATAGTTTTATACATTATCAGAACTCAATCAACTTCTCAATGAATTAAACATACAAAATACTTATTCATATTTCTCAAATGGTAGAAAGTAGAATTTGCCCAACGAATCATTCCATGTTATACAATCTAGTGTTTGGTTAAAGGAGGTGGTTTATTGATGTACAGTTTTAAAATTTAATTTTTATGTTCTGGCACATCCCAGTTCTGCAAGGCATCTTTTGATAACTAATATTAAATAAATTCCCTAAATATATACACAATAAATCTTCACTCTATGAGTACATGGACAAGTGTGGTCACAATGCAGCACATGCTGAGCGCTGCAATGAACCCACTGCCTATGCTTTTGAAGGTCTCCTGATGTCCTTTACACTATCCTGATACCTAATCAGCAGCTCTAAGAGACTGAACCTTAGAAAGGAAAGGCTGTGGGAACAGTTCTGGAGAATGATGCATGCCTACGAAAGCCAAGGGCTGACTCCCAGAAGACCCACAAAGCCCTGAGGCAGTCACAACTGGCACTGCCAGTTCCAAGTATTTATTAGCAGCAGATTTTGGAGCCTAACTAGCATGACAGGAAAAGCAAAGTTTTTTGTGGTAGTCTACAAAATCTGGTGGCCAGGTCAGAAAAACTAGTATGTGAATAATTTTGCTCAAAATTGCCACTGACCAAAGCAACAAAACCAAAAGAGACAAAAAGGGAACTTTTTGGCTGAAGAAAAAGATATCAATTACATATCTGGTAGAAAATAAGGTATTTCAGAAGTGAAAGAATGCTATTGCATTCTGGCATGGCTTGTGATTTCTCCCCTACCAGCATTTTTTTTTAAATCACAAACTTTAATTTACCTATTTGTGATAAAACTAGTAAGAGATATGTAAGGCTGTAGAATAAGACACATATTCAGGACACAAGAAAAGTTCAAAACCATCCAGCGTTTCATCTTATACATAAGTGAGTATAACAACAATCAGATTATAAACCTTGATGTTCAAAAGTACAATATTAACTTTGCCTGGTACTAACTGCAATTTTCTTTCTGGGGTGAATCTGACCTCAAACCAATTATTACCATCTAACTTATTCATACAATAAAAATTTTTAAAATCTGCTCTACAATATTTAATTCCAACTGTTTTTCATCTTTTAACACCCTCCTTGGTATTCTTGATGAAAATGGTTGCTGCAGCTCTTAAAGGCAAAATTCAGCTTTCTTGCCAGATCATCCCCTTTGCTGTCGACCTAATGATATTGATTATAGAAGTGTAGCCAGGATCAGGTTTAGGCATAAGTACAAAAGAGTGAAAGTTAAAGGAACAGTCTAGATAGACTTCAGGGAGGTGACAGCGATGTTTGGCTTAATGATGTACCTACACTAATAAACATGCTGTTTAAACTACCTAATTGGACAAGTGAATGTGCACTACAAATGAAACAAAGACAGGCTGCTCTAAGTTTAAGGATCAAGTTTGTCCTAAAAATTTCCAAATGTTGCAATATTTACCAGAATTCAGTACATAATTTTCCTTGGGAACAAGCAATGCATGGAACAGGACTCAGTCCCATCTAGCAGGCTGGTTCTCATGGACAGAAAGATTGTAGAAAGATGAGTGAACAACACCATAACCTCTCAAGGATGACTCCCTGGGTTCAAAATCAAGCTCAGTCACAAGACATCTGAGGGACCTTAATTAGTTTAATCCAAGCTTCAGTGTCCCTCTAAAGGGTAAAAATAAGAATGAGTAAGGTACTGTACCTCAGAGGGTTGTAAAGACAAATCACAAAAAANCGACAACATGCCTGGCTACTTGTCATGTTTACTTTTTTTTTTTTGTCTTTTCGAGACAGGGTGTCCCGGTAGCCACAGCTGTCCTGGAACTCACTCTGTAGACCAGGCTGGCCTTGAACTCACAAAGATCTGCCTGCCTCTGCCTCCCAAGTGCTAGGATTAAAGGTGTGCGCCACCACGCCCGGCCAAAATTTTTAGTATAGTGTTTAGAATATATGTTAAGTATTCATAAACATTAACTGTCATTTTTTACTTTAAAATTATTATTTGGTCACTGTTTAAGCCTATTAACTTACTGAACTACTGAGCTAATTTGAGTTCTAAGATCTCAAAGTAAAAGTGCTGAGTAGAGCAGGTGAAGGAGAATCAGGTCCTTTAGAATTCCTGATTAGTCAATGTTAGGAAACTAACCAAGCACTATTTGGGATGAAGTCTAGTAACTTTCTTCTACAGTGTGTATCTCGTCTCCCTCAGCCTCTAATAATTTATGTTATCCAATGCCTCCTCTTTGTTGCCTTGATTACACCAACAGCAAAGAAACTTATTCTTCAGATGAAAATGTTCAGTTCTATAATACAGTTGCCTTGGGTGGACACATGGTATACACACATACACAATGTTATTATGTTCTTTCCTCTTTTTTCTTAAAATTCCTAGAATGCCAAAATTCACTACTGCCCCCCCTCCTCCCCACCCCCACCCGGACCTCATATGATTGCTGCAGGAGCAGCTCACATTTTACAGGTTAAAGTACAGGCTGCTGTTTGTGGACATGTATTCTGTTTCTCCTTTTTCCTTGTTAAAGATCACTTTTAAATTACATATAATTGGATTATGAATGGAAGAACAGGAAGCACAAACCTTGGCACAAAATAGTCTCATTTTCTTGGGAGTTCTTGCAACTGTTTATAACCTGCATCCTCACCTTTCTTAAGTATAATCACACCTTCATCAGTTATCTAGAGCATCGGTTCTCTAGAGCTCAGCTCACCAACTTTGTGGTCCAACATCCAACATCCTTCTTATTTTTCATGTTCAAATCTGTTTCTCTAGCTACCTGATCAGTACTGGCTGAATGAGTTAATAAATTGATCTCTAAATGAATATGAAGATTCACTCTTCATGGATTTGAGTATGAAGAGTCTCTTCTATGAATATTCAAAAATCACTCTTGTTCACTCCCTCTCTTCTTTCTGTGTTTATTTAAATATGGTTTCTTTTCTCCGTGCTTCTTTCTAAACCAGGGTGGGTTTCTTTCCTGTTCCGAGAATGAAGCTTTCCCTTTGTACTTGGAAACTGGCATGATAAAGGGGATGTGGTGATATGATCACTTTATTTCAAACAACTTCAAATGAACACTTCCTATAACTGAAGCTGGATGAATGAACCACTAAAGTCATATCTGAAGGTGATCACACTTCCTCTTTTACACAATTACTGCATATTAAAACAAGATTAGCCCACTAAGGCACATGTACCATTAAAAGGATTTCGCCACACTTGATCATATCACCAACTCAGTAACTGCCAACTTACTGTCTTTGATGCTATGGGATATGCCCCATTATCTCAAGAGGCAAGTAGGACTCTCAAAATGAAATTAATTTTAATTAGCTTAAATGTAAGTATGTCTGTGTCATACAGCACTTAGGAACAGAGGATAACACCAACAGAGTGTCACAGTATAAAACAATTAGGACTCAGAGCACTAGCAAAGTGCAGACAATTGAGTCTACAACACTGCCTGAGGTCAAGGCCTTCACTCCCCAGTACAGTTCCCATGAAGAATACACTCAGAAGAAAAGGAGACAGAGCAATTCAGATGATGCTAAGCCCACTGTCTAAGTTTTATTTAGAGCAGGACAGTTAAAGAATATATTTGCCTGAGGATATAGAAAAGACTACATGAGAAGAAACACTTTTAGGTATCCACTGGAGCTCTACAAATTTTCTTGATCTACAGCCTTGCTTGTTAACAAACAGAATGTGACAGGGTAATGGAATATCATTCCATGACTGGGTTACACAAGACTCCACCTTCCATCTTGCCTTCTTGATTAGTAAGCTCTTATGAAGGAAACTGCCATTTTCCCAAGGAAGCTAGGGCACTAAGGGCCACTAAGAACTGTGCTGGGCATGGTGGCACATGCCTTTAATCCTGGCACTAGGGAGGCAGAGGCAGGCAGATCTCTGTGAGATGGGGGCCACCCTGATCTACATAGTGAGTTCCAGGTCAGATGGGACTACAGGGCGATGCTGCCAAAAGAAAAAAGGAAGGAAGGAAGGAAGGGAGGGAGGGAGGGAGGGAGGGAGGGAGGGAGGGAGGGAGGGAGGGGAGAGGGAGGGGGAGAGGGAGGGGGGAGAGGGAGGGAGGAATGAAGGAGGGAGGTAAACTGAGACTTTCAGTCTAGCAACTTAAGTTTGCCAACAGCAAGAGAACTTAGAATACATAAGCTCTTTATGGATGACTAGTATTTCACTGCATGAATACACATTCTCTTATCCCTTCACTTGCTGATGGACATGCAAGTTTGTTTCTATCATTTGCTATTTTGTTAGTTTATTTTTTTGAGACATGTTCTCACTCTGTATCCCTAGCTGGTCTGGAACTCTCTACAGGCCTGGCTGGCCTTGAACTCATAGAGATCCACCTGCCCCTGAGTGCTGGGATTAAAGGCATGTGCCACCACATCCAGGTCATCTTTTGTTGCTGTTATTTTGATATGCAGTTGCTATGTATACTGTTACATATAATGTCATACAGGTTTTTGTTTGAACATATTTTTCTTTGTAAACAAGCCGTCATTCTGTACCCTAGGCTAACTTTTTATTTATTTGCATATTTATTTCTTTAGGTTTTTTGAGACAGAGTCTCACTACCTGGCCTCAAACTCACAGACACCTACTTGCCTTTGTCTCCCAAGTCCTAGGACTAAAGGCATGCACCATCACACCCTAGCCTCACAGGGTAACTTTAAACTCACAGTAAACTTCTTTTGGTTTTCCAAGTATTAGGATTATGTTAGGTGTGAACCTCTATCCCTGGCTGAGAATCCATTTTCAGCTTTATTTTTTAAAAATTTGCTACCTCAGAGTGAAGTTACTGATAGTAATTATAATATTTGTATTTAGTTTATTGATGGAATACATATCAAGTCTCTAGCTTTATGGAAAAATTTTATTCAGCAACAAATAATGCAAAGTTGCAAATACACTTCCAGCTAGGAAGAAGCTTCCCAGGTGCATTAATGAACTAAAGAGAAGATTTTAGTAAGTTCCTATGGATCTTCTCAGCAACTAGTTTTTTGGTTCAGTTGACACTATTCACTGCATTCTGAAAATGTTTGCTTCAAAAGCAACACTTGAAAACTAAAGTGCTAGGAGGACTTTCTGCAGGCCACATGTGTGCTGTGTTGCACTCCAGAGATTAGAATACGAGAGGGCCATGGTCTCTACTGTCCGCACACAGATCTCCAGTAAGAATCACCTCCGTCCCTGTTCATCAACTGCTTTCTAATCTCTTTACACATCAGTCCTGGGAATGTCTTCATTGTCTTTCCTTTGGCTACCTCTAATATCTTTAAAACACTATTTAGGGCTGGAGAGATGGCTCGGCAGTTAAGAGCACCGACTGCTCTTGCAGAGGACCTGGGTTCAATTCCCAGCACCCACATGGCAGCTAAGAACCATCTTTAACTCCAGTTCCAGGGGAATCCGACGCCCTCTTCTGACCTCCACGGCATTGCACAACACGGGTGCATCAACCTACATGCAGACAGTACACTCATACACATAAAAAATAATAAATAAATAAAACACTTATTTAAATGTTTTTGTGTGATTTTTCTCTCAAGTATCAAGACCCTATTCCTTATTGTCTACCATATATTCCTTTCTAGTATGCCTGAGGTATTTGAAACTCAACATGTCCCCAAATGAACTCTTTCTTGCTATGTGCCCTCCACCTCAACATGAGCTCCTAAATTCCCTGTCTGGAGACTAACAGCCACATTTCAAGGTATGAATCTTAAAAGTCATTCTTAATCTTTCATCCCTGATTCCAAAGAGTCAGTCAATCATTATTCACCCAGCTCTCTCTTCCTTTCCAGCCAGTGGAACTCTTGAACTTTGGATAGATATGCTGTAGCTCCACCAGGCCTTCTCCTGTGATTATTTTCTCTCTGCCCAATGTGTGACTTACCTAGAAAATACTAGGGAACATTTCACTTCTAAACCTACACATTAGCTTCCGGCAAAGACTTCCTTAATTTTATTTTTACAAAACTGCTTTGTCTATGTGTTGCTATTCTATAGGAAAATGTATATGGCTTCAACTTGCAGAAGTGGATGTGTTACAATGCATGTCATTTTTCCTGTTCAGCTCCTCATAATAATTGCCTTGGGCTGACAGTTTTTATATGTATACTTTAAGACTAATTCTGGGTGTGTTGGGCACCTACTACAGAGACCAGAGTATAATCTTCACTACATTCCTAAGTACTGAACAGAAATGCTATGACCTATATTATTGTTCATTATACAAATAGATATTCACTGAGTAGCTTCCATGTATCATATACAACACCAAGAATCAGGAATCCAGTGGTAAACCAATTAGACATGATTCCTGCCTGGCCTAGCTGTTCACAGTTCACCAAGTTCTTTATGACGCTATCTCATTTGGGCTTTGACCTATTTCTGAGTGGTATCAGTATGTCCTATAAAAGCACACTTACTTTTCTGATATTTAAGTTATTACTAAAACTAGAAAGCTACATTTCTGTTCAATGAGTTGTAAAGAAAATGTTAAAACCATCATCACGGTAGGGGCAGGCAGATCTCTGAGTTCAAGGCCAGCCTGGTCTACAGAGTGAGTTCCAGGACAGTTGGGGCTACAGGGAGACCCTGTCTCAAAAAGATTAAAAGTGCAAGCAAAATTGAACTTCACCGTTGTAACTCTCAACATATATGAATGTACATATACCTAAACAATTATAGTGTGAATCAAACATCCAGAAGACAACGAAAAACTAGAAGCCATGGGGTAGCAAACAGAAATATCCTCAAATCAACACCCTAAAACTTACTTGCTCAATTCTGAAAGACCCCTCAGGTCCCTCTGGCCCACAGAGAAATTTTGCCTAGAGAAAAAAAATGTGATCACACTTAATTTCTTGGCTCTCTACTCAGAACATATTAGAAATAGTCAATCATTTGTGAGAGAGAGGGAGGAAAGGATCCCCCAGAGAGAGGGACATGGACAGTAGCAAGAAGATGGTTACAATGGAGACCAAATCAAGATACGAAGAAAGTACAAAGACCAATAAAATATAGCAAAAACGAACAAACAGAAAACAAGGCACAGCAGTTTAGACAACGCAGCAACCCTCCCTCTTAAAGGTACTGCTGGGTTCCTGATGTCAGTCAAAGTCACAGACTATACTATTCCTGATATTTTTATTTATTGATATGGGGAAAAGTGAACAAATAAATGCAATCACAAAAGCATGGTGAACAGTGTTATCCAGACTTGACAGGTATCGGTCCTAATCAGTTTAACCTTTCAACCTCTCCTCTAAATTATTTTGAAGCCTCAGACATTACAGAATTTCATCTATAAACATTTTATATCTAGCTCTAAAGATAAGATTCTTTTATTAAGAATAACCAAATTGTCTGGGCGTGGTGGCACACGCCTTTAATCCTAGCACTCGGGAGGCAGAGGCAGGCGGATCTTTGTGAGTTCAAGGCCAGCCTGTCTATAGAGCGAGTTTCAGGACAGCTGGGGATACAGGGAGACCCTGTCTTGAAAAGACCAAAAAAATAATAAATAACCAAATTATCATTATATCTAAAGGAAATTAAAGTAAAATTGTAAACTTTTAAACCTATTATTAGTATTAAAATGTCTTCAGATATTAAATCAAAGTCTATTTTTATGCTTGCAATTAATTTAACTGATTAAATATCAAGAGAGATAAAGTTCTTTGAAAGGTACCTGTCTTGCTAACGCACAAATAGTCTGGATGTAACAGCATTAAACTACGGTGTTTTGGTATTTAAGCTTGATTGGGAATTTTTTTTTTTAGAAAAATCACTCATTAAGATAATTTTGTTTAGTCTACAATACTTCTTTCAGGTTTGAAGTATAGCAACTTGATTACTATTTGAGAGCAGTATGCTAATTCCCCAAAAGAATGATCAGAAATGATATATGTAATTACTAGTAGAACACAGGTGATCATGAGAGATCAATGTCAAAATTCAGTGCACTGACACTGAGATGGAATTATTCACCACACGATGGAAACCACATAGGACTAGCAAGAATAAGAGCAGACCTGAGAAATCTACAAGTGTCTTTGGTGACTTCAACCAGGGCAGGAGAGTAAAGAACTTGAGATCCGTGCTGAGATCTCATCACGGCTCACTCCCGCGCTCTCGGGCTCTTTCTTTCTGTCTTTCCCCTTCCCCCTTCCTTTTCCCCTCTTCCCTTTCCTCTCTCCTTTCCTTTCCCCTCCCCCTTTCCCCTCCCCCTTTCCCCTCCCCCTTTCCCCTCCCCCTTTCCCCTCCCCCTTTCCCCTCCCCCTTTCCCCTCCCCCTTTCCCCTCCCCCTTTCCCCTCCCCCTTTCCCCTCCCCCTTTCCCCTCCCCCTTTCCCCTCCCCCTTTCCCCTCCCCCTTTCCCCTCCCCCTTTCCCCTCCCCCTTTCCCCTCCCCCTTTCCCCTCCCCCTTTCCCCTCCCCCTTTCCCCTCCCCCTTTCCCCTCCCCCTTTCCCCTCCCCCTTTCCCCTCCCCCTTTCCCCTCCCCCTTTCCCCTCCCCCTTTCCCCTCCCCCTTTCCCCTCCCCCTTTCCCCTCCCCCTTTCCCCTCCCCCTTTCCCCTCCCCCTTTCCCCTCTCCTTTCCTTTCCTTTCCCCTTTCCTTTCCTTTCCTTTCCTTTCCTTTCCTTTCCTTTCCTTTCCTTTCCTTTCCTTTCCTTTCCTTTCCTTTCCTTTCCTTTCCTCTTTCCTTTCCTTTCCTTTCCTTTCCTTTCCTTTCCTTTCCTTTCGAGACAAGGTCTCCCTTTGGTCCCAGCTGACCTGGAGCTCACCATGTAGACCAGGCTGACCTTGAACTCACAGAGATCCACCTGCCTCAGCCTCCTGAGTGCTGGGATTAAAGGTGTGTCCCACCATGCCTGGCCTATCACGGCTTTCAATTAGAACCCATGGTCAAAGGGCAAAGTCAATGAATGGGAGCCTTGGAGTAGCACTGGGAAACTCAGGCACAGGAACATTATGGTAAGAAGCTTTACATGTATGTGGATGGAACAAACTGGTTTTCTGGACATAACACTTCTAAATGACTTCCACTTCAAATTGGAGAGAAATAAGTCAAGCTAAAATAGAAATTTTTATGTCCTTAACTCAGATGTGGCTGAAGGACAGCAGATATCCTTGCAGCCTTTGAGCGTCTGGTGTGGCCTGGGTCATGCGTTCCCCATGTCTTGTCATCACTTCCAGCAGAAAGCAGTTTCTGTTCATCTTGTATATGCTGAAGATATGATCATTTTCAATATTCCTGACAATGTACAAATCCTTGGGAAGCGTTGGTTCAAGAATGAGGTTACCACTCAAGGTTCTTGAGGACATAAATCTTTCTGCGCCATTTACAAAGTCTTTACACTTCCACCCAACAGCAACCAATCTTCCTAACATTTGTTGTATGTCAGTTTCTTTTTTTACTAAGATCTACTTTTTCTCCATTTCAAGGATTATTTATTCTTAAGCCCTGTATTAAATGCTATCCATGTCACAAAACATCTTTTCATAACATCTGTGCATAATCTCCTCTGCCTACTACTGCAAGACCAGAGTAGTTCACTATCTATAGTTTTCAATGTCAATTTCCTGTTTTGTACTACTGTTATTTATGTACAACATTTTTAATTTCCCCAACTTGGGTCAAAATTCTGAATAGTGAAATTCAAGTGAATTTATGCCACTAAATATTTCTGAAGTATCTTTGTAGGTCCCAAGTATAATTTCAGATGTGGAGAATGTAAAAATCAACATGAATACACTGTTGCAACAATATCTTAGCATTGCTTCTAAAGTTCCAGCAATATAGTATGACAGGTAATTGATAAGATATCATTTTACCATTGGAAAAGAGACCTAATGATCATTACCTGAAGATGATAACCAAATAGCTAGAAACCTAAAAGAGTTAACTAGAAAACTTAACACTAATATGGTTGCATAGGTGTAGGGTAAGTCCCATCTTCTTTGAAATGGACTTTTCTGAACATCAGACATGCCACGAGCTGCAGAGATGGAGCTACGGACCTGGCCACCCCTCCCATCCATTTTAGGTGGAGGAAGGATTAAGGGCTCGAAAAGCTGCACGTGCTCTCTGGGAACACGTGATGCTCACAGTGCTGATGGTGTTCTCTCCCGCCAGCATCATGTTGTTCTGAGCCAGGGGTTGTGGCCTGGGATGAACATGAGGGGGTGTCGATAAAATCCTGTAAGTCTCCTCCTCTCATCCATTCACACTGTAAGCAAGCCTGAGTGAAGTCGCTACTCTCCCAAAAGTAAAGATTGGGAGTCTGTTTCTTGATTTGCCTTAGGGACCATGGGTGGCAGAGGTGGCAGATATCATGTGTGTGGGTATCTTCCAGGAGGAATCTCTGTCACATATGTGGTTAGAACAAAATTAAAATGCTTCCAAATTTATTTATAATGCTAAAATTTTAAAAATCTATGCATTTACAAAATATGCTAACATGGAAATATATCCTAAAGTTTATGTAAGTGGTAGACATACACATGACTACAACTTAAAGGTTTGTATAAAGAATTACATGATATAATAAAAATTTCAGTTCTTTGCCAAATTTATTAAAGAATTTAACATATTACCAATGAAAGCCTCAGGGAATTTTTTAGCCTGAAATTTCCTGGAGTAACTGTATATAAACTAGCCATATTTTAAAGAGCAGAATGAAGAGATAAGAACAATTACTAAGGGAATGAACACATAAAAATTTAAATATCATTTATTAAAAAGTACAAGATAAAGTTATATGGTACCATTTTTCACTTATCCAATTGTCTGAGAAAAGTTAATAATGTTTTACAATAGGAAAGATTGTAAAAATAAAGATAATACAATATATTCCTAATAGACATATAAATCTATGTAACAAATAAAACAAAATATAGTCATAACAAGAATAAGAAAATCTATAAAGGAGTTTTCCACTACGTAGCACAGGCTTAAAATATTTTGATCCTGCTGGGTGTGGTTCCTAGTGCTTGGGAGGCAGAAGCAGGTGGATCTTTGTGAGTTCAAGGGCAGCCTGGTCTACATAGCGAGTTCTAGGATAGCCAGAGCTACACAGAGACCCTGTCTCAAAATACCCCCCAAAAAAAAGATCCTTCAGCTTTCTGTTTTAATATTAGTAAGGTAATATTCAAAATTCACCAAAAATATTGACCTCAGAGGAAAATATGATTGATAGATAGATGATAGATAGATAGATAGATAGATAGATAGATAGATAGATAGATAGATACCAAGTCTATACCAAAATATACAGGGCAACACAGCTATATAGAAGATCTGGGGAGTCCCTGCCCAAAACAGAGACTGAGAGTAAGGCTATTTTATCATGACTCATTAGAAAGTGTCAAGCCATATTAAAGTCAAAATTCTCAAGGAGCTGGAGAGATGACTCAGCAGTTAAGAGCACCGGTTACTCTTGTAGTGGACTTGGGTTTGATTCCCAGCACTCACATGGTAGCTAACAACTGCCCATAACTCCAATTTCATGGGATCCAATGTCCTCTTCTGACTTCTGTAGTCATTGCATGATACATGTGCACTCACAGACATGTAAGCAGTACACTTATGCACATAAAATAAAAATAATAAATAAAATATTTTAATTCTCAAGTGATGGTCACACAGCCATGTATGTGAAAGCAGCACTAAGCTTTTTTTTTTTTCCTTTTTGAGACAGGGTCTCCCTTTTAGTCCCAGTTGGCCTGGAGCTTGCTATGTAGACCAGGCTGGCCTTGAACACACAAAGATCTGCCTGCCTCTGTCTCCCAGGTGCTAGGATTAAAGGTGTGCACCACCATGCCCTGATGTCAATAGGTAAGTTTTTAAAAAAAGAAAAGAGGACATGGAGGTGGGAGAAGGAAGTATTATGGGGGTCAGGGGAAGTAGGAGAGGTGGTTGAGGGGGGATATGAACAAAATACACTGTAGACATGTATGAAGTTGTCAAAGAATGAATTAAGAATCTTCTAAACAAATTCTCTACAATAGAGGCAAATGGATTGAGAACAATGACAGATGTACTGAGAAGTCATTATGATAGTTAACACTGGCTGTCAACTTGGCAAGACCTAGAATCACTTCACAGACAAGTCTCTGACCATGACTGAGAAGAGACTTACATACAGTTAATGGAGGTGGGAAGCCCCACCCTAACTGTGGCAGCCCCACACCATGAGGTGGGCTTCCAGAGTGCATAAAGGAGGAAGTGGGCTGACCAGGAGCATTTCAGCATTCTGCTTCCTGACTGTGAATGCAGCTGACCAGTAGCTTCCAACCACCTTCACTTCTCCACCATGATGGACTGTACCCTTGAACAATCAACCAAAATCAATCTTTCCTTTCTTGTAAACCAAGAATGAGCCTTTCCTTTCTTAGATGCCTTTTGTCAAGTATTTTGGTGCAGCAATGAGAAAAGTAATGAATATAGTCAAGAAGGAGGAAGGTCGGTCAAGAGCAGCCCCCCCCCCCAAGGAGAGACAGGAAAATGATGGCACTACTGCACGAGTATGGTTGATGTGCAAGGATGACTTGTCCAGTCTTCTTAGTGGCAGGCACACTGCAAGTGAGTCACACTACCATAGCCAGGTGTCAGTAGACACATGGCACACCATACCACTCAATGGTCTGATAAATTTATTCCTTACTCATTGGATGATTTCATAGCAAAAAAGGATGAGAAGATAATAAGATCACAATACCCTCAAAAAAGGTCAAAGAATTTCAATATTTTAGTTGGAATTAAAAAAAAAAAAAAAAACAGCCGATGGCTAGTCATCCTAAAGAGAAAGATAGTTAAAAAAGCCCAACATGAACTTACACTTGAAGAATTTAAGGACAGATAAAAGAGATAAACAAAAAGACATTAAAAAAAGAATGACTTTCAATCTGGAAAGAGTTAAGAGGAATTAGGAGTTTGAGGAAGGGGTGGAACTCAAGTCTCCAGCTCTAGACAGATTACATGACGAGATAGAAAAACCAGGATGTCATCACAAAACTGTGCTGAGCAATGTTACAAAACCATGGAGAATGGAAATGTTCCCAGAAGACTGGTAATGGGCAAAAATAGCCCCCAATTTAAACACTCGGTCATCACAAACCACTGTGGGTCCACTACATGTGAATCTGAAAAGTCATTTTCACTTCCTTTGTAGACAGGGCTGCCAGGTTTCTAGGTCCATCTGGGAAGTACCATGTATAAGATCATTTTAAGAACATATTTAACAAGAAACCTTGCTGTGTCTTTGACTAAGAATGAAACAAAAGATAAAAAAAGTAGACTGAGTAGTGTCTTTGACTAAGAATGAAACAAAAGATAAAAAAAGTAGACTGGGTAGCAGCAGTTAGGTAGTATTACAGCTAACATCTGCCATAGCCCAAATTCATGGATCTATGCCAACATAGAAGGGGTTAGGTATTGTATGATACCTTGGATCTCACAGCACTTCACATAACTCTATTATAGCAATTACCACACCACATAATAGTTACGTAATTGCATGTCTATCATTCCCTGTGGCCTGCGAGCTTGCTGAAAGGATAGGTGATTATATTCTAGCCTCTTTATCTCTAACAAGGAGCATAAGACTAGCACACAGCAGACACTTTGATACATTTAGAAATTTTTAATTGAGCAAAAACTTTGAAGCCACTACACTAATATTTACAGGTGGCCCAAGGCTGAAAAAAAATTGCTAATATGTTGGATGACAAAATAAAAAATGTTAAAAAGTCCTTGACAAGCTAGAACAAGAAGTCAGTGCTTATACAATGAAATTTAACAAACATAAGTAATGTCTGATATTGGAAACATTTTTTATTTTTATTTTATTTATTTATTTATTTTTGTCTTTTTGAGACAGGGTCTCCCTGTAGCCCGAGCTGTCCTAGAACACTTTCTGTAGACCAGGCTGGCCTTGAACTCACAAAGATCTGCCTGCCTCTGCCTCCCAAGTGCTGGGATTAAAGGCGTGCACCACCACACCTGGCCCTGGAAACATTTTTTAAAAATCAACTAAAGAAGAAAAATAGGAAACATCTGACTAAAAGTTGCTGGCTGTTTTGACAGCATACCCACGGTGAGCCAATGGGGTTCTATGGCACGCATTGTTACAAAGAGAAACAAAGGACACTAGAAACGAAAGCTGAGTGCCCTTGGTCAGCCTGCACATAGAGCATCTGAAGACACACACCTTGTATGGGCCCACTTGAATTTAAAACTTATCTAGAAGGTAACCAAGATGTAAACAGACCAGAAGACCTCACTATACGAAAAACTGCTGACAAACAGGTAAGATATTCAGATAGGAAAAGCAATCTTTCAAGATGAAAAAGCAAAATTGACATTTCTGAGTTAGAGTCTAAGGACAATGTATTTGTTAATGTGGCAGAACTGGTTCCATTTTACCAGACAAACAAAACTCTAGCTTTTAGTAAATTCTAACAAATTGAAATAACTGGAGCTCTTTAACTATGGAATGAATACACACAGACATACCCATACATGTGCAGTTTCCAGGACACTGATTTCCTCACCATATAAGTCTTCAATTTCAGAAAATTCAGCACAATGCCAGAGATTTGACAACAGCAAATTTCTATTTGATTTATGTGCTAGATAGCCTCAGCTGTCAACCTGACACACCTGGGAAGAGGAAGCCTCAACTGGGCCATTTCCTCTATGGGATTGGCCTATCTGTGAAGCACTTTCTTGATTATTGAGTGATATGGGAGGGTTCAGACCACTGTAGGTGGTGGCACCCCTGGGCAGGTGGTCCTGGCTTGTATAAGAAAGAAGACTGACAGGGGAGACGCCATAACGCGCCAGGCCAGTAGGATCGAAAGGTTATTCCTGGACAAACTGTCAGCCCATGAAAGGAAACAGCCAGAATTGACCAGAGTCCAAGTCAACAGCTCCAGAGAGAGTGGACTGTTTTACCTCTCATCCACCTGTGCCCCTTTTCTAAGCCTAGGGAACAACCTGCGGAAGAGGGGGCGTGGTAGAATGTAAGGGCTGCGATTGGGGTGAATGGTGAAACTACAGCAATGTAGTCTGGACACTCATTTGATCAACTTGATTGAACAAACAACCTGTCACCCCCCACTGGATGGTGGGGCTGTAGGTGTTTGGGCACAACAGCCTGCAGATAGGTTTTGCATGAAGGATGCTTGTACTCATGGATTATCACTTATAGCTAAAAA
>VZQC01009372.1:5849881-5979731 GCA_009823505.1 Rhizomys pruinosus
TAAAAAAAAAAAAAAAAAGAAAGAAGACTGTGCATAGACCAGAGGAAAAAGCCAGTGAGCAGTGTTCCTCCATGGTCTCTGCCTCAGTTCCTGTGCCCCTGTACCTGCCCTGAGTTCCGGTCCTGGCTTCCCTCCAGGAGGAACTGTAATCTGGACTGTAATATAAGCAAATAAACCCTTTGCTCCTGGAGTTGGTTTGGGTTAAAGTGTTTTACCACAGCAATAGAAAGCTAACTAGGACAATTTAACAGATGAGTGAGAAGTGATTTAACATACGTATTTTCATGTTAGTTTATGTGATTAAATCACTGTGAGGTAAAATGCTACAAGATAACTTAACCCCTAAGGCTCATCTCCACAAAGAAGGCTGAATATATGCCACCTTTCTGAAATTTCTTTTGAGAAAGGGGGCTTAGATTATTGTGGCCCCTACACCTGTCACCTACTCTGGATTGCAGAGTGAGGCCAGGGGATCTGTGCCTCACTGACATGATTCCCAGCAGTCAGAGCTATCTGGACAGCAATGTGCTAGGCAGACCAGGACTATATCACCTTATGATGTGAGCAATCTGTCAAAGTATATTAAAATATCTAAGTATACTGAGAATCGACTTCTAAACTCTAGAACCATGCCTTCTCTCCTTGTATAGTGACTCTTGGGCTCAGAAACTCAGCACCATTTTCAGCACATGAGCAAGCACATACAATACATACATACATACATACATACATACATACATAGCACGTACAAACATACTAGACAATAAGTATGTCCAGGTAACTAAACAGTTACCTAATGACAACATATATTTAATATGCATTTTTTCTAACCACCTTTCCCTTGACTAGCCAGCTGCAATACAAGAGATACAAATCTCCACATTTAGGATGAATTCAAATGATAATGTAGAATTCAAAAGTAAACTGAAGTATGACTTAGGTCCAGTAAAATTATTAGCAAGTCCAGTTTTGATATATCTTGTCTCAATACATAATATCATCTGTGTTTGTGACAACCAAGCCTGTGTCATTAATCATATGCTTCCAGCTGCAACAACTCACATTCAAATTAAAACCATGAAAAAGCATCAGTGTCACGATTCACACAACCTTTCTTTTAACAGATTGTGAGGGGAAAAATACATTAAAAGAAGAATCTGGAGGAAACAATAGACAATAAAAACATCTAAAAGAGCTTAAGCACTCAAGAAGGTAGAACTCTGGGTTTCAAACTGCACAGGAATTATATGTTAAAACAAAACTCAGCCTGCTCTTAAACAATGAATACATCATTTAAAAAATCATTCTTTTTATAGCCACAGGGCTGAGAATTTTGCTGTTTATATCTATCCCAGCATACAAATCCATAGTACTGCCAGCACTGTCCCATCTGACTTTACTGGGAAGCTGGACAGGAGAGGCTGCCTGGGTTTCTTTTAGTGGAGTTCAGTTTGTGTCCAAAACTGGCCCAAGAATCATCTCTTCTTCAGCCACTATACTCCTGCCTGCCAGTTGCACGGCTCCAAGCATTTCCCTTCCAGCTACAGATATTAAAATGTTTTGTTGTTTTAAAATTTGATTTAGAACTGCTGTAGATAGCTTTTTTTCACTTCAGGCTCCCCCAGGTCAGCAAGCTGCAGTAATGTTCAAACAGTGCAAAGCATCCACTGCATATTAAAAACAAGGCTGGGGCCAGGGACCCGCAAGGCGACAGACTCTGGATTAGCCACGTCAGGCATTTTCCAGTCCCAAAGAAGGTTTCACATGGTCTGCACTTGAGCCAAATGATGCACATGGCCGTCCTGAACTCGCCCCCTTGTGTCCTCCTCTGGTGACCTGCCCCACTGAACTCCCTGAACAAATTCCCATTGGTGCTATGCAAGGAGGACAAGTTCTGCCTGTCACAGGGCTTACTCAGCACTGCCTGAGGCTCTGCACTTTGGGCACACATCTAGCAAGCCATGAAGTATTCCCAGCTCTCCTCTGCTTCTTCCTTAAAATGATGGCTTGGCCCTTGCCTATCAGAGAAAAAGGCATAAGAAAAAAGAAGAGACAGAAGCCACTGAAAAACACAAAACTGCCACTCAACATTACAATTTCAGTTTTCTAATTAATAATTAATAAGACAGGGGAGGTTATCACAGTACAAGACATAAAAGTACAAGAAAAGAATGAGGTTCTCATTTCAGAATCATGAGGGGATTTTTTTCTTCTCTTTTCCTGGTGCCGGCTCTTGTTTCCTGGAGTACAAAGGCAGTGTATTTAAGAATTCAAATTCACAAAAGTCTGGAGAGACTTTTCCCAAAGAATTTTAATGTGAATTTAAGGTTTCATATGATAGCTGTAAATGATCGATATCAGAATTTTGTTTGTTGCTTGGTTTTGGGTTTTTGGAGACAGGGTCTCCCTGTAACTCAAAGTTCCTGGCCTGGAACATGCTATGTAGACCATACAGGCTCCCAGAAATCTATCTGACTCTGCTTCCCTGGTGCTGGTACTAAAGGCATGCATCACAACACCCAGCAGGATTCAGAGATTTTTGAAATCCAGAAAAGTTAACTGGTGCTTTTATTTACTTACATATTTACTTAAAATTTATGTATATAAGTGTTTTCCTGCATACATGTAAGTGTACTATGCCATGTGGTACCTGTGGAGGCCAGAAGAGGGTGTTAGATACCCTGGGACTGCAGCTGGATAGAGTTGTAAGCTGCCACATGGGTCCTGGGAACCAAACCCCAGTCCTCTGCAAAAGCATCCACAGCACTTAAGCACCACTCGAACCTCAGACTGGTATTATTTTAAGAGAAGAAACTTTATAAAAAAAGTGGGCTAAGAAATCATATAAGCAGAAAACTGCAGTGACTAATACTTAGACAAGACAACCTTAACTGATGCCTTAGAAACCCTCTGGGAAACAGATATGTGACTCAAATATAAAATATGTTAGGGGCTGGAGAGATAGCCTAGTGGTTAAGAGCACCGACTGCTCTTGCAGAGGACCTGGGTTCGATCCCCAGCACCTACATGGTGGCTAAGAACCATCTGTAACTCCAATTCCAGGAGAATTCCAGTTCCAGGGGAATCCGAGACCCTCTTCTGACCTCCACAGCATTGCACAACACGGGTGCACAAACCTACATGCAGACAGTACACTCATACACATACAAAAATAAATAAAAGTATAAAAAAATAAATAAATAAAATAAAATATGTTAGAGCATCATACAAAAATTTGAATAAAATTATAAACAAGCCAGGTGTGGTGGCACATGACTTTAATCCCAGCACTCGTGAGGCAGAGGTAAGTGGATCTCTGGGAGATCAAGGCCAGCCTGGTCTACATAGTGAGTTCCAAGCCAGCTGGGGCTACAGGGAGACACTGTTTCAAACAGACAAAAAAAAAAGTCAAAGTAAAAAAAAATATATCTAACAAAACCCTCCATGTATTATTATTATATTGAGACTACACCTATCTATGCCTTAAAGACATATTATCAGTAATATTTTAAAAGATGCATAACTATACTAATCTTTTTCCCAAAAGCACAGTACCCGTGAATGATAATGATGGTGAGGTCCTGGTGGTCTCAAAATCTATTATCCTAAACCCCTTTCATCAAACTGCCAGAGTATTCATTTTAACAATATACTATATCTGAATAACCCAAGTGAATAAATCATTAGAACCCTTAAATTTGGTTACTACTCAGTGCTTCCTACATAAAGCAGTACAAATAGGATTTTCTTTCATCTGTTCGGTATAATACAACTTTGTTTTAAAACAGCACTATTTTATTAAATCAGTCATAATGTACTCGGGGAGGAATATGCCTATTAATCTCTAGCAAAAGCCTGTATAAATAAGACCCAAGTTCATCCCTTATTCCCTCACAGAAATTTTTTCTTAGATAAGTTAAAGCTCAAACTAAGCAGGCAGTTCAGAGAAGGGAAGAAATTATCAGGAGCAAAGAACCCCCAAATAATAATAGTATATATATATTAATATATTAAATCTCTTTCAGACTGGGTGAAGTGATTCAAGTGAAGAGGTAGCTCAAGTTCTTTGGCATTTCTCCCCCCTGCCCCCCAAACAATGATCAGAAGGGAAGCAAAATTTAGCATCCTCAGTGAGAAAGCAAGCATGGGGTGGGCAGGTTCATCCCAGAGGGAAGCTCTATGAATGAGTTTCAGGAAGCAATGGTACAAAGGAACTATCCTTTGACTTCTATCAAGAGATCAAAATTTCACTGAGGCGTGGGGGCGCATGCCTGTAATTCCAGCACTAGGGAGGCAGAGGCAGGTGGATCTCTGGGAGTTCAAGGCCAGCCTGGTCTAGTTCCAGGACAACTGGGACTACAGAAAGACCCTGTCTCAAAAGCAAAAAAAAAAAAAAAATCAAAATATCAAACAGAAAGAAGTGAAGTGTCAAGAGCAAAGAATCATCCACTACCTAAAATGGTCTGGAAGACGGCCCTGGACTCTGAGCAGAGGAGAGCGAGCTGCCCAGCCATGCTTGACTACTAACCAGAGTCCAGTAGAGGCTGTCCATAGTTACTATTTAGAGAACGAGGCTCTTCCACCAGCATCTGGTATCTGCTGTGCTCATTCCCTTTCTACTGAATTAAATTCCTTGATCTAGGTGGTAATTTGACAGTGGGCTTGGTAGTCTTTCTTCCCGGCTCCAGCTCCTACACCAGATATTGAAGTTACTCTAAGTCCTTTCAAGGACTTAGAGTAACTTCACCTAACACAGAAAGTTCTTGAGTTGTCTCAAGACAAATTCTAACTTGTCTTTTATTCATGATATTATTCCTCCTACAGCTATGGTGAAAATCCCCTTGTGAATACTGGGAGGAGTTGTCTAAAAATGTTTCTAGTGAGATTTAAACTAAAATGTTAAAACTAACACACATAATATGGGGGCGGGGTTAAATGAGCTTTTGGTGGAACCATAAGAAAACAGCTATATTGTGAATTGTCAGGAGTTGTCACCAGCCATTCTTACTGGGTCAGATGTGCTCAAGATTTATCCATTTTTTTATGGATACATATACAATAAAAAGGGGCTAGAACATTTTAAGCCTGTCCAAAGGAATGCCTATATAATTTAGATCTTTTTATATTTCTACATTTAAGGCATAATAACCTTGGATCTTCTTGACACCAGTACTTAAATGAATTCTCATTTGTTCAAGTTGAGATTACTTGGTCTTATAAATTAAACATTTGTAAAACAAGCTACTATAGATTAAACATTTGTAAAACAAGCTACTATAGATAAAAGAGTAAAGATAAGCCCCTTCTGGAAAATGTTAGTGTAGCCAAATCTGACTGTCTTAACCTCACCCTAGTCAGAGAACTAAATAAAAATTACTCTGCATTTTTTTTTTTTTTTTGGTCTTTTCGAGACAGGGTCTCCTTGTAGCCCTAGTTGTCCTGGAACTCACTCTGTAGACCAGGCTGGCCTTGAACTTACAAGATCCACCTGCCTCTGCCTCCCGAGTGCTAGGATTAAAGGCATGCGACACCATGCCCGGCTTTTTTTTTTTAAACTCTGCATTTTTATTTTCCTAGATTATATACAGTCCACCTTCATAGACACACTTACCCAAATGAATCAGAAGAGAATTAAATGATTACCTAAGTCCAATTAGAGGACTTTGGAAGAAAGAAAAAACCTGAAACAAGAAAGGCTAGCATCTGCCTCTGGTTCTTAAATTCTGACTTGTTTAATCATATGTTCATTCCATCACTGCTCTGGCAAACAGCAACCACCAACTATGAATTTAAGATCAAAGACTTAAATAAAACAAAACAACAAAAAAACAAAAATTAACACGGTAGTGGTGACTCCCATTCTATACTGATCACAATGTAGAGAGACAGAAAACATTAATATTCCACCTTCCTATGTTATCTTAGCTAAACATGTCTATAACAATTGTCAACCAGGCATTCAGGTGAGACTTGAAAAAATATATTATTTTTTTATGTTCAAGTAAGGTTGAGCTCAAAAATTAACCAGAAGTACAGTCTGGATAACATAAGGTTATATAAGATTGGCCCAATGAGATGATTTGAGGGCACAAAGAATTTTCAACAACCAAAAATGGTATTTCACATACATACACACACAAAAAATGGATTTCAAAAATAGAATTATTGTCTGCATTTTGGAAGCACACACTTTCTAGTGTGCTTTTTTCATATTAATACCATTGTTTTTCTCATCTCCACTATCTCTATAAGACCTAAATATAGTAAATGCAGAATCACCAAAATAGTTTTCTTAACTTCAAGTCTAACTATTAAGGCTAGAAAGAGAATACTCCAATACTATGGTTTTGAGTTCCAGTACAGAATGAACCACAACTGGGTTATGCTAAGAAATTTCACACTCTTTATATAATGAATCTGCCATGCCCACTTCTTTCATTAATTGCATGTTGCCACACATAAATTAATTCTATCTTCTTTTATTAGCAAGCAGTGAGATTTTAAGCTCGAATATTAAATCAATGAACCTGAAAACAACTTTTTTTTTTGGTCTTTTTGAGACAGGGTCTCCCTGTAGCCCCAGCTGCCCAGCTGTCCTGGAATTCACTCTGTAGACCAGGCTGGCCTTGAACTCAGAAAGATCCACCTGCCTCTGCCTCCCAAGTGCTAGGATTAAAGGCGTGTGCCACCACGCCTGGCTGAACCTGAAAACATCTTAATCTTAGCATTTTAAGTTCTTAAATATGCTGCCTTAACGATCCAGTTATATATGATTATGTGGCAATATTTCTTAGTTACAGACCACTGTTAGCCCTATGTGCATGCTGAGATTTGAATCTGGGTCCTCTGCACGAGCAGCCAGAGCTCTTAACCACTGGACCATTTCAATGGGCCCTCGAAAATATCTTTTTATTGGAAAGCAATCTAAGAATAGAAACCCAACTTACCTAAGAAATATATGTACAATTATTTCTACTCTGAGATGACTAAGATTATCTTAAATTTGAAGGGTACAGAATATTTTCTACAGTTTTACTGCGATATAATTGATGACTAATAAATTGTACACATTAACATGCATAATATGAGTTTCACATATGTACACATGTGAAACCATTCACCAAAATTAAGATAACAAATATACCCATTGATCTCAAAAGTGTTCTGATGATCTTTTTAAATCCCCTTTTACTTCCAGTCTGGTCATCTTTTCCTCTTGTCTCAGGCGATCACTAATTGTTTAAGTACTGAATATTATTTTGCATTTTCCGCGATTGTATATATAATTGTATAGAAATGTACCCTGCGTATGAATACTATTTTACTTTTTCTGGCTTCTTTCACTAGATTTAATTATTTTGAGATTCATCTATATGGCTGAATGCATCAAAGGTCCATTTCTTTTCATTGCCCAGTAACTGTTAGAAAAAAGAAAAAAGGCACATATATGTTGGATCTATGCAGGCGAGAATCCCAGATAAAAGAGAGGCACACCAAGCTTAAGGTCACTCTGGGAACATATTTACTTCAGGAATAGTCAGAGCTGACCTTCCTATGGGCACATGGCAGCTAGCAGCAAAAGATGGCTGCTGAGGCAAGCCCCTTTAAATCCACTGGGCAGGGCCTCAGGTAAAGGGGAAGAGGTCACTAACTGACAGCTTCTGGAGGAAGTAGACATCTGTTTGTCCCTTGGAATCCTGGGAGACTCAGACTTAACAGTATCATAATTTTTCTGTCCAAAATTGGTGTCACTTGTGTTCTTTCCATTTTTATGGTACAACAAATAAAGCTCCTGTAAACATTTATAAATATTTACAGACAAGACTGTGTGAAAATAATCTTTCACTTACCTTATTCCAGGAATACCTGGATAGTAATAGAATTAATGTGCTTTACCTTTTCTGAGACCACTACTTTGTTTCCCAAAGAGGATGTAGTATTTTATACTTCTACCGGCAGTGTAGGAAGGGGTAACACTTATATATCCTGCTGCCAGACATTTTAGACAAATACTCTAATAGATGAACAGTGGTTTAAATTTCTATTTCCCTAATCACTAGATGTCCTGCATCTTTGCAAGTGATTATCTGTATGTGTTTACCACCTTTAATGAACTGTACAAATATCTATTGGATTTATTTATTTATTTATTTATTTATTTATTTATTTATTTATTTATTTTTGGTCTTTTTGAGACAGGGTCTCCCTGTAGCCCCAGCTGTCCTGGAACTCGCTCTGTAGACCAGGCTGGCCTTGAACTCACAAAGATCCACCTGCCTCTGCCTCCCAAGTGCTAGGATCAAAGGCGTGTGCGCCACCAGGCCCAGCATGTCTATCGGTTTTATTGAGGGTCCTGTGTTTGAACAGCTGGTTCTAGGCTGGTGGTGCTATTTAGGGAGGTTATGGAACCTTTAGGCGGTCCAGCCTTGCTGGAGGAAGTATGTGACTGGGAGTGATCTCTGAGGGTTTATAGCCTCACCTAGCTTCCTATTCTCATTCAGTTTCCTGGGGGGGGGGGTGTAAAAAAGGCCACTTCCTGATCCTGCTGCCATGCCATGCCTTTCCCACTGCTATGAAACTCTCCTTCTGAGATTACTAGCAAAAATTAACTCTTCTGTAAGGTGCATTTTTGGACATGGTATTTTACCACAGCAACATAAAAGTAACTAATACAAAATCTTTTGTCTACTTTGTAACTACATTTACTTTTAATTTTGTGTGTTATGTACATATCTAGAAATAAGTCCTTTACCAGTATCTACAAATAATGTTTTCCCATGATGGTTTGTCTTTGTCATTCTCCTTTAAAAAGCACAAGTCTGTAAATAAAATCCAAGAATGAATCCAAAAAATCATTCTCTAATCCAAAGCCAAAAAGAGTGTTTCATATGTTTTCTTTTTTATTTTATTTTATTATTTTTATGTGTATGAATGTACTGTCTGCATGCAGGTTTGTGCACCCGTGTCATGCAATGCCGCGGAAGTCAGAAGAGGGCGTTGGATTCCCCTGGAACTGGAGCCAAAGATGGTTCTAGGCCAACATGTGGGTGCTGGGGATCGAACCCGGGTCCTCTGTAAGAGCAGTTGGCGCTCTTAACCACTAGGCCATCTCTCCAGCCCCTCATATGTTTTCTACTGGAAGTTTTAGCCCTTTTTGAGTTTTAAATTTATACTTTGGATCCATTTAGATTTAATTTTTTTTTTCATGGTACAAGGTTACAGAATCTTGAAATCTTGTTAGATCTGACATTATTTTTTCTATTTGCTATTACTTTCTAATTTTATTGGATTTCAAACAGAAAGCACATGCATGATAATGTGTAAGAAGTTAAATATATTTGAAAATAAATTATATTTTCTATATTTGAGTATAAAATATATAATTATCNTTTTTTTTTTTTTTGGTCTTTTTGAGACAGGGTCTCCCTGTAGCTCCAGCTGTCCTGGAACTCACTCTGTAGACCAGGCTGGCCTTGAACTCACAGAGATCCGTCCGCCTCTACCTCCCAAGTGCTAGGATTAAAGTCATGCACCACCATGCCAAGTAAATTAACTGACTATTCAAATCCTTTACCTATTTTCATTTTATTTTATTGACTGTCTTTTGATGACACCAGGTTAAGTTCCTCTGTTGACCATGAATCTGTTGGTTCTTTTTCTATATTCCTTAGTTTTAGCTTTATATAGTTCAGAATTCTGAAGCTAAGTATTTTAAAGGTTTGTGATTATTTAGTTATCTTTAGTTTGGAACTCCCTAGTCTACTCAATAATTTCTGCTCTACTTCATCTGAACTAATATTATTTTAGGTACTTTTTCCAATGACTTTTTGGGGTGGGGGTGTCTTTTTGAGACAGGGTCTCCCTGCAGACCTAGCTGTCCTGGAACTCTATGCAGACCAGGGTGGCCTTGAACTTACAGAGATCCACTTGCCTCTGTCCAATGACTTTTTTTTTTAAATATTTATTTATTTATTTATTTATTTATTTATTTATTTATTTATTTATTTATGTGTATGAATGTACTGTCTGCATGTAGGTTTGTGCACCCGTGTCAAGCAATGCCGCGGAGGTCAGAAGAGGGTGTTGGATTCCCCTGGAACTGGAGTTCTCCTGGAATTGGAGTTACAGACGGTTCTCAGCCACCACGTGGGTGCTGGGGATCGAACCCGGGTCCTCTACAAGAGCAGTCAGTGCTCTTAACCGCTAGGCCATCTCTCCAGCCCTGCCCAATGACTTTTTTTAGGAGGTTTTTTTTTTTTGAGACAGGGTCTCCCTGCAGCCCCCAGCTGGCCTGGAACTCACTCTGTAGACCAGGCTGGCCTTGAACTCACAGAGCTCCGCCTGCCTCTGCCTCCAGAGAGCTAGGCCACCATGCCCAGCATAAAGATGGTTCTTAGCCGCCATGTGGGTGCTGGGATTCGAACCTGGGACCTCTGCAAAAGCAGTTGGTGCTCTTAACTGTTGAGACATTTCTCCAGCCCCTATCACTTTGTTTTTGATATTACCATATCTTGTTATTAAAATGTCTTATCATTGGTTGAGCATGTTATTTATGGCACTTTATATTTATTGCATATTTATTGTACATGCTTTCTGTTAATAAAAAACATAAATTTACTTATTTATTTAATGTGTTTGCGCATATTGCCTACATGTAAGTACACTCATGTTGTGTAATGCCCACAGAGGTAAAAAGTGTGAGTCTCTGAAACGAGATATGCATGGTTGTTAGCTGCCATGTGAGTGCTAGGAACTGAACCTGGGTCCTCTGAGAGAGCAGCCAGTGCTCTTAAATATTTTGTTAGTTGTCTTACTTATAATCTATTCCTTGAATTTTTTTATAATCCATTTCCACTTTAAAATTTTTCACTCTTTTAAAGAAATTTCCATGGGGGTAAAATTGTACTTGATACTGGGGAACTGTCTAAGACAGTTAGAGGAGCTGAACATACGTTTGGAAAACTCTTTAACAATCAGTTTATGAATCTATCATACAACTTTTACTGTTGTTGCGAATATCCTTAAATAAACTTAAATTTTTCTTTTCTTAATTATAGTCTATGCCCTATGTAGCAGTAAAATAAGTTTCATGCTTCTCTCACTTTACCTGTTCCTGACCTCATTCATGTTCATGTAAGAAATTATGCTTTTTTTTAAAACACTATCCTTCTAAACCATGAAGCACTTTTTAAAAAAAATTTACTTATTTATTTTCATATGTGTATGAGTGTACTGTCTGCATGTAGGTTTGGGCACCCGTGTCGTGCAATGCCGCGGAGGTCAGAAGAGGGCGTCGGATTCCCTGGAACTGGAGTTCTCCTGGAATTGGAGTTTCAGACAGTTCTCAGCCTCCATGTGAGTGCTGGGGATCGAACCCGGGTCCTCTGCAAGAGCGGTCGGCGCTTTTACCTGCTAGGCCATCCCTCCAGCCCCAAGAAACTATGCTTTTGACTGGGAGATGTTCCATGGTTAGGACATCTGCCATGGAAACCCACAGAGTAGAGTTCAGATCCCCCCAAACCATGTAAATGTTGGGTGTGCAAAATGCTATAATTCAAGGGCTTGGAAAGTAAAGAGAGAGGATCCCCTGAGTAAACTGACTAACAGACCCTGCCCAGGAAAAAGATAGAGAGTAACAAGGGAGAGTCTGAACATCAACTGTGGACTTCCATGTACACACAAAGCCATCCCACACTGTATACACAGACATGAATTCACACATATGTGAACATATGCATATGAACAGGCATATACAAATGCACGTAAACCACACACACATGGATTTGAGGAAAATAATGTATGTGTGTGTAAAGGTATATTTAACAATTTACTTTTATTCCTACTTGGCACTCAGAATATATTAAATATAAATATTCTTTTTAAGATTGTTTTCTCCTATTAACAATTTTATCTTTTCTGGACTTTTTTTCCATTTTATGACATTTATTACATGGAGGAGTGGTGGAACTTCTGTAACTATCTGCTATGTCTCAACTTTTTTTTTTTCATATTTCCAAAGGATTCCTTTCTCATGAAATTCTAAGAAAATTCTCTAGCTTCAGTAACTTACATGTGATCTTTGTCAACATTTCATTTTAAATTTTAAAGTAAAATTTAAATTCCTAAGTAGTGTGTTTGATTCTTTTCCATGAATGCAAAGGCTTTCTACGGCTCTCTGAATATCTTCTTCTGATCACTCTATTATCTCTAGGTCTTTGAATACATTCTCTTCCCATTTTTGACTGGGTATCTTTCTTTTGTGGTGTTGACTTTGTTCATATTGTGGTGTGTCATAATTACATGCTCATCTTTGTTTGAGAATCTCTGTCTGCCAGTTCTTTTGTTTACCACTGTCTGTTTTCAGTGATTAATGGGGACAGACAAGTGGCTTGTCTCCTGTGTGTGTGGGCTTTCTAACCCACCTGGCAGTCAGTGTATACCGAGACACTGGCCTTCGTCTCTGGGTCTAGCACCCACACTCAAGGATTTCGTTTGTGGGTAAACACAGCTGCTATCCACTACTTAGCACAAGGAGAAAAGAAAAATAGAGGCACAGCTCCAAATGTAGAGCTCCAATTAATAACTCTGATGAGCTCTTTGATTAATAATCCTGATGAATTCCACTTCTATTTCAGGTTTCCATTGTCTGTATCTTAAGCTTTGTCTTGCTTTCTTTTGTTACAGGTTTAAGCCTATCTTGGTTATAGATTCAATTTGCTATTGTTTGCTATTTTCCCTGATATATGTAGATATACACATGTGCGTGGGGTGCTATATCTATATATTTTTATACCATGGGTTTGGGCCAGGAAGGGAAAACGGAGACTTTAAAAAAAATTTCAGAGTTTTTAATCATGTAGAATACTTAAATTTAAGTACTTTATATACTTGTATTCAAATTGATATTGCCTTAGAGAACAAAATTACTTACACTATTACCTCTCAGAAGAGTGCCCAAAATGTTGGTAACTCTCAAGATTAAAATGACTAGGCTGTTAAGACTTCAAGAGTCTTTAACAGTACACTGGGCCTTGGGAAATTAAAACCAAAAAATTATGACCCAACAAACAAAGTTACCAAAGTTGTTTTATTCAGCTTTGAATATGTTAGAGAATTCATTTAATCTGGTGAGTGATGCATCATTAAAGCATACTGCCTATAGCAAAGTTTATTTAACTTATTCTGAGAACTTACACAATCATTACGGTCAACTCTGTCCCATGAAAACATAGATGGTATGTGTGTATGCATGCATGTGTGTGTATGCATACAAGCATAATCTAGGCAGCAGGAATTATATCCTCAATGCCTGGCATGTACTTGATAAGTCACTAACAAAACCAGACAATGTTTTGCTTCTGAAGGACTATCATTACACGAGCATCCTGAGGAATAATTTCATAAAATTCCCTCTGCCTTGAAACTGCTGATATAGCTATCATGTGCTTTTCAATGCTACATAATCTTCTCACATCTTGTCAGGTCCATAAACAAAACCCGCTGTTCCCCCGATGACTTGTCTGGATTCTTTCCCTCTGTGCAGTCTCCCTTATTCTAACTGATCTAGACTTCAACCTGTACTCAATCCTATTATAAGATATACCGTATCAAACCATAGTGTCTTTCGGGATAGCACAGAAATAAAAACTTGGTTAAGTTTGCTTTAGTTCATTTATATATTCCTGCTTCACACCACACACACACACACACACACACACACACACACACAAAATAGACGTACCTATGTATGTACCACACCTAAAAAGAAAATAAATAACTGAGGCCGTTAAGATGAAAGAAAACCACCAAAGCACATAATGCTATACAAATCTGTGCAGCGGCTCAAGGCAGCCTCAAAGAGTCACAAGCCAGAGCAAAGGAGAGACTATGAGTCTCAAGATAAGAATGCTGAGATTATGATATACTCAAACAAGAAGCCAGTTATCAGCATCATCAGCTGCTCAAAAAGAAAACTACTCTGGAAAAGCTGTGTGCCCTGCCCAGTGTCCCATGGCTTGTTTTGTTGGAGGAAAGTACTGGTCTTCTGGCTTCCAGTGCTGTTGCTGCAACACCACGCTGAAACCAAATACACATGAAAATTGGTTGTTATTATGGCAACCCCTGGGAGAAACAGTAATACTTATTCCCTTGTGAGGGACAGGAAGCTAAGCTGAGAACCCAAGACAAATGTTCTGGGAGCAAATTTGGTAGAGCTGGAAACAAGTAATGACCCGATTCTCCCTGAACAGGAAACAGTGGTGAAACAACAGCCTGCAGAAGCACATGGGGTCTCTACTGCCAAGGGGTCCAAAAGGCCAGGAAACTAGTTTCTAGAATAATCTTTATGTATATAGTCTTAGAAGTGGACTGTTCAGTACTGCATGGGACTATGACCGAGAAGATAGATTTTTAAAAATTTCCTAGGGCACTTCTCCAGGAGAAGACAAAAATTAAGGTCAGGTCTACATGAGCCAGTAACAGAGTTCTGGGCCTCTAGATTCATTTATTTGGCTCTAATAACTGTTTGGCTCAGTTTTCCCTTAGCAAGTGTAAAAGATGCTTGAACACCACCACCCTGGGATCCTGTTCAACCAATTCAGATAGCTGTGGCCTTTTAACTCACATCCAAGTAACTTGGCTTTATACCAATATCATTTCCCCTAGTATAACCTAAGCTTAAGGGATAGAGTACATAGCTCAGAGAGCCAGGAGTTAACTGGCTATTCCCATTCCAGAAAGGTCTGGTTATTTTCTTAGATAAGGAAAAAATACCATATCAAGAAGTTTCAACCATTCAATATTACACATCACAATAGATCCATGACCATAAAATGGAATTAGTGAAAATATCACTGTCCATTCTTAAAGCATCTCTCCTGAGGAGCTTTAGGCAATTTAACTTTTCTCTTCCAGCCCAATCCCTTGGGAAATAAAATGGAGGTGATTTATTAAAGCTTGGGTTTTACAGATAACAAAACAACAAGATACAAAATGGTAGGGCGTCTTGAGAGAACACTCTCCTTGCTCAGTGCCATTTCTTCCTTATAACTATGTAACAGAAACAGAATATACATATTCCCTTCCTGTGGCTGCCTATAATTGAATGGTCCCAGTGTATTCTGTCAACATGGTTTTGCCCAGGCCTCCTTCAGTGCTGCCATTTTCTTTTGCCTTGGGCACAGTTCCATGTCTCCTTTCTCCAGATGTCTAGAACATTTTTTAAATAGCAAATTACTCCTGCTAACAACAGAAAGAAATCCCAGCAAGTCCACCTGTCTCTCAGTGAGGCCACAGTAATCTCTACAAGTCTATCTGACTATACTCTCTCTTTTTCCGAAGCAAAACCAACTGCTTGGCTTACACTGTCTTTACTTCTCCCCTTGTGGTGTATCATGCTTTGCAGAGTTAGGGATTAAATCAAAGTCAATTGCATGTCTCAGGACCTTTTTGTTTTTCATAAAAGGTGGCAGTGGGTTATGGGAGTAATGGGGAAAGGAGGATGTACAGGTAAGAAAGAGCTACGTCTCCCCTAAAGTAAGTTTCAGTCAAAAGAGAGTAAAGTAAGAAAGCTTTATTTTGGTGAAAGACATCAAATGGTCTAGATATATAGGCAGAAATTAAAAGAAATAGGCAGCTGTGTCCTCTGGGCTGCCTGTCAAGAAGTTTGCCCTGCCTGGACAGCTTCTGGAGAAATTAAGAAATGCAAATAACCTGGACAGATAAACAGCACCCAGAGATAACTAGCAGGATACAAACAGCACCTTTCACTGGGAGGAGGCGTGTTCCTCCAGACAAACAAAGAAACAGGACAGAGTCAACATCTGCTTCCTATAACAGCTTGGCGGCTGAAAGAAGGAACCTTAAAAAATGGCTAAGCTGACAATCCTCAAAAATCACTCAGTCACAATTGCACGGGCTAAAGCAAGTGGGTAACTATACACAATGCACACTTTCCCTCCTCAGAGTCCTTGCTGCCTTCTTTACAAAACAGAAAAGGAAAAAAAAATTTGTCTTTTCTTTAAAGGGTAAAACAAACACACACACACACACACACACACACACACACACACAAATCAAACACATCCTTCAGAACTTTTTCCATTTGATTGACAAATAGCAGTCATGAATATTGAAGCCTAAGAGAAAGCTAACTGCTTGTCAGCTTTCTTTTGAGTCTCCAAATGTGATCTGTGAAGACAAAACTGCCAGAGAGGGCACTGGGTGTCCAGGGGAGGATGGAGAGACAATTCGGACATAACTCATTATGGAAGATGAAGCAAACAAGTCATTTAGCAAAACCATTCATGGTTCCAGAATTCAGTTAAGGGGTATTATTGAGTCTGTAAACCCTATCAATAAATAATGAACCAAGTCTATTAAGAAATGAAATTTTCATCTCTGGATTCTATCAATTCATATACAGAATTTACAAATTTGGGGGAAAAAACTTCATGAGTACATAAAACTCTCAGATTCAAGGATACCAAATTTCTAAAAATAAAAAGCTCTCCAAGCTGTGATGTCACTGCAGCGTAGATGACGCTCTCAGCTCAGCACCAGGTGCTTCCCTTACCTTGGTAACGTGCTTCAATGACTTGAACCAAATAGAGAATGATCAAGAGGAAAAGAGAAACAAGAGACTTTTCAGGTGAAATCTGAAAACAGAGGCAAAGATGACAAGGTAAAAAGAGGCAAAAACACTTAAAATGAGCTCATGTGGAGTGCTAAGCTATGGTAGTGGCTGAACAAAAGAATCCAATGTGACCCTTTACTAGTGGCTTTTCAGTTTAAACAAGTATGACACAATGAGGGGAAAGAATATCTTTTCTAAGGGAGAGACAGAAGAATGAGAGAGAGAGAGAGAGAGAGAGAGAGAGAGAGAGAGAGAGAGAGAGAGAGAGAGAGAGAGAATTTGTTGGTTTTAGAGACTCTGGGAATAACATTTGCTTGTTTTTTTTGAAAGGTGGGGTTTTCCTATTGTTTTATTTTGCAGTGTGTGTGGGGGTAGCTAGGAAAGTACTGATAGTGTAATTTTAAGAAGGGACAGATTTACATAATGTTATCTATAGGCCTCTAGTAAATCATTTAGTCCTCAAAGAATAATATGACATAGAAGCTATTGCTACATTTTACAGATAAAGAAACAGAAATATGGGGGCTGGAGAGATGGCCTAGCGGTTAAGAGCGCCGACCGCTCTTACAGAGGACCTGGGTTCGATCCCCAGCACCCACATGGCGGCCGAGAACTGTCTGAAACTCCAATTCCAGGAGAACTCCAGTTCCAGGGGTATCCGACACCCTCTTCTGACCTCCGCGGCATTGCACGACACGACACGGGTGCACAAACTTGCATGCAGACAGTACATTCATACACATACAGAAATAAATAAAATTAATAAAAAAAAAAAACAGAAATATAAGAACATGGAGGAGCCCAGAATCAGACATAGTAACTGAGCTTGAAGTCACTAAAGAAGAAAGATTCTTTGAAAGAGTAGTCCATTTGTCCATCCAGAGTCCCTGATAGGTGTCTTGCAAAACAGTCAGAAACATAAAAGTAGTCTCTTGAATAAAACAACCCAGAGTGAGCTGGGGAGCACAGACTTTTACTAGCAGCACTCAGGAGGCTATGGCAGGAGGACTGCAAATTTAAAGCCAGAGTGGGCTGCTAGTGAGACAATGAGGTTAATTAACTCAATGTAAAAGAGAAGAGTTTCACATTAATCTCAAAGAAAGATCTCCTGAGTGAAAGAACACATAGGTAAAAACAATTCAGTGAGCAATACTTAAAAGCCCTTCACGGGGTCAGAATGGATGTGAAATGAATGGCTAGACAGCATTAGGAAAGCACTAACCCAAGGATTTCTTCCAGCTCTGTAGGAACTGAGTTTTGGTTTAATTACAAGAAGAGAGGAAGACATAAAGGGCCTCTCCCTCCTGCCCCTTGTCTGGTTTACAGACAGTGCTTATCTTGATACCACAGCTACCACAACTCCCTAGAAAAGAGCCTAACAAATAATAACGCAGTCAGCAGATACTTGTTGAATATGAAAATGTAATGTTTGTGGGAAATTCTAGACAGGTTGGACATAAGAGACAGGTTGGACATAAGAGACAGGTTGGACATAAGAGACAGGCTGGACATAAGAGACAGGCTAGACATAAGAGACAGGCTGGACATAAGAGACAGGCTAGACATAAGAGACAGGCTGGACATAAGAGACAGGCTAGACATAAGAGACATGCTGAAGGCAACGATGAAGAAACCAAAGGAGGGGAGCATGGCTATAGTGTCAGGAGGCAGAACCCAAACTGAACAGGAGTTGGACCTGAAAGACCTCAAAAGATGAGAGTCACAGAAAAAAAAAAAGTTGATAGAAGCAGTGGTAATAATTACATGTGGTCTTATTATAGCTTTGGGGATGAGGGGAAAGTCTCATGTTTTTGTCAAGATGGTAATCCTATGAATACAACACTAATGAAAATATATTTACATGTGCAGACTTTGAGTGTGGCACAGACAACGACAAAGGCCATTGCAGATGATGTGTGGGAACCTTTCCCTTGTGCCAAGTACTGGGCAAAATGCTTCATATGTCCAGTATACTGCCTAAACGTACATGTGCCAATTAATTCTCATCTCCTTTTCAAAGACATCTTAGTCAAATTAAGTCTCTCTGTCTAATTATCTGTGAGGTAATAACAGCAACCATTCTCTAGGAATTTATAATGACTGAAGGACTTAGAGAAAAGCAAGGGAGAAAAAAAAAGAAGTTTTAGAATCCCAATTTCACATAAAGATAGGCATAACCATACTATTATTGTTGTTTGCTAAATGGAGATGCTATGCCATTCAAATCACTTTCCAGGTATTTATGTTTAGTTCATTACATTACTGCTGTTGTGCTGCTAACAGCTTTGGTCAGAACAGCAGTGGCAGTTACTCCAGAGATTTATAACTGGTTCGATACCTGAGAATAAGCAACTATTGAATGCTATACCAATCTATCCAAGGCTCAGGAAACATCAAAGAAGAAAGGACTGCCGGGCATGGTGGCGCACGCCTTTAATCCTAGCACTCGGGAGGCAGAGGCAGGTGGATCTTTGTGAGTTCAAGGCCAGCCTGGTCTACAGAGTGAGTTCCAGGACAGCTGGGGCTACAGGGAGACCCTGTCTCGAAAAGACCAAAAGAAAAAGAGAGAGGACTAAACAACTGTAGAGAAAGTGCTATGGAACACTGTCTTCTGGGTATGAAAGACCCTTGCTCTCATGAACTCACAGCAGTTGTGGTTTACCTGAATAAGACTGGTCTTGTCAATACCCCCTTATGGGTGGGAAGGGTGCTCGGAGGTCCACCTCTCCTTGAGGAGCTACTGGCTGTGGAAATGGGAGACATTTTCTTGACTAGTAAGATACCAATGCTCCTGTCAATAACCCCTCACCCATCCTCATGTAACTAAACTCACTTGGACATTAAAAAACACAACAAGGGGCTGGAGAGATGGCCTAGCGGTTAAGAGCAATGACCGCTCTTGCAGAGGACCCGGGTTCGATCCCCAGCACCCACATGGTGGCCGAGAGCCATCTGAAACTCCAATTCCAGGAGAACTCCAGTTCCAGGGGAGTCTGACACCCTCTTCTGACCTCCGCAGCATTGTACGTCACGGGTGCACAGACTTGCATGCAGACAATACATTCATACACATACGGAAATAAATAAAATTTTTTTAAAAATTAGAAAAAAAAAAAAGCAACTAACAACTAGAAAGGAGACTGGTTGAGAAGAGAAAGGGGATCAGCAGGCATAGGAAGGGGACAAGAGGAAGATAGGAGTGAATATGACCCAAGTGCCTTTTTGAAGCAGTATGGAAATGTCACAACGAAGCCCATTATGATATAGGATAATATATGCTACTAAAAACACTGTACAATCAGTGTAGTCTGATGGGCATGACAGGTGGGTTGGGGGAACAAGCCATTCCGAAAATAGTGAACACTGATCTGCCCTGTCACACTGCCAAGATTGTACTACTACATCTATGCCACCATCTCTCTTGTACTTTGGTACTTGGTTTTGTCCCCTTAATTTCACTGTTTTCCAAAATCCCATTAATTTCCTATAAGTATTTTCATGACCATCTCTCACTAAACCAAGCATTCTCTGACATTAATCTCAGCACCTATGACAATGCTAAATAAAATTAATTACTGTGGAATGACTGTATGAACAGTGGGAAAACATCTATGAAGGAATGAATGTGGATACGAATCACAAAGCAGAAAATGATAAAGAATGCACCATTGTCTATCCCTATACACGAAATATTAGCACGCATTTAAAATATATACATGTACACAAGCATAGATAAGTTATTAATAACAGTTCCTAAGTGACTTTCATTAAACTTAGCCCCATTGCGATTTCAATCTGTAAGTTCATAATTTTTTCATTTAAAACAGTGAGAAACTTAAGGTTGGACAAGTGAGTAATGGAAAGCCTTGGAATTTTCTGTAAGGGCAGATAAAGGTTGTACAGGTAGGTGCAGAGGAATAGGGCCACTTCATGCTCCTGAATTAACCTAAGATGAAGGCTCAACTACCTGTGCCTTCCTTTAAGACTCCATTGCTTCTGCAGCTGTCACCAGCTGCCCACCTTAATCAACTACTCTGAGTTTTCCTGAAGTCAGCATTTTTCCCTTGATAGACAAATTATCTGAACTCCAATTACCCTGTCTTCTGAGCAGTCCAGCATTAGTGAATGCAGGTTTCACAATAACCCACAGTGGTTCTCAAACACTCAACTCCTTTCTCCTGTAGCCCTGGCTGGCGTGGAACTTGCTAGGTAGACCAGGTTGGCCTCTGACTCACAGACATCCACCTGCTTCTGCCTCCTGAGCTTGGCACTTAAAGATGTATGCCACTATGCTTGGCCTCAGATTATTCTTTAAATCCTGCACTTTCTCTATGTGTGTTAGCTTAGCCTTTTAAGTGTTTCTGTGAGACACAACCTAATACCACAGTTCCCAGTAGATTTTCCATTGGGAAACTAGTGATCCACTGAAGAATCAATTCCCTCTTTTGCTTGCTTCAGAGGCTGTGGCATAAATGCACACATTCTACCTTGAAACTTACCAGTGCCTCTGAGATGGTTCCTCAAATAAAAACAGGGTTATTAAAGTTGAGGGAGGACAAGAATCTAGGATTAGGCCAAAAACTTGCTCTTTCATACTAATGCATGCACAAACACCAATATCATGAGCCTGCTCCAATCCCCAAGCCTCTGTATGACACCTCTGTATGACACACTAGCTGATCCTAGTAACTGAATCGTTAGGAATTAAAACATGGCCTCCAAATCCTACAGGATTCTCTCCATTACAATTTCCATTTTAGCAATTGTTGGGGCCCAGTTCTTTCAGCAAAAACAAACCTTGCTTAAGGAGAGGGAATTCCACCCTTCACTCCCCTAGTCCTCCCACCTAATCTTTCCCTGCACTCAATTTCAGTGGCACAGAGCCAATGTTCTAAGTTCAAGTATTCATTTTTCTTAACTGTCCAGACACACTCACTATTTCACCCAAATAAACATCTTACATAATAAATACCTTGGCAATTCATCAACAGTTTCTTACACCTGGTGAGTGTTCAATGAAAGTTTTGTGTCTAGGCTAATAAAAATACTTAGTGCCAGCTATACTGAACAACTGACAGAATTTTCAAACCATACACTTAAATTCCAGGGGTTTTTATATTATGATCTCTGACTCCAAAGTATCTGAAAATAATATTGCCACTGGGAAAATAGATATTAGAAACTAAAATTAGTAAAATACTCAACATGCTAAAATGTAGCCTTTGAAATTTTTTACATAAAAAATTTACTACGGGTCTATTCATGTTGTATCGTTTCTCAGCTTTTTGGCTAAGATCAACATTTACAATATATGATTTTTGTTATCAAAATGATAATGTCAGCTAGGTGGCTCCCACCTTTAAGCTCAGCACTTGGGAGGCAGAGGTAGGTGGATCTCTGTGAGATCAAGGCTAGCCTGGTCTACATAGTGAGTTATAGGCCAGATGGTACTACAGGGAGACTGTCTCAACTGCCCACCCCCACCCCCTTAAAAAAAAAAAACAAGTATCTGAAAAGAAAGTCATGATTGCTCCATCATGGCTGTTTTTTGTTTTGTTTTGTTTTAAATACAAAAGGCAGCACTGGTTGCCACACTGACCAAAAGAGGCAAATATGTCTTAGACACAGTGTTCTGAATACAGGCACTGAAAAGATCAGCCAATACTTTATTTAAAAATATAGGAAGATATAAAACATTAATAAAATGACATAAAAGTTGGGGGTTTCTATTTCATAACCCTAAAAATAAGTCACAATCAGAATAACATTGAAAGAGAAGGAAAATAAAAAGTCCCCCCCAAAACCAAAAAGCATGGTAAGGTCACTATCACAACATGGTCAAGGAAATGGAAGAGAACTTCCTTCTAAGTCATTAAACTCAGGGATATTATACTGAACTCTGTTACTTAGCATTTTCTTGTGCCATAAGAGATTTAGTAGGTTCTTTGAATTGACTGATTTCTTTGTTAATCTATTTACATGGGTTAAGACCCTGGCTGACATAAAACACAACCAAAAACGTGCCAGAGAGTGTAATGAAAGACTGACTGATGCATGCTTTGGGGTACAGCCTATCCAATAAATGTGCCTGGCTAGCAAAGAGCCTGTTGGCGAAGATTTATTATTGTAACAAATAGTTTCTAAAAAGATTGAATACACTCAAACTTGCAGTATAAATTCAAACCTAAACACGATTCTTTGCCCTGTGTAGTTTATTTTTTAATGATATTTAAATTATCTTCCTAAGTTTCTTTAAGAATTATTTTTGAACAAGTAAAACCAAAGAGTTCAGCATATCAATTGTTGTTAGTACCATTCTTTTTTTTTAATTTTTATTTATTTTTGTATGTGTATGAATGTACTGTCTACATGTAGGTCTGTACACCCGTGTCGTGCAATGCCGCAGTGGTCAGAAGAGGGTCTCGGATTCCCCTGGAACTGGAGTTCTCCTGGAATTGGAGTTACAGATGGTTCTTAGCCGCCATGTGGGTGCTGGGGATCGAACTCAGGTCCTCTGCAAGAGCAGTCGGTGCTCTTAACCACTAGGCTATCTCTCCAGCTCCCAGTACCATTCATTCTTTAATTCATACAGGAGACCAAAGTTTATATTAGTCAAAATGCTATAGCAACTTTTTAACAAATATATAGGGAAGAAAATATTAATACAAAATACATTATCAAGAGAAAAGGTAAAAAAATTACTCACTTAGAATAAATTATGTTTTAATTACATATATAACATGAATACCAAATTAACAAACATAGGAAGCATGTTAAAGGTTCTACCTCCAAGTTCTTTTACATTCAAGATGGCATTCTGGAATGGCACGGCCTTTATGCTAAAACCTAAAATCAAAAAACAAAAACATAAAAATTAACAACCTGAATTTTAAATTAAAATACTTAAGATAGTCAAATTTTCTGTTTAAGGCAGATTAAGTTTTGCTCGGTAGCTTATATTTATACTAGGAACTATCATTACCAAGATAAAGAACTTTATATTATCCTCCACAATTCTGAAACATCACTGAACCAAACAATGCTATCCCCCTCACTTCATAATCCTGCCTGGCTCTTTAACATAAAATGATTATGCAACTTTTACTGATTATAAGAGACAGTTGGAAATACAGAAAAACTTCAAAGAAAATATTAAATCTACTGGTATCTATAGACCTAATTCTTTTTTTTTTTTTCCTTTGGTCTTTTTTTGAGACAGGGTCTCCCTGTAGCCCCAGCTGTCCTGGAACTCACTCTGTAGACCAGGCTGGCCTTGAACTCACAAAGATCCGCCTGCCTCTGCCTCCCAAGTGCTAGAATTAAAGGTGTGCGCCACCACACCCAGCTTTAGATCTAATTCTTAATGTACTATAATTTTTCTCATACCCAACAACTAGTGATTATGATCCTTAAATGGCAACCATTTATATTAGAACTATCTTGTACTCAGGATAGTGTTCTACTTAAGGATACAAATAGGGGTCTGGAGAGATGGCTGAGCAGTTAAAAGCACTAACTGGTCTGGCAGAGTGTCTGGGTTCAGTGCCTACCACCCACACGGTACCTAACAACCATCCCTAACACTAGTTTCAGGGAATCTTTTTTTTTTTTAATTTTTATTTGTTTTTTATGTGCATGAATGTACTGTCTGCATGTAGGTTTGTGCACCCATGTCGTGCAATGCCGCGGAGGTCAGAAGAGGGTGTCAGATTCCCATGGAACTGGAGTTCTCCTGGAATTGGAGTTACAGATGGTTCTGAGCCGCCATGTGGGTGCTGGGGATCGAACCTGGGTCCTCTGCAAGAGCGGTCGGTGCTCTTAACCGCTAGGCCATCTCTCCAGCTCAGTTTCAGGGACCCTAACACCCTCTTCTTGCCTCCATGGGCATTACATGCATGTGGTGTACATGCAGGTAAAACACTCATACATTTAAGAATAAATAAATTGAAAAAATTTAAAGGACACAAATAATAGTATACATATATATATACCATTTATATACCAATTGACACTTTATAATGAATGTCAAGTTTTAAATGATAAAAATATGCTCAGAATATATTGTTCTATGACTAACAATATATTTAGGACAACTATTACCACTGAAGGCAATCAATTTAGTTGAAATATGTAAGAATGTGCATATCTGCATGCACACACATGTACAAAGGTATATGCTGGGTATTTCTGAAAGGAGTCACAAGAAACTGGAGTAGTAATAATTTGTAAGAGAGCTGATGATCGGGAAGGCTGTAAGAGAAGGAAGATCCTTTAGTTCAAGTCAATGTCTTGCACTGTACTTGTGTTTCTTTTTTGACTAAAAGCCCCACTAATTAAAATTTTTTATTAAATCTCAGTTCTTTTTCTGCTTTTAAATTTGTTTTATTTTAAAGTGCGCGCGCGCGCGCGCGTGTGTGTGTGTGTATGGGTGTGTGTGTGTGTATGGGTGTGTGTGTGTATGGGTGTGTGTGCATCTGTGTCTGTGTGTCTGTGTCTGTGTATGTATCTGTGTATGAATACACGTGTGAGTTCACGTGCGTGTGGAGGTCAGAGGCATCAGATCCCTCTGGAGCTGCAGTTACAGGCAGTTGGGAGCATATGTTGTGAGCATTGGGAATCAACTCGAGTCCTCTACGAGAGCAGCACATGCTCTGAACCACTGAGCCACCTCCTAGATCCAGCTCCATTACTAATATTTTTTTGAGGCAGGGTCTCCCTGTAGCCCCAGATGGCCTTAGAACTTGCTATGTAGACCAGGCTGGCCTGTATCTCACAGAGAACTACCTGCCTCTGCCTCCAGAGTGCTGGGATCAAAGGCGTGCATGACCATTCCGGGCTTCAAAAATTTTTAAAGTCTAATTTATTAATAGTTTCAGAGTAATGATTGAACATGTACAATTATAATGAAATTAATAAGAGGCAAAACATACAAACACTTTTTATTAGAGGTAAATTATGACTGGTGCATGAAAGAGTGAAATTCTTACCAAGTATAATACGGGTAGGATGAATATCCTACATGTTTTGCTTTGTCTTACAGAAAAAGTCAGTATGGATCATTTTAGTCCGTCATATCTTTTAAACTCTTTTACTACATGTTCTCTCAGTATGTCTATAAAATATACACTATACTCCATTTAAGGAACATTAGGTAACAGTTGAGGAACTGGCTTTGGAATCACAAAGAACCAAGTTCAAATTCTGGCTTTGTCACCGTAGATAACCTACCAGGCTTGACTTTCTCAACTATAAAACAGGAATGACAGTATCTATGCCACATCTGTCATACACATGAAACACTGCAGGTACTGTTTATCACAAATGCATATGATCTATCTGCTAGCATTGTTTTAATCAAGGCATATTTTTTTTTTTTTGGTCTTTTTGAGACAGGGTCTCCCTGTAGCCCCAGTTGCCCTGGAACTCACTCTGTAGACCAGGCTGGCCTTGAACTCACAAAGATCCGTCAAGGCATATTTTTGATACTTTAATTATTATATTTTTTTCTGACATCCTGAATATACAAATGTATAAGATAGAAATTCTGGATGCTCGTTAATCAAGTACTTAACCAAAAGAAAGGTAAATGTTGCTGGATATGGTGGCGCACACCTTTGATCCTAGCACTTAGGAGGCAGAGGCAGGCGGATCTTTGTGAGTTCAAGGCCAGCCTGGTTTATAGAGTGAGTTCCAGGACAGCTGGGGCTACAGGGAGACCCTGTCTCAAAAAGACTAAAAAAAAAAAAAAAAAAAAAAAAAAAAAAAAAAAAAAAAGGTAAATGTCCCCCTCCCCACCCGAATGGAGTGACTGAGACATCAACAATTGAAAATTGTTGCACAGAAAGTAAATTTTCATTGAGTGCTCTAAGAATCTTTCAAAACACATCCTTCCTTTGCAAGCTGAATGCAGACAGACACAGTATAGCCTTCTGGCTAATGGTGCATGAAGTAAAGAACAAGGACACAGTCCCCTGTGGCTGAAATGCTGGTGCATACCTGGGCCTGCAGCAAAGCTTCTCCAGGTGTCTGGCCTCTGGGAAATCAGCGACAGTCAGTGCCAATCACAATACTCTTACTGGCACCAAAATTCCCCTGCAGGAGACTTGGATGCTTGACTCTATCTACCTACCTCACATGGGTATTCTATGGATTAAAAGGCAATGATTGTGAAATCCTGGGAACAAAAAGCCCTCTGCAAATGCTAAACAGTCTATTAGTGGTTATGTTCAAGACAACTGTCAAGAACGGACTTTCCAGAAAAGTAGGGCAGGTCCCAACCTTGAAAAGAAAGTTACGGAGCACAGCAGTTATGTTTAATTGGCTTTAATTCTTCACAGCTGACAACATGCAGGCATTCAAAAGAGAAGTAATATTCTTCCAGAAACGACCACACCCCTATACAAAATATGACTTTAGAAATTTATTAATCTAATAGGCAGGTTATTACTGTTACTATCTTTAAATCCTTACAAGCCTTCATAATACATTGACTGCAAAAATATTCTCAACTGTTCATGCTAAGTAACCTAGCAATGTTATTTATAGGCAAATAAATGTTTCTGCAGAATATTCACAAGTGTTTTTCCCCCCAAATGAGCCATGTACAGTTAGATTTATACTGCCAATGTATTCAGGGTCTCCCAGACTGCTGTCTCCATCTAACTTTTTCAGTGTATCTATGCTAATTGCTGCTCAGAAAAAGTCTAGATCATCAGTGCAGAAATTAAGAAAGTGCGCTTTTTGTGGAAAAGAAGCAGTATTTCTCTACTTTGATCATTCTAAATATTTGCATAGATTAAACAGAATTGAAAATTTAAAGGAATACTTTCGACTTCCAGAAGAGTGAATGAGGACAGCAATCGTATATATGGTATTTCTTTTTACAATGAATCGGTTGAAGTCAAGAGGGGTGGAGTTACTATTTAGCAGAGATGCAAAAGTTAAACCATCAAAATGATTTCTCCAAGAATTGCTTTGAGGAATTCAGAGTGAGAAAATCTGGGCTAAAATCCCGTCTTAACCATTTACTAGCTATTTGATTTTATCAGGGAATCCTTTCCTGGTTTTGTAAAATGCATGTTCTTCTAGTAGTCCATAGTTCTTTTTTTGAGACAGGGTCTCTCTTTAGTCCCAGCTGGCCTGGAGCTCACTCTGTAGACAAGGCTGGCCTTGAACTCACAGAGATCCGCCTGCCTGTGCTGGGATTAAAGGCATGCGCCACCACACCTGGCACTAAAGACAGTTCTTAACTGCCTTGTGGGTGCTGGGAATCGAACCTGGGTCCTCTACAAAAGCAGTCAGTGCTCTTAACCGTGAGCCATCTCTCCAGCCCCACAGTCAGTAGTTCTATGTGACTTTCAGAGTTACAGTTACATATATGGTGATTAATTTGGTTTACGTCTGTCCCCTACTGGACTAAAAAGATGTATATTATACCTGGAACATTCTAAGATTTTGACATTGCTAAGGCTTTATACATCAGTTAATTTATAGCAATCCCAATGTAATGTCAAGACACTGCCAAAATGAAAGCAAAGTGCTACACTGAGAACTTGAGCCCAGGTTTGCCCCCTTACACCACTGTGCCTCTTCCATGCACCACGAAGCTGGCAGACTCATACTAATGTGTTTAGTATCGAGCCTAGAGATGATGGTGGAGCTGAGTGGGCAATAAAGATGTGACTCATAAAGCCATAAACTCACTTTTCCATGTGTTTATAGATAATAGCAACCCAAATGAGTGTTTTCAGGTCCATGTAACAGTGCTTTTTAAATTTATTACTGGGACAAAAATAATAGCATGAGTTTAGAAAATCCTTTTTACTAGATATTATTAATAAGAACTGGAACATGGGAAGGGAAAGATAACTTCCAACTGACTGAACCATGACAGTGTGATCACCTCTTGTTTCTTTAAACACTAAGAGTCCTCTGATGCTCTCCACTGGGAGTCAGTGTGTTGATGGGGCAAGACACTCCCTGGGAATGCTCAGACTCACCAGCCACATTTTTACCTGGTTTAGGCTTTGACTTCCTCATCTGCAAAATGAGCAGACTAGTAGCTCTTTAAGATCCTCTAAAATTAGTGTTCCATCATTTATATTAAATGAGGAGAAAATAGCAGTAACAGCAGAGTCAGTCTTTAACGGCCTCTAGTATTTGGCTGAAGGGCTCAAGGGTAGGTCTCCCTGGGTACCATTCAAACAACTGGATGGCTGAAGCCTAAGTTACACACTCATTTTTTCCTGGCCTATCTAAGCTACATTAGTAAGACTGAAACCTCCCCTAAGATTTAACCCCACAAATTTTAATAAATATATGACTTGGTAACTCTCTGGAGAAATAATTGTTTGCATAGCCTTTCAATCTTAGTTTTGGAATCCTTAAATCTAACAAGACCTGTGATACAGGGGAGATGGATTTGAAAGTTTTGAGCAGGGAAAGCATTCCTGGAATTGTAACAAAATTAGTTTTGGGAGGAAGGTTGGTCTATTTTTATTCATCATGTGGAACATATGAGTGTTTTACTTGGGCCTACACCCCAAGTCCTCTCCCCCTCCCCCCAAGCCTGCACAAATGCATACAGATACTGGATGTGTGCTCCTGGAATTCTGGATTCCTCCTAAGGTGTGCTAAAGGGAAAGACATTCCCAGAGGTCCGGTGGTCCTCACAAGGACCAAGAGCATTATTTACACCAGGGAAGTTTTGTGACGTTTGAACAAAAATCCAGCAAAATTCTTCTAAACAGAATTTCAACATCATAAAAGGAAACTTAATCTACCAGCATTTATAAAACAGTCCTTTAGCAGATAGCAAAATCTACTTTTTAACTTGCTTCTCTGATTAACCCATATGAATAACCTCCTAATACTGAGGTTATCTAAATACTTCATTCAAATTTTTACAAACTTTTTTTTATCTTTCTTTCAAACTGTAATGATCTTTTTCTACTTTAATGGAATGACAGAGTATTTGTCAATTTTTCAAGAGCATAAATCCCTGAAGAGATTTTCAACGTTTTTCAACTCAAAGTACTTAGTTTTCTCTCAGTAGTTCTAACAATATATTATCTTAAGCCTTTAAATTCTGTTCTTCTGGTTTTAAAAAGGAAAAATAAAGTATTTGTGTAATCTTCATCTTAATAATCCCTCTTACCAACAAATTCCAATCACATATGCAGGTAAGGAATTTATTCCAAAGAGAACCTACTTCTGTTTTTAGACCAGGGAACAAACAGCAGGGTTTCTCTCTTTCTACTGCTTAAGAGCACCGACTGCTCTTGCAGAGGACCCAGGTTCGATCCCCAGCACCCACATGGCGGCTAAGAACCGTCTGTAACTCCAATTCCAGGAGAACTCCAGTTCCAGGGGAATCNGGGGCTGTGTTACTTCACTTAGCATAATGGCTTCTAGTTCCATCCATTTACCTGCAAAGTTCATGATGTCATCTTTATTGCTGTATAGAATTCCATTGTGGGGGCTGGAGAGATGGCCTAGCGGTTAGGAGCACCGACGCTCTTGCAGAGGACCCGGGTTCGATCCCTGGCACCCACATGGCGGCTAAGAACCGTCTGTAACTCCAATTCCAGGAGAACTCCAGTTCCAGGGGAATCCGAGACCCTCTTCTGACCTCCACGGCAATGCACGACACAGGTGCACAGACTTGCATGCAGACAGTACATTCATACACATACAAAAATAAATAAAATTAATAAAAAAAAATTAAAAAAAAAAAAAGAATCCAATAAAGTTTGGATTCCCTTTCTCCTGAAAAAAGGCAGGCATCCTTGCTTTGCTAAAACTACATGGATATACCCTTCTTACAGGATGCTTCTAGCTCCTAAGAAACCCATGCTTACAGTAGACCCTTTCTTAGTAGTTCAAAATCTTCAACAAACATTTCATCTTTAATTAGATTTATATTTTCAAACATTATAAAATAGTTAAGAATAATAAAATATCCCCATAATTTGGCCACATCAACAGAGCACATTGTTTTTTATATGTTCTTTTCCAGTTTACATTCAAATACATAGTTTTCCATAGTTTAATTTCAAATGAATACAAATTTAATTTTTTCATTTTCTTTAACAGACAAGTATATACACTTTCCAATCTATAATCATTTCAATTGAGGTTCCAAATTTATTTAACAAGCTCCCTAGCTTTAGGACATTGCAATGCTTTAATATTTTAGTTATTATATATAGTGCTACAAGAAATTGCCTTAGATATTCTATTTCTTTTAAATTAGTTGCTTATGACAAATTGCTAATGGTGCCATTATTAGGTCTGTGAGTATTCTGGTAACTTCTGATTTATATGAATAATTGCTTCCCAGAGAAAGGGATAGTTACAGCCCTAACGATGCCAGCAATGTATGTGTACACCACTGCTACTACAGTCTTAACAGATTTTGATAAAATTTTGATAAATTTAAGTTTTTAAAAAGCTATTAGGGGCTGGAGAGCTAGCCTAGTGGTTAAGAGCACCGACTGCTCTTGCAGACGACCTGGGTTCGATCCCCAGCACCCACATGACGGCTGAGAACCGTCTGTAACTCCAATTCCAGGAGAACTCCAGTTCCAGGGGAATCCAAGACCCTCTCTGACCTCCGCAGCATTGCACGACATGGGTGCACAGAACTACACGCAGACAGTACATTCATACAAATAAATAAATAAATAAATAAATAAATAAATAAATAAATAAATAAATAATAAAGCTATTAGTTAGCCAGGCGTGGTGGTACACGACTTTAATCCTAGCACTTGGGGGGCAGAAGCAGGCAGATCTCTGTGAGTTCAAGGCTAGCCTCATCTACATAGTGAGTTCTAGGACAGCTGGGACTAAAGGGAGACCCTGACTCAAAAAGGAAAAAAAAAGCTATTAGTTTATGGTTTGCTTTGTAAAATGTATTATTATTATTATTATTATTATTATTAATATTATTTTAGACAGGCTCTCACTGTGTAGCCCTGGCTGGCCAGGTTGTCTTTCCAATGTAACTCACTCTGCATTCCTAGGATAGATGGATGTCATTTGATTATAATATATGTAGACACCCACAACCCCCCCCACACACATACAGAGTATGCTTTGTTTTATTTTCCTTGAAATATCTGGTAGGAACCAGGCATGGTGACATACCCTTTAATCCCAGCACTCTGTGAGATAGAGGCTAGCCTGGTCTATATAGTGAGTTCCAGGCCTCCTGGAGCTAAAGGGAAACCCTGACTCAAAAAAGAAAATAACAACAAAAACCAAACAACAACAAAACCAAGAAAAAGGGTTGGTAGGGTTCACAAGTAATGCCAACTTAAAGGTTTTTCCCCTTAACTATAATTTCAAATTTATTTAGTAGAGTAGATCAATCAGGATTCTCTATTTCTTCTTGAGTAACATTGGAAGACCTATCTTTTTTTTATAGCTTATTTGTTTTTTTTTTAATTTTATTTATTTTTGTATGTGTATGAATGTACTGTCTGCATGCAGGTTTGTGCACCCATGTCGTGCAATGCCGCAGAGGTCAGAAGAGGGTGTCTGATTCCCCTGGAACTGGAGTTAAAGACGGTTCTCAGCCACCATGTGGGTGCTGGGGATCAAACCCGGGTCCTCTGCAAGAGCAGTCAGTGCTCTTAACCGCTAGGCCATCTCTCAGAAGACCTATCTTTCAAAGAGGTTGTCTACTCCATCTAAGTTACCAAATTTATTGGCATAAAGTTGGTTTTAATACTCTTTGTTGTTGTTGTTGTTGTTCTTTTTGAGACAGGGTGTCCCTTTAGTCCCAGCTGACCTAGAGCTCACTCCATAGACCAGGCCAGCCTTGAACTCAGAGATCCGCCTGCCTCTGCCTCCTGAATGCTGGGGTTAAAGGTGTGTGCCACCACGCCTGGCTTGGTTTTAATACTCTTATCCTCTGACTTGTTAAATATTCTGCATTGATGCTGTTTCTGTTGTTTGAAGTATTGGCAACTTATATCTTCTTTGATTTTTCCTGATCAGCATAGCTAAGTCTTATAAATTTTATTTACCCTTTCAAGCAAAAATTAGCTTTGGGTTTCATAAATCTTTTCTATTATTAATCAAATTGATTGATTCTCATTTTGATTGCTATTATTTGTCTTCTATTTGGAGTTTATTATCTTTTCTTCTATTCATTATTTAATCTATTCTCCTAGGAATAGGCTAGGATCATTTACTTGAGACCTTTGTATTCTTTTTTAAAAACCATTTTATTTATTTTTAATTTGTGTGTGTGTGTGCGTGTGCGTGTGTGTGTGTGTGTGTTTTGCCTGCATGTATGTAAGTGCACTTGCATAGTGCAATACCTGTGGACGTCAGAAGAGGGAGTTAGATTTTCTTGGAACTGGAGTTACAGATGGTTGTTTGCTACCAGGTGGGTGCTGGGAATAAAACCCAGGTCCTCTGGAAGAACATCCAAGGATCTTAACTGCTAAGCCATCTCTTTAGCCCAAGACCTTTGTTTTGTAATAATAGTGTTTACTGCTATAAATTCCCCCACAAGTCCTGCTCTAAATGGCATACATAGATTCTGATAAGTTGCCATTTCGTGCAAAATGAGTTATACTTTCTCTTTTGATTCTTTTATCCATAGGTTAGCAACAAGCAATTTAATTTTCAAATATTTGGAAAATTTCCAAAGTATGTTCCTGTTAATGATGTCTAATTTAATTCTACTACACTGGCAGGTCTATCCAATCCACAGGACAGGGCTACAAATGGTCCAGGACAGCTATGAATATGGTCTAACACAAAATCATAAACATAAAACACTGTGAGATTTGTGTACAACATTTTGTTTTGTTTTGTTTCTAATTCAATGCTGTGGTTTCTATGCATAAACTCTGTAGATGACAATGTCATGTCACAGTGTTCAAAGGCTGGGCATGCCTGTTACAATCTAAAATGTATTCAGTACCACTTGAGTCCACCAAAATTTACTGAGACTCTATAGGTTATTCTAGATAATGGTCTAATTTACTAAGCCTTCTGTGGTTGGGTGTAGTGATCTGTAAAAATTAACCAGGTCACATTAGTGGACAATGTTGCTCAAATCCATTCTATCTTGGCTGAGTTTCATCCTACAACTATGAATTGGTGAAAAAAACTTTCTGATTTTACCTGTATCTCTATTTCACTTTGAGGTTCTGTCATTTGTGATTATTTTGTGTATTTTGAAGCTGCAATATTAGGTACATAAATATCCAGGCCATTTGATTAAATGATCCCTTCATCACTAGGAATTAAACTTTTTGTCCCCTGGATTAGTCTTTGTTCTGAAATTTTACATCATCTAATATTAATATAGCCACTATAATTTCCTCTTGACTACCACTGGAAAGATATCTTTACTGAATCTTCCATTTTTTTAAACTTGGTCATATCTAACCAATCTTAAGTGAGTTTAGATCATTTACATTAATCTCATTGTTCCTGATGGTATTTGAGTATGTCACCTTGCTACTTATTTCCAATGTCTACTCCCCTTATTCTTAGCTATGTGTCAACACCAGGCAGTGCTCTCTAGTCATTTTTCTTGCAGTGGCCTTGGTGGTCTCTTTACATGCATACATTGTCCACTTTGCAATACATTCAAGGTCTCTAAGTGTTACGACAACTCTCTTTTTCTCTGATACTCTATCCAGTGAGCTGTAGCTTCGAGGCTGCCTTGACTCTCAACTCCATCTACTCAACGCCAGGAGTCTGCCCAGCCCCACCTCAGTTCCTCTAGTTCCACAGCCCAGGGAGTCCACCAAGACAGTAAGCTAACATCCTGTTTCTCTTCTCAGAGACATGCAATACCTGTCCTCCGCTGCTTGATACTCTCTCTCTTGAAAGCGGTTTTTGTCTGTGTTGTATTTTTTCTTTTAATTTTTTTGTTTTAGGGGCTAGAAAGATCACTCAGTGGTTAATAGCACATGTTGCTTTTGCAGAGGACCCAAGTTCATGTCCCAGCCCCATAGGAAGTGGCTCACATCCACCTATAACTCCAGCTTCTGGGGATCTGACACCTCTGGTCTCTGCGGTCACACCCACAGACGTGTGTGTGTGTGTGTGTGTGTGTGTGTGTGTGTGTGTGTATGCAAGGACAGACACACAGACACACAAACCCTAAAAATAATAAGAATAAATCTTAAAAATGTTTTGTTTTGGTGTTTTCATGGCGTGTTCTGGTTTTGTTCTCTTACTGTGATAAAATGCTAACCAGAAGCAATTGAGGGAGGAAAAGAGTTTATTTCATCTTTACAGTTCCCAGGTGTGGTGGTTTGAATGAGTGTCTCCCATAGGCTTTAAGTATTCAGACATTTGTCTCCAGTTGGTGGCACTGTTCTTGGAAGTCTTAGAAGGTGTGGCCGTGCTAGAGGAAGTACGTTATTGGGGGCAGGCTTAGTGAGTTTAACAAGCCTTGTGGTCTCCAGTCGCTCTCTGCTTCCTGTGCTCATTGCGAGATATGACCCTCGGCTTGCTGCTCCAGCCCCGGCCACCATGCTTCCCGCCACAATGGACTCTAATTCCCTGGAACCGTCAATCGTAAGCTCAAATAAACTCTTCCTTTTATAAGTTCCTTTGATTATGGTGTTTTATCACAGCAACAGAAAAGCGACTAATACAATTTATCACTGAGGGAATTCAGGGCAGGAACCTGAAGGCAAGAACTGAACCAGAAACCTCAGAAGAATGCAGCTTACTGGCTTGATCCTCTGGCCTGTGAACCCCTACACCTTAAGGCTCAGAGAAGAGGGTAGAAAGATTGTAAGATTGTAAAAGCCACAGGACCAGGACACCAGTTGCTAGATAACATGTTCTAGACATGACAGGGAAGCTATGTTCATGCAATATCAACAATATGGTTGGCTAGAGAAGACCTGCATAATGTCAATACCAGTGGACATGCTAATATGAATGGAGACATTTCACAAGGTTGTACCTTTACACAAAACTACAAAGCTGTAGAGGGAGGGAGAATCAATTTACTGAGGCACAAGCTCCCTGGTGTTTATTGTCCAATCCCAAGTGGTTAGCCATAAACACATGTACATTCAAACATCACTAAATGACTCAATTTACTACATATGTGTGTGTTTCTGTACATGTGTCCATGTGTAACAGTAATAATTAAGAAAGAGGTCATGAAGTTGACAGGGACGTGGGGGCATGGGAGGACTTGGAGGGAAGAAGGCAGGGTGGGGTGATGTAAATACAGTGTTCATGTATGAAACTGTCAACACAATTTTTAAAAAGATTCTTTTTTTTATTTTTATTTTGGTCTTTTTCAAGACAGGGTCTCCCTGTAGTCCCAGCTGTCCTGGAACTCACTCTGTAGACCAGGCTGGCCTTGAACTCACAAAGATCCGCCTGCCTCTGCCTCCCAATTGCTAGGATTAAAGGCGTGCATAAAAAGATTCTTTAACAACAGCAGATTCTGGAAAATAAACTCCCAAGAGCAGGAATGTTTGTGTCTGATTCATTAACTGATGAATTATTACTGTTTAACTCAGTAGCAGATACAATAAACACTGAGTATGTAAGGGCTGAATGAAACACAGTGGTGCTTAGTGTACTTCTTCCCTCTCTCCACCCATTATTTCTAGACAATCGCATCCAAATCCATGTTTGAGTTACTTCTCATGTCTGTAGCTGTCACTCCAAAACCTTTACAATCTGTTTTTGCTTCGGCATTTGCAGCATTGTTAGAGGTCTTGCCAATACTAAAAATTAGCATACTCAAACCAACATTCTTATTTATCTTTTATTTTAAAGCTGCTTGCTATGTTTTTTCTTCAATTTTACCCAAAAACCAAGGTAAAAACTCCAGTCACTGTTGATTTTTCTTTTCCTATCAACAGATATGACTACCACTTTTACTTTTACAGTACTGATTACTTGTGTTCTAAACTCCCTAATCTCCAGGATTATTTGGGTCTCCTCCATTCTCTAGCCTTGGATCCCAACACTTCCTCCATCCTGGTGCGATGCACCTTGACCAGTAAGCCTTTTCTCTGAATCCCTACTTCTGCCATGCCTGGTGGCACACGCCTTTAGTCCTAGCACTCAGATGGCAGAATCAGGCGGACCTCTGTGAGATCGAAGCCTACCTGCTATACATAGTAAATGCCAGGCCAGCTGTGGCTATGGAGTGACCCTCTCTCAAAAACTAAAAAAAATAAATAAATAAAATAGATCCCTACTTCCTTACATCATGACTCACTACTTTGGATCCCACCCATCATTTGAGGCTCTATTCAAATGCAATGCTCACTAGCAAGTCTTCAATCTCTTAGCCTAGAAATGATCACTTTTAACTTACATACATATACCAACAAGTACAGCACATATCATAGTGTCTTAACACAGCACCTAACACATGATAAACAACAGGTGTGAATAATTTTATCATCTGAAAATTTATCTACCAAACCCAGTGTAAACTTTTTAATGGCAAGGACCTCCAAATAGGCCTCCAAAAAGGCACTGTGCCAAGCTCAAGATGATTGCAACTCATAGAAGTTTGATATCAAAAAGCTAGCCAACTTAATATGTAATTCATCAGAAGAATCAGCTGGCACAAATGTTATGACTGGTACTAGTTAAAGGAAAACATTATTTAATAATTAAATGAAAATAAATAAGTACATTACAATCTAAAACTAAACTAAAAAATCCTTTGTAGATAAAATTTTTGGGGGGGTGTTTTTCAGACAGACAGGGTCTCCCTGTAGCCCCAGCTGGCCTGGAACTCACTATGTAGAACAGGTTGGCCTTGAACTCACAGAGATCCACCTGCCTCTGCCCACTAAAGATGGTTCTTAGCTGCCACGTGGGTGCTGGGAATCAAACCCGGGTCCTCTGTAAGAGCAGTCAGCACTCCCAACCGCTGAGCCACTTCTCCAGCCCTGTAGACAATTTTTATATTATAATTAAAAACTGCTCTTTTAGTAATAGTGCTAGAAAATGACTGATAAGTGAATCAAATGATATATTTTGTTTCTCTTACACATATTTTGGAAGTGACTTTGTGTGAAAAGAATTATTGAGCTAATGATGTTTACATAACTTCACAGCACATTACTCAAAAAATAGTCAAAAATTTATAGACAACTGCTAAGTACATGCTTGCATCAGAAATCTGAAGCCTTAGGCGCTACTGAACTTTACTGCAAGACCTGATTTGGCATCTGACCTGTGGGCCTAGCCATGTAAAAAAGAACACAACATTGTTCCTTAAATGCTCAGCTAATTTAAAAACAGAATGTAAAACAGCAATTCTTACTTATTACAGAAAGCTGTTATAAGGCTCACAGAGAATAGTTTAGGTAAAAACATGATGGAGATTCAATATTTATTATCATGTATTATTTCAAAAATTTCTATTGTCTATGTCCAAACTTTGTGCCGGTCTCTGTTTATGCCATGTAAGATGTACTGCCTGTGCTTAGAAGCCAGGAGGGGGTAGGGGGCATGGGTAAGTGGACAAAGGGTGCAGCACTGAATGGAGGAGGGTGGAGAGACCTGGTGGAGAGGAGAGAGCAGTCAGTGCAGTTAGAAGGCAAAGGAAGCTCACTAGGAATGGCTACCTGGCAGCTCTCTGCTCGTCCTCTGGGAGTTTAGCATTTGTTTAAAACCCCAGGGCCTCCCCTCACACTTTAATCAAAGAGTGTGCATATTTCCTTACAGGTGTACTGGTTTTAAAAAAAAAGGGGGGGGGGCTGAGAGATAGCCTAGCGGTTAAGAGCACCGACTGCTCTTGCAGAGTACCTGGGTTCGATCCCCAGCACCCACATGGCAGCTGAGAACCGTCTGTAACTCCAGTTCCAGGAGAACTCCAGTACCAAGGGAATCAGAGACCCTCTTCTGACCTCCGCGGCATTGCACGACACAGGTGTACAGACCTACATGCAGACAGTACATTCATACACATACAAAAATAAATAAAATTAAAAAAAATAAAAAGAAAAAAAGGTTTTAAAAAATATATTTTTTTTCTAAAATATATATATATATATGTGTGTGGTGTATATATATATATATATATGATATATCATAATTTTTCTTTTTTTCCCCCCCTAAAAATTCTGGAAATCCTTACGTTTCTCTAACTTGGTACAAACGAGAGCTGAGTGGATATGAGATTCCCCATCATCAATGTTTTTCCTATTTAGGAAACTCTGGTAAATAATTTCATTGCCCACCCATCACCTACACCAAAAATGGCATCATTGGGGCTTCTTTTTCTTTCTTCTTCCAAAGCCAATTGGCCACCAGACCCCATCCATCAATCAAGGGTCTCATTGTTACACTGGCCATTCTTGGCTCTCCACTCTCCTGTGAGTACCTCAGCTAAAGCCATCATTACTTCAAACATGCCATCACCACACCCACTCACTCGGTCTCAGTAGGGATCCCCACAGAATTCACGCCGTATGTCCTGGCCAGCCTGGCCCTTCTCAGATGGAAGTGTGAGCATGCTGTTCTCTTGCTTGTAGCACCTGAATGTCTTGGTACTCTGGGTAAAACTATAATTTCTGAACTTGGTGCAAAAAGTTTGGCTAGACTCAGTATGTCTCTTACAATTCATCACCTGGCACTCTCTGAAACAAAATGTAGTTCCCAGGAAGCCCCACTCTGATGCACAACCCTCTGCCTTCACATAACTGTGCTTTGTCTTTCTTTAAGGCACCCCAATCTCTTGTTCTTGCCTACCAGGCCAGCTTACTTATCAGCTTCAAGTTCAATACACACAACCTATCATGCCTCCTGCCTCTCCCTCGTGGCTTTGTAGACTCCTGGACAAGCTTAATGTCTATGTGGACGGGGGTCCAGGAGTACTAGAGCCAGTGTTCTCCTAGTAACCTAATAGCAGGTGCTGAAAAGCTGGGCTGAATGAGCTACTCTCTCACCTTTCCCAGAAAATATCACACCCTACTACTTCCTATCAGCAGTTCTATCTCAGACACTCACCTGGAGCTATTTTGATTGTTTTATCTAATCCATTTAATATACTCTGCTTTTCTGCCCCACTGTCAGAAGAAATAAAGGAAGCATGAGGGAGAAATGAAAGCCCTAGACCAGGGCTTCCTGACTTCACTGCTCACAGTATTTGAGGCTGCTGCCCAGTGAAGCAGAGTACTTAGTGGCATCACTGGGCTCTGCCCAGAAGCCAGCAGCATCCTATCCCAGCTGTAACAGCCAAAAATATATCTAGATATTTATTGCCAAGTGTCCCTACTTTCCATATAAGGTAAAGTATCTCCTGACTGAAAAACCATTATTTTAGATGGACTTTTCCTTTAAAAGTCAGAAAACAACATGGTAAAAAGAATCAATGGTCCCCTGCACTGTCTATCCTCCAGGTGACAGATGATGAAGGGAGGAAGTCTGACATACAGCATGGGTGCTGTTACAGGAGCGCATGACCTGTAAAGGTCATGGCAGGAAGAACAGCACTCAGAGGAACTTCGAAGAATCTACTGCGCACTGGACTAGAGCTCAGACTCCAAATTAGTTTGTATTCGTATTTTCCTGAGTTTGATTTATTCTGTGTCACTGAAAAAGAATAAGAAGAATATAGGATATAGCAATTTAATTCTATTAAGCCCTCTTCAAATCTTTTTAGAAAAAGAGACAGCATATTTAAAGTTGAAATAAACATACTGCTGAAGCACTAAGTTACTAACTGACTGGAGGGGAAGAGCTACATAAACAGCAGAGGAAATTAGTAAGCTTGGCTGGGGGCAAGGAGCAGAAAGAGACAAGAGGCTTGGTCCAGCACCCACCTGTGGTTGACACAATGTTCTCTGGGCTTTCGCTGCAAAGCTTGGACAATAGACTGGTCTTCCCAGAGCCTGTGAGGCCTATGCAAACCAAGTCATATTCTGGACGTGCAGGTGGTGGTCCCTTGCAGCAAAGTGCTCGAAAACACTGCCAAGAAAGATAGAAGCATGGAAACAAACTTTAATAATACTTATAATGGCTATACAAGTATTAAGAAGTAACCAAGTATCCTACCACTTGTAAGGACGGAAACAGTAACTTTAGGTGGAAACACCAGGCCAACACCACCTTAGGAAAGTGATGAAGTCTACCATCCCCAGTCATAAGACCTGTCTGTGTGGCTACAGGGAGACCCTGTCTCAAAAAGACCAAAAAAAAAAAAAAAAAAGACCTGTCTGTGCTGCCTTTCTTCCAGCTCCACTGGAGCGTGAGGCAGGGTGTCCTTACACAGCATCCTACCAGCATGCATCACCTGAAACTACCCATGAAAGAAACCAGAGAAAGCCAATCTAAGCAATATCCTGTATAATACCGGAAGTATTTTTTAAAACACCAGTGTCTTAAAAGTCAAAGACTAAGGAACTGCTCCTAGTTAAGAATAAGACGACATAATATGAAATGCAACACATCTTAGATTAGATCCTGAATCAGGAAGAAAAAAAGTGCCATAAATGACATTATTGGGACAACAGTGAGGACTGAATATAGTCTGCACATTAGATAACAGTGTTGCGTAAGGTTAAATTTCCTGAATTAAATAACTGTGCTGTCATTATGTAAGAAAAGTAGTTGTTCTGAGAAAACACACACTCAAGTACTCAGAGGTGAAGGGTCTTGAAATCTGTAATTAACTGGCTCAGAAAAAAATCCCAAGTCTCCTACCTCCAACTGATGAGGAGTATGCTAAAGCAAACGGAAAAATGGGAACTGGCGAATCTGAGGGAAGAGTCCATAACAGTCTTCGTTTCAGTCTAATGCCTTTTTCCGGGGGAAGGGATGCTGGCGATCAAATCCAGGGCCTTGTTTGTTCTAAGCAAACAATGCACCACTGAGCTATATTACAAGCTCTTAGTCTTCTAAATGTTGGTGTCAATTCAAAAAAAGCTTCTTTAAAAATCATTACATCTGTGTTACATCTCTGCCTTCATGGCTTTTGCTAAATCCTATTGCAGATTATTTGACCTCAGGGTACAGTCTGTGACCTACACAAACTTGTTTGAGCTATAAGACTGAACACAAGAGAATCTGAGGTATAGGGTATCATGAAGCATTTGATGTTCTATTTACCTAATACCATTTATGGTGCATGTGCCAGCTTTGTAGGGCTTGAAATATTTACAATATTTGCATTTGTATGAACACTGATTCATAAAAGAGAAGGAACGGGGAAAGCCGGGAAGGAGGAGGGCAGACTACTCTATTCTGGTAGGCTGGAAGCCATATGGAAAAACCTATAAAGGCTTGTGTTGATTCTTCTTATTAAGATAAAATCTGAGTCCTACTTGGCTGCCACACTCTCATAAATCAAGCTTGATTATTTCTCTTCCTCATTTCTTGCACCTGACCATGTCTAGTCCATAGATCTCTGAAATAGCTCTAGAGTCTATCTGCTTCCCTTCAGCCTAAGCTGTGGCCAACAGGACATCAATACTCTCCCACTGGTTCCAATAATATTTATCCTTGTCCTCTGTTCTCCACAGCACCCACTATGGCTGCTCATAAAGAAAATCCAACTTTATATCCTTACTTCGCCTTAGTAACTTGCCTGGTTCTTGAGCCCAAACATCACCATGGTCTTTAGGGCCATCTGGGACATGCTCCAGCCAACACCAACAGCCTCTTGGCCATCATTCTTTCCAAGCCTTGCTGAGCCTCTGTTACTTGAAGCACTTGCCCATGCTGTTCACTCTTCCGAACTGCTGGCCTCGCCAACTCACCAACTCCTGGGTTTCGGCTTCCCCACCCCTTCCTAGGAGCAGACAGCTCTGATCTAAGACTGCATTAGCAACTGATGTCAAGCTCTCACAGCATGTTTGCGAATTCATCATACAGACAATTACAGTTTCTTATTCACCACCAGACTGTGGGAACCACGTGTGTCCAATTTTGTCTCAGTATCCCTAGTGCCTGGCAGCTCACAGGGCACAGAACCTACCCTCAATAAATCACTGCTGGACAGAGAATGAGTGACATTTAAGTTCCACCTACAAAAGAGACACGAAAGCACAAAGGCTAATAGGATGCTTGATCTATGCTCTCTGGACCCCCTATGTTTCAAGAAAATAGTGAAAAAATGAGAAAAAAAAAAAACTCGGCTTTTTTTTTTACTTTACTTCAATGCCAGAAGTTAGCCAACTTCCCAAAAGACTTGTTTTCATGTACAAGATCTACTTACTCAGTAGACTAGAGCTTCTTTTTGCCCTAAATTAATTTTCCTCAAGTTTTTAAGAGGTTCTGCTGATTTCTGGTAAACAATTTTTATGATCCATATTCTACATGGATTTATATAGTCTAATCATATTTCCTCTCTGTCTTTTCGAGCCTGAGGAGTCCTAATTATTGCAGACTGCCTTCCTATGGTTACCCCTCCTACCCCTTCATCTGTCACTCTTCTTCAGCCTTACTTTAGTTCCATTATGCCTTCTCCTACAAGATTAATGACCACAACAGTAAACAGCCTTCTAGATGCCAACACATCACATTCTGGACTCATATGAAGACTGGCTCACACTGTTTCCAACCTTTTTTTCTAATCCATGAAGAAACAAGGCTCTTAGAACTATGATGAGTTTTTCCTAGACACAGATCTGTGTGTGTGTGTGTATTTCCTCGAGAATGGCCACCAGCCAGCAGTTGGTCACAGTAAGGGGTCTTTCATGTTTAGCTATGAAGCTACCCACATAGCCTTGCTGCACTGCTTTGGTCTTTGTTGAGGCAATCAGGAAAAGACTCTATTTCTGCTCTGGATACCAGCATCCCCATCTCACTCAGGTCCTCTGCTCAAGTACTTCTGCACCATCTCTTGTAGGGCAGTGTCCCACTATCATGGATCAAATTGCCATAATACTCAAATATAAAGAGAAGTATGGGAAGCTAGTCAGATAGCTCAATGGATAAAGGTGTTTGCTGCCAAGCCTCATGACCACAATTCAATCCCTGGAATCCACAAAGCAGGAGAGAATGGATAAGTTAACTTTGAACCTCTACATGCATGCTGTGGTGTGTATACCCCTCCCCCAAGTAAATAAAGCAATATATTCTTTTTAAAAAATATTTTACCTGTATCACTATTTTGTCTGCATCTATGTAAGTACATCACATGTGTGCAGTGCCTACAGAGGCCAGAAGAAGGTACTGAGTTCCCTGGAACTGGAGTCACAGATGGTTGTTAGCCATCATGCGGGTGCTAGGAACAGAACCCTGGTCCTCTGCAAGAAGAGCCAGTGCTCTTAACCACTGACCTATTTCTCCAGCCCCATATTCTTAAAAAAAATAAAAAGAAATGTGAGTGATTGTTATATCATCTTGTTTACATTATTCACTAACCAGTATCATTCAGCAGAGTTTGTCCCAGAGCTGCTCAATTTCACCTTCATGTTCTCTTTAATCCAGAATTCATCAACTTTCTACCCAAGTCCAACAAGATCTATACTACCTGATAACTTACACTAGGAAACCTCAGATACTTCTGGCATAAACAACTACTATCTCTCTTCTCCCTACATTCTTCCCAGTAAGGTCAGCCTGACTCCCATGGCTCGGGTTATCCAGACTGCAATGGCACCCACCATCACAATTCCTGATGCACACCCACACGACTGTCCCAATTCCTCAGCTCTGTAGTGCCAACTGTTCCAAAGGAACCCAAACTAACTCTGAATGAAGGAAGTCTCTCTCAACCCTCTCCAAAACTCAAACTAGGGAAATAAGGCATGGAAGTAAACAAGAACTACCCTGACAGTTCCTACAAGTGTCAGATTCTGAGGTAACAAAATAGAAGTTTTGAGTATATGCCATTTCAGTTTGGGGAGGAATGTTCATGGTTTGTTTTTTTTTTTTTTTGTCAGCTCCTAAAAACTAAAACTGTACAGAGTTTCCATTTGTTTCTTGTTTTAAGACTTAATGAAGCTTTGGATCTTATAGTCAATTTATTTAAAATTACTCACTTTGGCCTCTAGACTATACTGTACCAAAGTTCATTGTGTTTGTCTCCGACAGCAGCTCTCTCATTATTAAGAGTAAGCCCCTTTCACTGCTGTACAATGCGAGACACAATACTGTCGGCAGTCCTGACGGCCAGCGGCAAATCAGGCTTCATTCCCAGGCCAGACACTGAGGCATTGTGTGACTCGCTCAAGCCCCATAAACCTATCCATGCTTCAGCTTCCCCATGATTAACCAGCAACTTTAACACTATCTGCCATTTCCTTCCTTCAGGAGGATGTTGGGAGGCATAGGTTCAATGCTTTATACTCCTAAGAAAGGCGCCAGACGGGCAAATAACTGTTCAGCGTCATGTTCATTTTCCTAAGGTATCCTGGCTGCTAGTTAGCTTCCTTGGGCAGGGGCTGGCAACCTGATACACAGCCCAGTCTGGAGCCCCTTCTATCAGCCCACAGCAAACCCCCAATGCTCAACCCCACCTCAATTCAACCCAAGATGCTGCACACAAAACCCACAGCCTATGTAGCAGGAAACAAAGAAGAGTCAGTGGGAATTGTAATTGTACTCTCGGGGGGCAACTTCCTCTTGGCCTCCCTCACCCACACTATCTCAGTTCACCCGCCTTTTCCCTGGCCTCCCTCACCCACACTATCTCAGTTCACCAGCCTTTTCCCTGGCCTCCCTCACCCACACTATCTCAGTTCACCAGCCTTTTCCTTGGCCTCTGTCACCCAGACTATCTCAGTTTTGTTGAGGGAAGGTGACCACAAGTCTTAGGAATGAAATAATCAACAAGTAAAACTGTAAGGGTAAAGAGAGGGTTTGCCTGATACAGACCTACACAAAGACAGCAACGGGAATCTTAGAACATCCCCATTTCTGTAGAGGCCAGTGTTTGACATTTGGCAAGGCTGGCTGAGCAATGAACACAGTAGGTACTTCTTTGAAAGCCAACAGTGCAAAGTACTATGTCAGCAATTAGCTATGCATTTCATAGGGACTTTGAGGACACTAACTATCCCCATTAGTCCCCCAAACAGTGTGAACATTTGCCCTTCTTTCTATTATGACATTATTCACCAAAGGAAAGGCCTTTCCTTCTCTGTCTACTTGGTGAACCCCTAGTCAAAGTTCTTCTTGGAGGGCACTTGGTCAGGGAAATCTTCCTCAACCTCCTCAGAGAACAAATCCCCCCCCACACTCCTTAGTTTTGTGTGCACATTTCTAGCACTGCAGGCAATACTAATCACATGTAGTTTTTCTATTCAATTTTCTACCTGTCAGAAATTTGCACACAGATCCAAGGCCATATTTGTTTTTGGTCTCATTACTAGTTCTAAAAGCTAAAAGGCATCAAAATGGAGCAACAGAATTGTCCCACCAGCACATATTAATGGGCGAGTGGCCCACTAAAAGGCCTCCCACCCTGGCACCAGCCCCTGCATTGCCAGTATTTCCTACCATCCTGTCTCATGAAATTCTTAGCCGTTTGGGACATGGCATTTGTTTCAATCAATGCTCTGTTTTTCATCATGAATACAAGATTTTATTCTGAGCATGATTTCAACTTGATTGAAGCTCTGTATAGTTGCTGGAAAATTTTCTTGAGTCAGCTTTGAGCCTTCACCCCAGCTATACAGACACTGACTGCCCAAGCCAGTTTCTTCCGTGTTTTAATACGACCCAAATAAAAACCTAAGGGCTCTTAAGACAGACAGTCATGCCTTTTCTTATGTAAGACTAAAGTTTAGCACAGCACTCAAGAAATTCTTACTAGATTAATGAATCTATGAGTTGGTACTTTAAAAGCAAGAGAAAATTCATCTGTCTCTTAATATATATTTTTCTTTTTTTTTTTAATTTTTTTTTATTAATTTTATTTATTTTTGTATGTGTATGAATGTACTGTCTCCATGCAAGTTTGTGCACCCGTGTCGTGCAATGCCGCGGAGGTCAGAAGAGGGTCTCGGATTCCCCTGGAACTGGAGTTCTCCTGGAATTGGAGTTTCAGACGGTTATCGGCCGCCATGTGGGTGCTGGGGATCGAACCTGGGTCCTCTGCAAGAGCGGTCGGCGCTCTTAACCGCTAGGCCATCTCTCCAGCCCCCTATATTTTTCAAGCTGGAGAGATGGCACAGCCTAGTTAAAGGCTCAGGTTCGTAATCAAAAAGATCTATTTCTCATGGAGCTTGACTTGAAAATCGGAAAGCAAGTGCATATTGCTTTAAGAGTTGATACTGTTTGTTTGGTTGGTTTTTTTGAGGGTTTTGGGTTTTGTATTTTTATTGTTGTTGGGTTTTTTTGTGTGTGTGGTTTTGTGTGTGTGTGTGTGTGTGTGTGTGTGTGTGTGTGTGTGTGTGTGTGTATGTAGCTCTGGCTGGCTAAGGACTTGCTTTGCAGACCAGGAAGACTCACAGAGATCTGCCTGCTTCTGCTTCCCAAGTGCTGGGATTAAAGGTATGCACCACTATGCCCAGCTAAACTTTTTTTTTTAATAAGGGAAGTTATTTTCTAGAAGTGTTTGTTGTCCATCGTCCTTTTTATTTTCTTTTGCTGTGTTTTGTTTTACAGTGCTAGGATGGAACCCAGGGTTTCATAATTGCTCAGCATAATCAAATATGTGTCTGCCTTTTGAAAATGTAACTCAATATAAAGGATGATTCAATACTAAATGTGTTGCAGGATGCATCTGAGCTGCTTGAGCTCTGCAGGGGCAGGTATCAGGATGAAGGGGTGCACAAATAAATCAAAATAGAGAAAGCAGCAGCTAGTATAACCAAGCACAAATTACAAGTGATTTCTTCGTATTAATTAATTTTTTTTTTCTCTAGAACAATCCAGTATGAAAAGTACTACGATTCCTATTTTAAGACAAGAAAATGAAGGCTCAAAGATGTCAGGTAGCTTGTCTATGAGCAATGTAACACAGACCCTAGGAGTCCGGCTCCAGAGCTGTTCCTGGAGCCCCTGGAATGCCAGGACTCTTACACTGAAGTGTGTCATGAAGAAGCAACTTAAGAGTCATTCTCTGTAAAGGGTCATCCAGATAAGACATGCCAGGGTGCTAATTCAGTGGCAGGGCTGTGACTCTGGACAGGACTGTTCAGCTCTCCAGAGCCCTGTCTCAGGTACTCGTGACTCTGGAACTGCTACACAGAGCTAGAGACCAGAGCATGGCAGCTAGGCTGCTGTCTCACCTGTTATGAGATCAAAGAGTTCTGTGGGCAAGTGTGCTTGTGTGCTGAAAAGAAACGTGCTTGGCAAAGGAGATGGGGGGGGGGGTCTCTGCATCCCTCCTGGCCTGCACTGTCCTTGCATTCCAAAGTGATGTCCTCTGTCTGCTCTCCTGTTTCCCCACTCATCCCATCCAGTGTCTCCTCCCCAACCAACTCATTAAATTAAGACCAGGGAAAGAGAAGGGATTGGCCAGGATAGACAACAAGAGGACAGGAGTGCTGCTGCTTGTCTGTATCTTTCACTTAACCCATTTTTGCCCTTGGGAAGGAAAACACTTGTCTAAAGAGGAGCCCATGCTGGCCGCAGATGTTCCTGATTCTATACAGCAATAAGGAAAAGAGGACTATTCAATGCTGGAATAATTGTCTAAGCAAATAAATAAAGCTAGTTGGGGGGTAGTATGGAAAAATATAGATGAATAAACTGGGTTTATGGAAATGCATGCAAAAGGAATGATCGAGAAGCAATATGCAATCTGTTAGCTAAGGTTGTCTATTTGTAAGAAGAAAAATTAATGTCAAATATGCTCTAAAATCTTGGCAGAACCAGGGGTTGTGGCAAGCACATGAAGAGCGTGTAAGTTCAAAATGGCACCAATGACAGTAGAAACACTTGGAGGGCAAGGGCCTGCAGTCAGTTGTGCCCTTGACCACCAGCAGCCCAGAAGACTCTTTCATGGGTTGCAAGAGCAATCCCCTTTTTGAGGAGAAAAACCCTCTCACCCTTTTCAAACCCTAGTGAGAAAAACAATAAATTGTTTTTTTATAGAAGACAAACCTTTCTGCCATGTGGGCTGGGAGCTCACAGATGAAGGCTTTGGCCCAGAACTGTCCCAGAGCTGAGGCTTCTGGCCCATAGATCACACCGCCTCAGGACACTAAGTCTGTCTTTGCCTTACCCTCTGTATTTCTCAATCCACATTCCCTTTTGGGGGTGAAACACTCCATTGTTTCTGCTTTGTTCTGGGCTGTCTCCTGTCTCTATCCCTATTAATTCGTGGCAACAAAAGAAACAGACAGAAGCAGGGGATTCCATGCTCAGCGCTACAGACATCGGCCTCCGCTTTGCAGAGGGGCAGACTTCTGAGACTCTGAATGGAAGAGAGTGCTTTCACGGTGGGCAGACAGGGACCCACATGCTCCCAGTCCACACATCAGTCATCCTTGCTCAGGGGCATTCACCAGGCCTGGGACACATGTTTCAAGATTAACCAAAAATATGGTTTTAAAAAGTTAGAACATGTGTTAGACAATTCGATTTTTTTAAGAGACCAGTTCAAGATTCTCATATATTCCTGGCTATCCAGAATTGCAGATCTTCTTACACTATTACAGACAACAGGAGTCAAAAGAACAACTAAGGAAGCTAAGTTGACAATAAAAGTATTTCTTATTTTAGGATATTTAAGATAATTTTAATCTTGTAAAGGTCTTTTTATCTACTTTTTTTTTTAATTTTTTAATTTATTTTTTATGTGTATGAATGTACTGTCTGCATGTAGGTTTGTGCACCCATGTCATGCAATGCCTTGGAGGTCAGAAGAGGGCGTCGGATTCCCCTGGAACTGTAGTTAAAGACAGTTCTCAGCTGCCATGTGGGTGCTGGGGATCAAACCCGGGTCCTCTGCAAGAGCAGTCAGAGCTCTTAACTGCTAGGCCATCTCTCCAGCCCCTACTTTTATTTTTTAATTAATTAATTATTTTTTATGTGTATGAATGTACTGTCTGCATGTAGGTTGGTGCACCTGTGTCGTGCAATGCTGCAAAGGTCAGAAGAGAATGTCAGATTCCCCTGGAACTGGAGTTAAAGACAGTTCTCAGCTGCCATGTGGGTGCTGGGAATCGGACCAGGTCCTCTGCAAGAGCAGTCGGTGCTCTTAACTGCCGAGCCATCTCTCCAGCCCCTTTATCTACTTTTAAATATCAACTTTTCATAATGACAAAATTAGCCAATGGAACCAGCAATAAAATCCCTAGGTTTGGTTGTCCATAATAGAACTCAAGCTTTGTCTCCTGTCATAAACATCTCCAAATCAGGCCGCACCTAAATCAGCTTTACAACATATACCACTTCTTTTTTTTCCCTAAGGAAAAAGAAATTTGGCTATAAGTAAAAAAGAAACGAATATATTTTTGTATTAAACTCGCTCTTTTTTTTTTTTTTTTTGGTTATTCTGAGACAGACCTTTTCTAAACAGAAAGTAGGACTTAGAAGTAAAAATACATTTAAACATTTTTTTAAATTTTTTAATTAATTTTTTATTTATTTCTGTATGTGTATGAATGTACTGTCTGCATGCAAGTCTGTGCACCCATGTCGTGCAATGCCGTGGAGGTCAGAAGAGGGTGTCGGATTCCCCTGGAACTGGAGTTCTCCTGGAATTGGAGTTTCAGACGGTTATCGGCCGCCATGTGGGTGCTGGGGATCGAACCCGGGTCCTCCACAAGAGCGGTCGGCGCTCTTAACCGCTAGGCCATCTCTCCAGCCCACATTTAAACATTTCTTACCAAAACATTTTTCTCTATTTTATGCACTTGTAGCGAGCCAGGGCTTGAATACATTAAAGAGAACGGGCTCCCTAGGTGTCTTAGACCTTCAAATAGATTCAAGTGTCACCTACAAACCCCCAGGAAAGAGCTTAAAAATGTTCTTTCTACTCTTGCTGCTATTAAAACTTCATATTGAAAGCCAGGCGTGGTGGCGCACGCCTTTAATCCTAGCACTTGGGAGGCAGAGGCAGGCGGATCTTTGTGAGTTCAAGGCCAGCCTGGTCTACATAGTGAGTTCCAGGACAGCTGGAGCTCCAGGAAGACCCTGTCTCGAAAAGACCAGAAAAAAGAAAAAAAAAAAAAAAACTTCAGATTGAGAGGCTTGTAACACAAAAGAAGAAAACGAACGGAACTAAATTGCTTTACCTTTGGGTAAATCTAACAGGAGAAATCTGTTCTTCTGTTTAACAGTCTGGTTTAGGTAAAGATGGAGCTCAGCCTCACCTACTCTGAGGGTCACCAGCTCCTATACATCTCTCCACCTCTGCTGCCCCTTCCTGAAGCCTCTGATCAAGATATCACCATTTTCCCGCCCAAACAACTATGCTGTCTGCTGATGTCACTGGCTCAAGTATATTCCTCAACTCTACTTCAGTCTCCAAAATGTTATGATCTCTCTAAAACACATAAAGCCTTCTCCATGACTTAAAATCTTCCCTTGGCCACCTCCTACACCTATCAGGATAATATCCAAATTCCTTATATAAGCAGACAAAGCTCTTTATGATTTGGCTTCAGCCATCAATTTTGGTTTCCAGTGGTTGTTATGGAGATTCCATGAATGTCTGTAAACCATCTAAAACAAAACGACACATGAAACAGAACTGGCAATAACAATTCTTCATACTGCTATTTTCCCATTATGTAGCTGGATCTTGTGGCAACCAACCAGTCCTCTGTGCAATTCCTCATCCATTCTGTTACAGGCTCCATGTCATCCAAGGAGTCACATCCCTCTGCTGCACAGAGTCCCACCATCTTTTTCTAGTATTTTTAAAGGCTCAGCTCAGTGTTCCTAACTCCTAAAATGTCTCTGAACCTCAGTCTAATTTAAATGAGTTTTGTCTATTCTCTTGGCACCTTTTCGGTTCCACTGTCATAACACTCATCAGTCTGTTGAGAAAAGTTCATCTGATGTCCAACCCCCCTCCACTAGACTTGGAATACACGATTATATGCACTAATTCAACTTGGAACTGATGTCTGACCAGGCATGTAATCCATCACATGGTAGGAGGTGCTTCCTAGGAAGTTGTTTGCCTAAAGTTCATATTAAACAACACTGAAATGGAGCCAGATAGCCGTTAGTTACCTCACTGACAGGATTACTTAATCCAAGAACAAGATCATCTCATAGGATCGTTAGAGTACATAAAGTATTATATACCAAATGCTAAGCATAGTGTACAATAATCAATAGAGCATATCACTATTACATGAGGTTTTCCACTTAGAACAGGGTTTTCCTAAAGAACACTGATTTTTGTGACCAACAATCAGGATTCTTCTCATGGTACATAATTAAAGCTAATTCAGAGTTTGGGTTTATTTATTTATTTTTTAAAGTTAATTTTTATTGAGTGCATTTCATACATTTCTCAATCAAATCTAGACTCTTTCCCCCATCCATGCCCACCCCATATGCCCCCCCATCCCCCACCTGAGCTCATGGACTCTGTTATACATGTTAAGTCCTGTTTTGCATCTTTTTCTCAGTCTTTTATAACCTTTTTGATGCACAAGTTAATTTTTTTTTAATTTTGTGTGTATGAGTGCATTGCCTACATACATGTAGTGCACCGTGTCATACAATGTTTGTGGAGGTCAGAAGGCATCAGATTCCCTGGAACTAGAGTTATGGACTGCTGTTAGCTGTCATGTGGGTGCTGGGAATCAAGCCCAGGTCCTCTGTAAGAACAGTCAGAGCGCTTAGCCACTGAGCCACTGAGCCACTGAGCCACTGAGCCACTGAGCCACTGAGCCACTTCTCTAGCCCCAGGGTTTGGGTTTATTTCATCATCTATTTGATTAAAAAGCTACTGTAACACCAAATAACAATCCTGGATAACAACAAAAAGGCAGTCTTTTTGGTTTGCTTTAATGAAAACAATTAAAATTGGTTATTATACACTATAGTGTAAGATTACAGGGTTTTTTTTTTTTTTTTTTTTTAATTCCCTTAAAGAAAAACTGAAAAGCAACCTTAGGTATACTGGTCTATACTAACCATTATATCAATTTTTTGACTATGAGTTTATAGGAAGACCCAGACAAAAGCATAAGGGTAGATGTGCATATAAGCCCTGTACATTCTCAAAGCATACTGCTTTAACAGCTGACAAAGACAAATGTTTACTATGACCTAGTGCTGAAGAGCCAATACAGTGAGCTAGATGTTATCTCCCCTCACACATCAGCACACGTGCCAGACAGATTCTGATTGCAAAGTCTGTTATTGGTGATGAGAGAGGCAAAGAGGGCACAGCTGGGTATCTCAGATCTACAGCTGAGCTGGCAGCAGTGGTAGTTCAAGATATCTTCTCACTTTAAAAGCCGGAATTAATCTGAGTTATTTAAAGGTGTGTTTTATTAAAAAGGCTCTTTCCAGCGATGATCAAACACATCACGAGCAAAAGCTAAGCATAAAGACCAAGGCAGACAATCTATGAGATATCAACAGACTTCTTTCAGCACCCATAAATTGCTTTCCAAAGTCAAATACCAATAAAAATGATCTGTTACTGCTACCCCCAAAAAATAAAAGTAGCATGTGGACTCCATTTATATTATAAATGTTTCTGGTGGTTATTTTTTCCCCTAATATTCATACAAGCACAAATGCATTATAGATGGTAGGAGAACCAGAAAACAGATTGAGAAAAGTATTAGGATAAAATAAAGGCTAAATAGCATGAATTTTCTCTCTCTCTCTCTCTCTCTCTCTCTCTCACACACACACACACACACACACACACACATGCTCGCACGCACATGCACATGCACTCACACGCGCTTGGGTGTGTGTTGTGTGTCTCTAAGCACATAACCAAAGGAGTTCTCAGTTCCCAAACTGAACAGGCAAACATGAGATCTGAAGATCCAAAGTATTTTTCTCAGACTGCAAAGAACAGAAGAATGACACATTGAAAGGATTTGGTAATTTATAGAATGAAAGAAAGCTAAAGATGCATGAGAACCAAGGGCACCCCAGGACCACCACAATGGCCACTGCCAGCTCTCCTACACTGACTGCCTGCTGTTGCCCTGAACCCAACTCTACACACCCACAATAACTGACTGCTCCAGCCAGGTGCCACGGTCCATCCAACTGGCCAGGCCGGGGCCTTGGCTGACAGAGAGTTGAGAAATAAATAGCTCTCCCCACCCACAGCAATGAAAAGGAGTTCTGACTCAGTTGTTACAGAGTTTTCCCCAAAGCAGAGCACTGATTTGTGGCAAAGTAAAAACACTCTCAACTCTACATTTTGTCCTTTGGCACAACACAAAGCTGAGTTTAATTTTTAACTAAAATTTAAGGACAAAAAAAAAAAGATGTGTTTGTTTATCTTCTTCCCTAGACGCTTTGACATAAAATGGCAGTCTGAAGAATGGCCAGGACAACCGAGTCCAGACAAAAGGGAGGGTGGACTGGACCTGCTCACGCTGAGCAAACACGCTTTGCCTTCTTAGCGTCCGACTTGTACGCTGCTCTTCGACACTCTGCTTTCCCATTCTGCCCTCTTCCTTCCCATGCTTCTCCTAATAAACTTGTACTAGTGATACCTGGACATTCTTGCTTTCCCTTCAACTTTGCTATCTTGTAAGAGAAAATGGAACAGGACACACTTAAGAGCCCTGGGTAGCACCTAGCTTTTCTTAATTAAAAACAGCTCAATGAGGTAGTCTGGCCTATTTTTGTAACTAGAAACATACATATAAAAATCCCTGCTGGTGTATGTAACTGGACTTTCATGTATATATTTATTTAAAATAAAAACACTCTGGTTTTCAACATGTTTCTCTAACTAGCATATAATCCTTCAAGCCTTCCTTTTCCAATTTGCAAATAGCACCATAATCACAAAGCAACTGTTACAACAAGAAAACTACTCATCTGGAACATGGGGGAAAAAATAGAGCAATCATATTTATGGTTAGCAAAAACGAAGATAAAGCATGCTCCTTGGCTAACAAACCCAGTTTTCCCCAAAGAATAAAATCTGAAGGCTTGCAGTAAATGATCATTAACAACAACAACAACAACAAGTGAGGCAAGAACAGTGGAAATGATTAGATGAAGGCATGTGCTTTAAAAGAAGACATTATGCTTCATTTGCTTGGTGACTCTGGAAACAATTTATGACATTCTGTATAAGGATTTCCAGCTCCATCCTGAACAGACTCCTGAACATAGTTCAACATGAGGTACAAATGATGTTTTTTACTTTAGTGTGGGTATCAATTTTATAATTAAAATAAGTTCAGGCCGGGCGTGGTGGCACACACCTTTAATCCTAGCACTTGGGAGGCAGAGGCAGGTGGATCTTTGTGAGTTCAAGGCCAGCCTGGTCTACAGAGAGAGTTCCAGGACAGTTGGGGCTACAGGGAGACCCTGTCTCAAAAAGACCAAAATAATAATAATAATAATAAGTTTAGATGGGCTGGAGAGATGGCCTAGCGGCTAAGAGTGCCGACTTGCAGAGGACTGGGGTTTGATCCCCAGCACCCACATGGAGGCTGAGAACCATCTTTAACTCCAGTTCCAGGGGAATCCGACGCCCTCTTCTGACGTCCGCGGCATTGCACGACACAGGTGCACAAACCTACATGCAGACAGAACATTCATACACATAGAAAAATAAAAATAATAAATAAGTTTAGATAAAAGATCCTTAAGACAATAGACAAATTAGAGACAGGGTTTTCCAAAGGCAAGACAGTCACCAGTAAAAGCCAGATATAGCGGTGCATGCCTTTAATCCCAGCACTCAAAAAAAAAAGGTATGGAGAGGAAAACAGCATTTAAAAAAAAAATGCAGGGATTCTCTGCTATGGAAAATCAGAAACAATTTTAGTCTGAACAAATTCTGGATATATTAAACTAAGACCTAATTGTCACACCTTCTGGGGGCAGAGGGATAAAGTAGAAATTTTAAAAACTGTCTTCAGATTATCGTAACCAATAGGACTTCTAAAATCAACAGCTCTCTCTTCAATCCTATGAATTTTAAATTTCTTACAAATTCCAATTCCTAGCCAGGAGTGGTGGCGCACGCCTTTAATCCCAGCACTCAAGAGGCAGAGGAAGTTCCAGGGGAATCCAATGCCCTCTTTGCTCTCTTCTGACCTCCGCAGCATTGCACAACACAGGTGCACCAACCTACATGGAGACAGTACACTCCTACATATAAACAAACAAACGAACAAACAAAAGAGAGTGATAAAAGAAAACACCCAAAGCTAACCTCTGGCTTCTACTCCCCCGATACTTCCCCTTCCCATTATGGTCATGTGCACTGGTATACACATGTGCACACAAACATGAATATTCCCTACAACAACAAAAAGGAGAGAAATCACAAAAATCCCTGAATACTTGGCTAGTCTCTAACCCTGACACATGCAGCCTGGGTGGTAATGTGAACTGTAGCCCCATGTTCTACTAAATCATACCTTGACAACTTTCAAAAAGACATAGAAAAAGACCCCAATATTTATTTTGCTTAAGTAGACAAGAATTCAAAGATTAAAGTTTTAGCAAACCAAATTCACCATATTAAAATGTCATCTACTATTAATTGTACTTTAAGTACATGAACCCTTCACCTTTAACACAATGCCTAGGACTTAATCCCATGCTCACATATATAAAGCAAATCAGCAGTATCCTAAAGTGTGACTGCAGGTACCATTTCCAAATAAAAATAAAAACAGAAAGAAAACCACAGGCAATGAAGAAAAAAGAAAAAGTCAAACAAGAACCTTTCATAGTAAAAGAGCAAAATATATGCGCGAACCTCCTACTTAGAGCATGTCCTCAAAAGCATCTACTGTGGGCTTCTTTAGCTTTTGTGACTTTTGAGCACTCAGTCTCCACCCTTCTCGTATCACCATGTGCTTCTCCAGATGGTGGTATCAGTGGACACTTGTACTCTTTGGCTTCTAGTTAGAGTCAATGAAATAGAGATACCAGCAAGAGAAGAGGAGAATGAAAGTGAATATTCTTCCACCTTTCTTCTTGCAAAGCCAAAGAAGGGAAGCTACACCCCTAGAGTCACACTGCTTATCACACCAGCCCTCCAAGAAGTCTTCTCTGACAATGTTTCCATAAATAGCTCTTTGCTCCTTTGGGACAAAGGGTCTTCTTGGTACTCTGTCCACACCTTTGATTCTCATCAGTTAACAAGTCTTCAAATTCCCAATTTGAACATGCTGTTTCCTGACAGAACCTAACTGGCAGAGCTCAAATGAAATGGAGAGAAATCAAGGGTGATGCCTAGATTTGAGGCATTGGCAAAAAAAGGAAATTTAGGCTTGTGGGAAGTGGGGTAGAAATAAATTAAAACTACATTTTGGATAACTATTACTTGACATCCATATGAAATGGTGATAACTGAATGGAGAAGGCTGAAAAGAGCTTAAGATACAAATATGACAATCTCTAATTTAAATCTATGTGTGTAGAGCTGCATACATAGAATGCAAGTTTTCTGGTATTCTTGTACAGAAAAGACTTGCTTATTTTGGCAAATTAATGTTCAAACTATTAAAGTTGGAAGTTTGAAAACTCTGTTCCTTTATGCCTTTATCTTATAACTCCCATTACTCTAGTTATAAATCTAGTAAATTATAGCAATTGCTTTTAATGAGGACTTTGGTTACCATTTAACCCCATTAACAAACTTAGATAAGCTACCTTTAAAATGTTTAACTAATGTTTATAAACATAATATGCTCAATTTTCTTTTTAAAGCACTTCAAACACTTCACATAGAAAATGTTTCCAAGTACTAAATTCTTATAACTCTAGTAAATTAAACACTACACTTAATGAATCTTAAGTTTTCAAACATTCTGTTCCTAGTTAGAAAAACATTTGCACTTGTAATGGCTAGTTTAAATAAATTTCTCAACTTGATAATTATAAAAATTAAAAACGTTATCATCAGCCCATCACCAAAGTATCAATGCTGTGAATTTATTTACTTCCTCGTGTCTCTGGATAGTTCTATTTTACCAGACCTTGTTTAAGCAGTGCTGGAGATCAAACCCACAGACTCTCATATCTCAACCAAAGCTTTGTGACAGCAACTCTTAATTTGGATATTTCCCTATCATCTACTTCAGTCTGTGGAAAATATTTGGTTTGGTCTTGTGCCAGATATTCTATATTCAAGTACTGATTTACTTACTGTGTCCCTGAAAAGGGAACCCAGGTAAATTATTTCACCCGTTTATTGGGTTTTGCACTCCCCTGGCATTTTACTGTCTTCCAGTGTAGGCCTAAGGGCATATTAAAGCCAGTATGGTGAACCAAACATCCTGCTCTGCTCAAAAAACAATCCTTCCACTAGACTATATATTCCCTTAAATCTATCCAACAGAACTGCACGGTCTTTTCCCTCTTCTACATCAAACACACACACACACACACACACACACACACCCGTAAAGATGATCTTTGCTGCTCATTATTCCTCTCAACAGAGGGAAAGAAGAAGACAAGGGAAAAGAAGATGGGGAGGGAAAGGAGAGAAGAGGCAAAAAGAAAAGAATAAACAATGGAAAAGAAGAGAGAAATGGTTCTTCAAAGATTAAGAAAATTGGGGCTGGAGAGATAGCTCAGCAGTTCTGACATCCATGGACATTGTATGACAAAGGTGCACCTGCTTACACACAGGCAAGACACTCATATGTATAAAATAAAAATATTTTTTAAAAAAGATTAATAAAACTGATAAGCCTTTACACCTAGATGCACTATGGAGAGAAAAGGCACAGAGAGAAGGTAATTCGAACTACCAGTCAGAAATGAAAAATGATACATTACAACTTGGTCTGCAGAAATAAAAAAGATTAGAGTATTGGGGCTGGAGAGATGGGCTAGTGGTTAAGAGCACCTACTGCTCTTGCAGAGGATCCGGGTTCAATCCCCACCACCCACATGGCGGCTGAGAACCGTCTTTGACTCTAGTTCCACGGGAATCTGACACCCTCTTCTGACCTCTGCAGCATTGCACAACACAGGTGCACAAACCTACATTCAGACAGTACATTCATACACATACAAGGATTAAAAAAAAAAAGACACATTTAAAAAAAAAGAGTACTATAATAACTATAAGAAATACTTACCCTTGACAAAATGAACAAATTTCTAGAAACACAAAAGAACCAAGATTAACATGAAGAAACAGAATCTGGCCTATACCTAGTAAAAACATGGAAATAAGAGTCAAAGTCTTCTAATAAAATTCAGCTTCACTAGAAACTTCTACCAACCACTTAAAGGCTAATATTAATTCTTCTCAAACTTTCCAGATAATTGAAAAGAAAAGAACATTCTAAACTCTTTTTATGAAATCAATGTACCCTTAATACCAAAGCCGGGTAAAGACACAAGGATAAAGATTATATACAACGTCCCTTATAAATATCTGATATAGAAAACCCAAATATATTAGCAAATTAAAGTAAATAACACATAGAAATAACACACACACACACACACACACACACACACACACACACAAATACACTTTTACCAAGTGGGTTTATACTTGAAATGCAAGGATGGTTCATTATTTAGACATGCATTGCTATAACATATATACAATGGACAGAAACTACTTATGATCACTCAATAACATTCAAGCTCATACTTCAAAAATACTCAAACTTACAAAGAAACAAAAATCAAGATAAAAAAAAAAAAAAACACATAAAAGCCAGGAATGATGGTGCATGCTTTTAATCCCAGCACAGGTGGATCTCTGTGATTTTAAGGCCAGCCTGGTCTACAAAGTGAGTTCCAAGACAGCTGGGGCTACAGAGAGACCCTGTCTCAAAAAGACACACACACACACACACACACACACACACACACACCACAAAAATCATAAATGTCATGCTCAACAGTTAAGATTGAAAACATTGAAGTAATGAAGAAAGAGTAAACTTTTATTCAACGTATAACTGGAAATGCTAACCAAAGCAATTAGATTTTTTGAAAAAAGAAATTAGGGGTCTGGAGAGATGGCTCAGTGGTTAAGAACACATGTCCACTAGCTCACAACTGCCTGTAACTCCAGCTCCAGGGGATCTGACCTCCTGGGGACACACATAAATGGCATACACCCCCCCCAAACACACACACATACACACACAAATAAAAATAAAAACAAATCCTTTAAATAGTAAAAAACAAAGAAATCAAAAAGGCATGCAAATTAAAAAGAACTAAAATTATCTGTTTGCATGTGGTACCTTAAATGTGTAAAAACTGAAATTTCAGATTAAAATGAAATTCTGTAAAGTCAACACACAAACAATTGCCCTTCTGTACGCTATCACTGACAATCTCAAAAGTATGCGCTAAAAATAATTCCAATTATAGTAGCACAAAAGGATAAAATACATAATGATCAATAAAACTGAGAAATTGAAAGACTTAAGACAATAAAAACTACAAACAATGCTGAATGAAATGAAAGAAGAAAGAAATGTTGAGAGAGTACGCACTTATAACACTGACAGCCTGTCAACACCACGCAGAGCATTCTACAGATTCAATGCAATCATATAAAGTCCCTGTGTAGTTTTTACAACAACAAAAAAACTCATCCTAAATTCATGAATTTCAACGAACCACATATAGAAAATAAAAATAGGTGGGGGGCAATCAGACAGTTAAGACTTCAAAACAAATTCACAGTAATCAAAATAGTGTGGTTCTAGAATATAGATAGATATAGATATGGATAGTGCTATAGCCCTTGAGTAAAACAGCATAGCAGCTTCTGAAAAATTAAAAACACAATTGATATATGACCAGTAATGCCACTTCTGAGTGTAGCTCAAAAATATATTACTACATTCATGCTCACTGCAGCATTAACAATAGCTGAAACATGGAACCAGCAACCCCAATGTCCACTCACAGATGAAAAGGCAAGTAATACACATATAATGGAATATTATCTGGACTTAAAATAACATTCAGGCATATGTTACAACCTGGTTAACCCGAGATAATGCTGCTCTATGAAATAAGCCAACCCAAAAAGACAAAACCATGATTCTGCTTATATGAGGTACTTAGGAATAGTTAAAACTTCAGAGACAAAGTAGAGTAGTGATTCCCAGGAACCAGGAGAGAGCAGGGCAAGGCACTGTAGAGTTGGTGTAGGATTTCAGTGTTCCAATCTGGGAAGTCTTGGAGATGGGTGAGGGCAATACTTGCCTGTCATAATGAACCGATTTAAGACACTGGACACTTAAAATGACCAATACAGGAAATTTTATGATTTTTTTCCTATTTTACTACAGTAAAAACAAAATGGGGAGAGGGAGCCCTCATAGTTTATCCCAAATACTTTCCTCCTGAAATTTTCTTCCTTTCAGTTAACACCAATTTCTTCTCTCGCTCTCTCTCGCTCTCTCTCTCTCTCTCTCTCTCTCTCTCTCTCTCTTTCTCTCTCTAAGCTGTTGAAGCCAGTAACTCCAGAATGATCCTTGGCACTTTTTTCCCCCTCAAACCACATGTCCAATCCATCAGGAAATTCTGTCAACAACAGCTTCAAAATAGAGCCAGAATCCAACTACTTCTCACCACCTCTACCCTCACCACTTCAAGCCACTATCATCTGCTGCGTGATTACTGCAAGAGCTTTATAACAGTTTTCCCTTTCCACTCTAACCTCCCTGTAGTCTATTTACAACACAGTAGCCAGAGCAATCTTGTTAAAATATGTCAGATCACTTCTCAACTTAGAATCCTCTGAAGCTCCCCCACCCCCATGTCACTCAAAACAAAAACCAAAGCGCTTTTAACAGACCACAAGTTTCCCTAAAATCTTCTACCTCCTTTTCCCTCACTACTTTATTGAGGCTCAAAAACCCAAAGTATGACACTTCTGCATGGGTGAACTGTGACCTAAAGGGCACTGGAATGGCTGAGAAGCCCGAGGACCAAGGTCTCTCATGTTCTCTGGTCTCTTACCTGTCCTTCTCCCCTTTAAGAATCACAGAAACCAGATTTCTCTTCCCCAAGGCAGATCACAAAACTAGAGTCCCTTTACCTGAAGCAAACCATAAAAACCTAAAAACAGCATCCTATCCTCTATCTAGCATTTATTTATTTATTTATTTATTTATTTATTTATTTATTTGTTTGTTTGTTTGTCTTTTTTAGACAGTCTCCCTTTAGTTCCAGCTGGCCTGGAGCTTGCTATGTAGACCAGGCTGACTTTGAACTCACAGAGATCTGCCTGCCTCTGCCTCCAGAATGCTGGGATTAAATGCGTGCAACACCATGCCCAACCTCTCTAGCCTTTATATTCAAGGAGGCGATAGAATCTATCCATAGCTTACAAGAGCAGAACAAACATATCTTTTTCAATCACATTCTATTAAACTTGGCATATCCTAGACATTTATTTGAATCCTACCAAGTTTGCCCACTCCAGACTCATAACTCTAAGGTTGTTATATAAATGACAAAGAGAGAGGCTGGAGAGATGGCCTAGTGGTTAAGAGCACTGGCTGCTCTTGCAGAGGACCCGGGTTCGATCCCCAGCACCCACAAGGTGGCTGAGAGCCGTCTTTAACTCCAGTTCCAGAGGAATCCAACACCCTCTTCTGACCTCCGCAGCATTGCACGACACGGGTGCAATGCTACATGCAGACAGTACAATCATGCACATACAAAATAAATAAAATTAAAAAAAAAATAAATGACAAAGAGAAGGATAAGCAAGCTGAGCCCACCAAAGTAGGGCTGTAGGGCTATAGGGAGATGGTGCCTCAAAAAAAAAATAAATAAATAAAAATAAAGAAGCCTCTACCTGACACAATTTGAGCTTGCTATAGCAAGAAAGTCTAACCTATTCTGGTGTTTTCCCCATGAGAATGACCCATTATATAGGCTCAAACATATTAAATAAAAATAAAAATAAAATAAAATAAAATAAAGAAGCCAGATAAGAAACCAGAGATAACTACTGTGTCTGGGAAAATGGAGGATGGTAGAGATTGTAACAAGTACACTTTTAAAATTTCATCTATTATTGTGTGTCCATGAGAGAGAATGTGGGTATATCCAGGTGCATGTGTAGAAGTTACAGAATAATTTTGGGGAGCTGGTTTTCTTCTGCAACATGGATTCAGAGTCCAAACCAGGATTTCGGACTTACCTAGAAAGTGCCTTTACCCACTGAGCCATCTCCCTGGCCCAGTAAGCACAATCTTACTGCAGTGGTAGAGAGAGAAACCAGGGTATGTATTTAGTGCCAACGTGTTTCATATGGGCCATTCTTTACAATTCCATGGCTTCAAAGATGACAGATGAGTTTCATAACCAACTTCTAGCATCTACCTCTCGCTGGAGAACAAATTAAAAAACTAAATTTAAACTTCCTGCTATGCATCTGTATCTACATACCCCTTAGGTACTCTAACAATCTTACCATACACAGTAAACACTTCTTGCTCCTTCTTGTGTTTCCTTTGTTTTAATAAATGCTACTGCCGTCCAACCTATTATCAAAAGTTACAAGCTTTGGGCATGGTGGCACACACTGTGATACCAGCATTCAAGAGTAAAGGAAGGAGGATCTGAAGTTCAAGATTATATTTGGCTATAAAGCTAGCTAAAACACCAGCCTGGTCTACATGAGACCCTGTTTCAAAAACAAATCAAAATAAAAACAAAAAAAATATAGATAACCACAAATCTCCTAACATCCTCAATTCTTCCTCTGCTATTCATGATATATGTCAGTATCTTAAGGATCCGATTTACATGGATTCAGCTTGTTAAATGGTTCTTCAGTATCTATCCTTATTTATTTATTTATTTATTTATTTATTTATTTATTTATATTTTTTGTAGTCCCAGGTGCCCTAGAACTCACTATGTAGACCAGGCTGGCCTTGAACTCACAGAAATCCACCTGCCTCTGCCTCCGAGTGCTGGGATTAAAGACCTGTGCCACCACCCCTGGCTCCTCTTATATTCTATAATAAAGTCTTCATTCTTTTGGCCAGAACTATCATTACTTCAACCTAAGTATTACATCTACCACATCCTAGGTGCTTATTAATATTCAATCCATTGACATTGCTCAAATGGCTCTGAATTAATTTGTCCGCATTGATGTTTATAAAACTATTATCTTTTACCTTACTAGCCAAGATTTTATTTTAAGAAAACTGAGTGATTAGGAACTGGAACATCCGGGAGGATAGCAACCTCAATTTAAAAAGATCCCCAAGAAAATCTTTCCTGTGTTGAGCCATCCTTTGGGAGATTCAGGCCGTGAGTGCTGTTGGAACCTAGTCACCACACTGGAGTTATCCCAACTGTGATTTTCTATGGTCCCTTCTTGTTCACTCAGCCTCCTCTGACACATGGTTCCCCTTCTTAACTTACTGTCTAAAACCTGTAACTTCAATGACAGATCACTAGCATTTCTAGCAGACAGAATGCATGACATAAATTACTAGTTTTTCCTTTTCAGAGGCAAAGACCCAATGAGATGGTCATCTTGAACAAGAAGTGATAAGTCATTGCTAGGTAAACATAAGCAGGGACAAGAGATGATGAAAGGCCAGGACTCAACACTCCTCATCGCGCCTTCATTTTAAGAGACCCAGCAACGCAACCTTGACCTTGATAACCTCCATAGGGCCTTGCCAACATAAGACAGAAAAAGGTCTCAGAAGTATTTTGGCCCCAAAGCATTTTTGAATCAAGTTAGAGAAAGTTATGAAACTCACAGTTGTCATCCTTGACTTGCATCCAGAAACACAATTCAAATGAAGCATGTAGCCTAAATGGTTGATAGTTTTCAGCTGGATGTACTTTCCAGCCACCAAAATGAAAAATCTCTTTAATCTCACCCCAATAAAAAATTGACCTGGCAAAAAAAAAAAAAAAGAAATATATACCTTTGTGGCAAAGTGAAGAGAAGAAAAAGAACTGACAGACTCTCCTCCTTACACAGTGTTATATTTTTAAGAGTTGAATTTACAGATTGGAAACTGTTTAGAAGGCTGAAATGCAGGAAGAATCTACTTAGGCATACCTGACACATCAAACACACAAAACACACCATCTCTGACCTAGGTCATGCAACAGGAGCTCAACCTTCATGGTATAAATGTCTCTCAAATTACAGCTGGAGATTTCTAGACACACTGCTTGGAGTTTCATGGAGTTGGCCTGCATAGTAGTAGCCCACAAATGTAGGGTGTCCCCATCTTGCCCTACTGGTACATGGAAATGGTATGGAGACATCTCTTGAGACACTAAGGATGACGATTTATTAAAAAAATACCTGATGTTTCTTTCGGCCAAGAGGTAGTATCATTCTCATTTCTCAAGACCCAGAATTCCTAACTACTGTCCACTTCCAACTCACTGCCTTCTGTTCCCTCAGCTTGCTTAAGTTCATGGTGTTAATGCAGTGACTATAACATTATATTACAGTCAAAATATTGTGGAATGTCTCTTCCCCACCTTATTCATGGTTTCCTCTAAATCATTCTTCACACAACTCTGTGTCCTAATGCCCAGCATACACTATGCTTATGATATATGTAAATAATATATCAAAATAATCATGGCTAATCTCAAGCAAACTGAAGAGATTTAAAATAGCCCCAAATCTAGCATGTGTTATATCCCAAGTTCAATTCCCAATACTGATGAGGGGAAAAAAATATGTAAGAAAGGCCAATTATAACTGGGTGTGGTAGTGCAAGCCTTTAATACCAGCACTCTGGAGGCAGAGGCAGGTGGATCTCTGTGAATACAAGGCCAGCCTGGTGAAGCTAGAGGGAAACCCTGTCTCACAAAGACCAGACCAGACCAGACCAGACGAGATGAGACTGAGAGAGAGAGAGAGAGAGAGAGAGAGAGAGAGAGAGAGAGAAGGGAGGGAAGGGAAGGAAGGGAAGAAGGAAGGGAAGGAGAAAGGGAAGGAAGGGAAGAAGGAAGGGAAGGAGAAAAGGGAAGGAAAAGAAGAAAAGGAAGGAAGGGAGGAAAAGGGAGGAAAGGAGGAAAAGGAGGGGGGAGGAAGAAGAAGAAGAAAGAAAGAGAGAAAGAGAGAGAGAGAAGAAAGAGAGGAGAGAGAGAGAAAGAGGAAAGAAGAGAAAGGAGAAGAAGAGAAAGAGAGAGGAGAGAGAGAAGAAGAAGAGAAGAGAGAAAGAGAAAAGAGAGAGAGAGAAAGAGAAAAGAGAAGAGAGAGAAAGAGAAAGAGAGAAAGAGAGAAAGAGAGAAAGAGAAGAGAGAAGAAAGAAGAAGAAGAAAGAAAGAAAGAAAGAAAGAAAGAAGAAAAGAAAGAAAGAAAGAAAGAAAGAAGAAAAGAAGAAGAAAGAGAAAGAAAGAAGAAGAAAGAAGAAGAAGAAAGAAGAAGAAGAAGAAGAAGAAGAAGAAGAAGAAGAAGAAGAAGAAGAAGAAGAAGGGAAGGAAGGAAGGAAGGAAGGAAGGAAGGAAGGAAGGAAGGAAGGAAGGAAGGAAGGAAGGAAGGAAGGAAGGAAGGAAGGAAGGAAAAAGACAGACAGGTTAATTATATCATTATAAGCACATGTCTAGGAGTCCAGCACTTGAGAAGTAGGGACAGGAGGATCAGGAATTCAAAGTCATCCTCAGCTACACAGATGGCTCCAGGCCAGCCTGGGCTCCATGAGAACCTATCGCACCCCACCCTCCTCTAGCCTCATTTGGGGGAGGTAGGTGTTTTAGTTGACTGCCTATATTCTAACCAGTAATTCCGTTTAGTGTTCCACAAAGATCTGAAAAAGACATTCCTTGTCATATTCCATGTAAGAATATTCCATGTAACCCTTAAAAGACTCAAAATGAGCCTACCACCTGACCCAGCCATACCACTCCTGGGCATTACCCACAAGACTCATCTTACCACAGAGATACATGCATAGCCATGTTTATTGCAGCTCTCTTCACAACAGCAAAGAGCTGGAATCAACCCAAGTGCCCCTCAACCAACGAGTGGATAGAGAAAATGTGGTACATCTACACAATGGAGTTCTATGCAACAGTAAAGAAAGATGACTTTGGGGGGCTGGAGAGATGGCCTAGAGGTTAAGAGTGCCGACTGCTCTTGCAGAGGACCTGGGTTCGATCCCCAGCACCCACATGGCAGCTGAGAACCGTCTTTAACTCCAGTTCCAGGGGAATCCGATACCCTCTTCTGACCTACGTGAATGCAGCATTGCACGACATGGGTGCACAAACCTACATGCAGACAGTACATCCATAATAAATAAATAAATAAATAAATAAATAAATAAATAAATAAATAAATAAATAAATAAATAACTTCATGGCTCGGTGGTTAAGAGCGCTGACTGCTCTTGCAGAGGACCCAGGTTAGAGTCCCAGCACCCACATGACAGCTAAGAACTGCCTTTAAGCCAGGCACGGTGGTACATGCCTTTAATCCTAGCCCTTGGGAGGCAGAGGCAGAGGCAGGCAGATCTGTGTGAGTTCAAGGCCAGCCTGGTCTACAGAGTGAGTTCCAGGCCAGCTGGGGCTATAGGGAGACCCTGTCTCAAAAACAAACAACAAAAAAAAGATGTTATCATGAACTTTGCAGGTAAATGGATGGAACTAGAAGATATTATATTAAGTGAAGTAACACAGTCCCAGAAAAACAAACGACGAATGCTATCCCTCATCTGTGGATGCTAACACGGAGTACCTAATTGTAAGGCAAACTGAGCAACATTAATGTTACATTCCTCATGATCTGTAAACAACTGTGCTGTTATATTGTGAATCCCTTAACAGGTTCTACCATTTATTAACCTACCATTTATTTTCAGACTTTGGAATTTTGGGTATATGGTTAGAGGGTATGTATGCATAATTCAGAGTAATATAAAATCAAAAGAATGAGAAAAAAATATTCCATGTAAGAATAAAATACTGAAAATATATTACAGGGGGAAAATTACAAAATACATGCTTTTTGAGAAAAATAAAAATCCCTCAGTTACTATATTCAATTAATATAAGGGAAAGAAAGGGTATTTGAAAGCTCTGATAATCAGCACTATACCTTCTCACATAAAATATAAGGATAAGCACCCCAAAAACCACCTATATGACTGGATGCTCCTCCAAAAACTCAAGCAACCTGTGGTCAATATTTACTGTGGCAACAATGTTCAAGATAGGGCCATTTTCAATTAAAAAAAATTAAAATCCTATATTTATATAATCATCAATGAAAATACGAGACAAAATTAATCCTATTTTTATTCATCCTATAGTCATTAGGAATGCCAATTTTTTTTTAACTTTGTTTCTATTTTTTGAGACAGGTCTCACTATGCAGACCAGGCTGGCCTGGAACTCAGAGATCCTCCTACCTCTGCCTCCTGTATGCTGGGGGAATTAAAGCCATGTACCACCATACCCAGATTAACATAAGAATTTAAAAAGGATATAGAGCTGGTGAGATAGTTCAGTGGGTAAGGGAACTTGCTCCCAAACCTGAAGACCTGAGTTCAATCCCCAGGATCCAAATGACTGAAGAAGAGAACTGACTAGAAAGTGTTCCTCTGACCTCCATGGACATGTTTTAGCACGTGGATGCACATACACACAAACATACATACACACACACACACACACACACACACACATACATACAATGTAATGTGAAAATAAAATAATTTAAAATGGTATAAGACACACTAATTTAATCTGTTAATCTCAACAATGGCCCAATCCTTATGTTTCAGATCCTGTTTCTATTATCTCTAGTCAGTTAAAAACATATGCAGGGACTGATTTAGCTTTTCTTTTTTCCTTCTCTATTTTTCTCTGATATTAAAAAGTAAAACCAAGCCGGGCATGGTGGCGCACGCCTTTAATCCTAGCACTTGGGAGGCAGAGGCAGGCGGATCTTTGCGAGTTCAAGGCCAGCCTGTTCTACAGAGTGAATTCCAGGACAGCTGGTCTACAGGGAGACCCTGTCTCAAAAAAGACCAAAAAAAAAAAAGTAAAACCTCCCCATATTCAAATCTCCTAGTGATGACTGGTACTCAGTTTTCAATCTTTCTATGAATAATACTCTATGCACAGCCTTTTTCTTTTTTTTTTTTTTTTTTTTGTTAGTTGGGAGGGTTTTTTTTACTGTTTTTTAAATATAAAGTTGGGGTCAGAATATGCATAGAGTTAAACAACTAGTTTATTTTCCTGATTTATCACAGACAGTCCTTTTTGTGTCAAAACCACTCAATTCTACCTGATTCTCTTTCATGACAGCATGGGATTTCACTGTCTCACCACTCCAGAACTTATATAGTCTCTGATGACTAATTTGAGACTATACAGAGTTCTAGGACTAGAAAAGACATTTGCTATGTGCTACAAGCTTCTTATTATGGATAAACATTTGGAAGCCCAAAGATACTTAAACACACTCATCAAAAAGAACACAAGCTTCCTTGGTAGTAGAAACAGGACTAACGATGAGCCACAGTCTTTTCCATTATTTGGGAGATGAGAGTCCATGGGAACCCTAGAAGTCTTCTGGGCCTGATCCCCAGCACTGTAACTCACTAGCTGAGCCATCTCTGCCAAGCTGCCTAAGTTCTCTGGGCCTCCTCTCATCTCAGCAATGAGACTAGTAGTATAGACACGTGATTGCAATAATGTTTTGGCAATAAAACAAGTAGTGCTGTTTATTGTTGTTATCATTACTATTATTACTGTACCATGTCCCTGACTAAAATTTCTATTCATGGTGTAGACAGAACAAAAAAGACAAACTTCTAGTTATGATTCAAGATTCTTGTAATTACACATTTAATGCAATTTCATTTTTCTATACTTACTAAAATATGAAAGTATGCTTACATAGCTACAATGGGATAAACAGAAATTAAGGATTATGGGCTGGAGAGATGGCCTAGCGGTTAAGAGCACCAACTGCTTTTGCAGAGGACCCAGGTTCGATTCCCAGCACCCACATGGCAGCTGAGAACCGTCTGAAACTCCAATTCCAGGAGACCTCCAGTTCCAGGGGAATCCTACACCCTCTTCTGACCTCTGTGGCATTGCACGACACGGGTGTACAGACCTGCATGCAGACAGTACATTCATATACATAGAGAAAAATAAATTTAAAAATTAAAAAAAAAAGAAATTAAGGATTATAAAGAACAAAAGTAAAATCAGTTGAATGCCGGGTGTGGTGGCACACGCCTTTAATCCTAGCACTTGGGAGGCAGAGGCAGGCGGATCTTTGTGAGTTCAAGGCCAGCCTGGTCTACAGAGTGAGTTCCAGGACAGTTGGAGGCTACAGGGAGACCCTGTCTTGAAAAGACAAAAAAAAAAAGTAAAATCAGTTGAAATAAGATTCTTAATAGAAATGTGAACAAACATTTATGCTCAAGTATTTTGTTGCTTATATTAACCTTCAAATGATGAATGAATAAAGAACAGGACACTAAAATGATCAGTTCTACTGTATTTTCATATGCATTAATTTCAACTCTGAAGACTGTATCAGTCAATACATACTGATTCTCAAGTAGTAAAAACACCTATCCCAGCTGATGGTCCAATTTTTCCAGAACACAGATATCCTCATCGTGGCTTTTCTTGACATCTAAGAGTTTCTTTAGTACTGGTAGAGTTATTTGCTTTCTACTATTTTCTTTCTTTTCTTTCTTTTTCTTTTCAGTTGATGCATTAGATCGAGCTATAGTAGCACAGCCTAAATTGTTTGACCACCTTTCAGCAGCAAGAACAAAACATTATGTTGAGGCAAAGCCTAGTCCTTAGGTGAAGCAGCAAATTCTGAGATTACAACGCTGCTCCCTTCAGTAACCCCCATCGGCCACACATATATTTTTCTTTATTAATCAAAAGAAGCAAGCTTTAGGTCACTGTATACTCTGTACTTTCACATGATCTGGTATAGCTTTTTGGTTTGTGTAAAGCAGAAATCATTTAAAAAATTTGGCATATTTTGTATGTGCAGTTCATTGTAAGAGTCCAAAAGAACAGGTAATGTTCAGCTCTGCTGAAGCTAAAACACACACAGAGGAGTCCTCTCTTATCTGCAACAGTAAGATTCAAGACTCCTAGAAGATACCTGAACCATAGATAGTAGTGAACCTACATATAGATACTATGCTCTCTCCTATAGATACATACCCATGATAGGAGACTAACATGATCATAAAATGGATCATAATAATACACTATTTAATAAATTGCCAGCATCACTACTCTTGTGCTTTGGGTCCATTATTAAGCGAAACAGGGTCACGTGGGTTCAAGAATTACATCATTAGAACAGTTAATATGATAACCTAGTGACTAGTAAGTGGCCAACAGGTGGGTGCCTTAGATAATATTGATTCTACTGCACTAAATTATGTCTCATGTCCTGAGACGGGGTGTGCTGGATAGCTTTAGTGTCAACTTGACACACCTGGGTTGAGGGAGCCTCAACTGAGGAATTGGCTCCATTGGACTGGCCTGTGGCCACATCTGTGGAGTACTGACTTGACTGTGGAGCAATATGGGAGGGCCCAGACTATGGGTGGTGCCACCCTGGGCAGGTTGTTGTGTACTGTATAAGAGGGCAGGCTGGGCATGGGCCAGGGGAGCAAGCCAGTGAACAGCATTCCTCCATGGCCTGCACCTCAGCTCCTGCCTCCAGGTTCCTGCCCTGAGTTCCTGCCTTGGGTTCCCTGAGTGATGAACTACGATCCAGGAGATGTGAGCTGAATAAACACTTTCTTCCCCAAGTTGGTGTCAGAGTGTTTTGTCACAGCAATGGAAGAGAAACTAGAACACGGGGCAAGAAGACCTTTCATTAATCTGCTCAGAATGGCATGTAGTTTATTATCTATCCTCCATTCAATATTTTCAAGTGCCCTTGATAGTAGGTAACTAAAACATAGAAAACAAAACTATACGCAGTAGGGAAATGCTACAAACACGGGAGAACATAGCTCCTTCTTCTCTGATTTATACTTGAATTCATTGTTGTTCACAGTAAAATCACCTTAAATTCTTAAATTTTAAATTCTGAAAAGTGAAGACACATTTTCATAATTCACTTTCAAATGAAATCTTTGGCACTAAGAAGACAAACAGTTCTAAGGTCAAAGATTAAAATACCTCAGAGCACATGCCTTTCATTACACAAAATAAGTATCAAATGCTGAAATTTTATAGTTTGAATTCTAAAGGAAAAGTAGCTAAATTTCTTTTGAAATGATGACAAAATTCCACTTTGAATACAGATCAACAGTATGAATAAATTAAAACATAGCTGGTAAGCACAGTGCTGGGCCAGACCTTTGCAGTATGTGAGACAGCTAAAAGATTTTACATTTAATTTTTTTAACTATAGAAAAGAGAAAAGATACAAAATTGAAAAAAGATCAAGTCTGAGTCTCATCCAAGACTTGGTACCCCCCCCCCCCCGTTGCCAAACTGAACCTGATATGTCCCTCAAAGAAGAGTGAATAGAAAGGAAACTAGGGCAGGTCACTCCACGAGGCCTTCGGGGGTCTCCCTGCCTGGTGCCAACTCCTCCTTACCCTCTATTAGTGTACTGGGGACAGTTCCTTGGCTCATTTCAAAGGGCCCACAGTGAAAATCTGCTGACAGAAGCATCAGGAAGTGCAAGTATGAGACAAAGGGAAAAGAAAGGAAATACTAGCCAGGCAGTTCATTGACGAAAACAGCACGACCTTGCCTGGGTATTCTCCAGGTAATGAGAAACATCCTGCAAATGCCAAGGAAAGAGCTTTAAATGGCTGTTCTTTTAACACACCTTTCAGGTTCATGTCTTAAGGCTGGTGTCAGAGAAGAGCACCTGAGCAGGCGGGGCTGCCCCTACTTCATGATCACACTAGCTCAGAACATAATTAAAACTAATCCTTTTACCTGCCTAACATTTCTTACAAGCAATCTGTCTAGTGCATACATTAAAAAGGTCTGGATGTTTTGCACCAACAAGATTCAATCAGTACCTTAACATTTGGGGGTGGGGTGGGGGAATGCAAGTCCAAACATCAGCTCAGTCACTTATTTAAAACATTCAGCAATTTTAAAAGGCTTAGAAAACACAGAGCATAATGGTGTATCAAAATGACAAGCCTTCAGCAGACACACAACAGCCAAATTTGCTTACCTCGAGCTTTGAGAGGCAGCCAAGACATGAAAACTCTCGAGAAGGAAAAGCTTATGCCGTGACTTGCATTAAGAATGGGCTGTAGAAAAAAGTGTTTGCAAACCAACTGAGGTGCTCAACATTACGCAAGGAAGGGCAGGAAAAAAAAAAAAAAAACCCTCTCTCAGAACTAGTTGATACAATTAAAACCCAATTCCTGACAGGATTACCTGTAACCTGTCCTAGGGTTAAGCAGAGGTCAGTGTCGCATTGGCCTCACATGCACAGAATTACCTGAAGAAAATACAAAAAGTCTTAAGTCCCACAGAAACTACACTTTACCCTGGCAGTAAGCACTTCACCTGTTGATGGCAATTTTCTTTTAGAGTCTTATTCATCTCTGCAATCTGCCACAGGCAAGACAAAACAGCAATTCAATAAACTGCTCAATAAATTCAACCATACTTTACTGTGACTGTACTCACATTACATAGGATAACAACAAAGTGCCTATCTTCCCAACCAATCAGATTTATTTCCACTACTTTCCTTCAGTTTGGCAGAGTGATTTCAGTCTAAATAGTACTTTCAGCATTAGTCTCTATTTAGTGATGGAACCCGGGTCCTCTGCAAGAGCAGTCAGTGCTCCTAACCGCTAGTCCATCTCTCCAGCCCAATGACCTTGCTTTTTAAATTACACATGAGAACATTTTAGAGATAGTGCTGCTAACAATATTTAGAAGGCAAGATGTATTTTATGAATGTTAGCTTAAAATATTTTATTTATGGGGCTGGAGAGATGGCCTAGCGGTTAAGAGCGCTGACTGCTCTTGCAGAGGACCCGGGTTCGAACACCAGCACCCACATGACAGCTGAGAACCATCTGTAACTCCAATTCCAGGTGACTTCCAGTTCCAGGAGAATCTAAAGCCCTCTTCTGAGCTCCGAGGAATTGCACGACACTGGTGCACAAACCTACATGCAGACAGTACATTCATATAAATAAATAAATAAATAAATAAATAAATAAATAAATAAATAAATAAATAAATAGTTTATTTATTATTTTTGTTTTATGTATATGAGTGCACTGCTTGCATGTAAGTGCATTCATGTTGTGCAATCCCAACAGACGTCAGAAGAGGGCACTGGTTTCCCTGGAACTGGGGTTACTGACAATTGTTAGACACCACATGGATGCTAGGATTCCGACCAGGATCCTCTCTGCAAGAGCAACCAGTACTCTCAACCACCGAGCCATCTCTCCAGCCAGAGATTTTTAAAAATATATTTCCTAACATCAAACTCCCCTTTCTTATCTATTAGATTCCTAACACCATTTCTATCCTAAACCACAAGTAAAACAAATGTATCAATATCCTGTTCCTATTTCCTAATGAATGTGTGGGATAACAAGCAAATATCCTACAATTGACAGAGTTGACTATATGAAACTATAGTTCTTGGTACTCTTCTACAAGCCTGTTTCTTTTTCCTTTTTTATGTGCTATGAGTATACTGCCTGCATGTAGGTAGGTGCACTTGTGTAATGCAGTGCCAGTGGAGGTCAGAAGAGGGTATTGGAGCCCTTGGAACTGAAGTTACAGATAGTTGTTACCTGCCATGTGGATGCTGGGAATCAAACCTGGGTCCTCTGCAAGAGCAGCTAGTGCTCTTAACCACTGAGCCATCTCTCCAGGCTCCAGCCTCTGTTTCTTCTTCATAATGCTGGCTACTGACGATCATTTTAATCAGTGGAGCAATAAAATATTTGGTACAAAAATGCATGCTTCCCAGAATTGGTTTGAGGATCACTGCTGGTCAGTAAAGTTTTCACTAATCCACACTCAATTGAAGGGCATGAACAATGAGGATTCGCTCCCCACCCCCACCCCCCTCTCCCCTGCATCCCCAGTAAAGCTGCCTTTCTACAGTTTATAAGAGCTAGTCTATCCAGAGGGTACAATCTTCCTACAGAAGGGAGGATATAACATATGAGCTCAGTCAGTGAGTTCTGTTACCTCCTAGATAACACTGGAAAGTTGGGTAATAAAAGACACACTACTACTAAATGTTAAATTATTAATGATTTTCTCTGCAAGAACTAAATCAATATCTATATTCCTAACATATTAAACAAATCATAAAATGTTCTATTGTGACAATTATATTAGTAACAGTGATGATGAAAAGAAAACTAAACAATGAACTTTTCCATTCACAGCCACCAACTCTTAGGATGAAAAACAAGTCACATACAACTATCATCTATGCCAGATGGGACTCTATTCACTTAATTCCCACAGGAGGCTTCAGGAATTCTGCAATGCCCATGTTTTTAGGAATTATGCCTTTCACTTTTCTCTTTTCCTCAACACTTCTTCTGAGAACTCAGCCTCAAACTGTCAGGAGTAAAGGCTTTTGGCAGATCAGCACTGCTCATCCTGTAGTACCTACATCTGAATTTCTATCAGCCCCTTAGCACTTAAAACTAACCCCAGGTGGTGGCCTTCTTAAAACCCTGACAAGTTACCCAATGCAATCTTCTTTCTAGAAACCGAAGATAACCCACACACTGAAACATTCTGATGGTAAGAATAAAAGTTTCGAGCTGGGTGAGGTGGCGCAAGTCTTTAATCCCAGCACTAGGGAGGCAGAGGCAGGGAGTCTCTGTGAGTTCAAGGCCAGCCTGGTCTACAGAGCCAGCTGCAGGCCAGCTGAGACTAAAGGGAGACCCTGACTCAAAAAGACCAAAAAAAAAAAGAAAAAAGGAAGAAAAGTTTCATGCTTCCTTCTCCCTATCTTCTTTGTATTTCATTACAGAGTAAAAGATTAAAGATTTAGAAATCTGAAAGTTCTCCTTGATATTGTTATCAATGGCCCCAATTAAAATATCAATTCTCAATATTTTGTTTTGTTTTGTTTTTTTCTCTTTTTGGGACAGGGTCTCCCTGTAGCCCCAGCTGTCCTGGAACTCACTCTGTAGACCAGGCTGGCCTTGAATTCTCAATATTTTACCCATATTAGCACAACTAAAACTCTCATTATCTAGCAGTTAACACTTAAAATCCAAGAACTGGGATGGTTTGTGTGCTTTTTTATAACAGAACAGGGAGACCAGTTGCTTATTGATAATCACCTTGCACTTCTAACTGCTATGGTGTGGAGTGCCCTTGCCCTGAGTGAAAGCTTTTGCGAGCATGTTTGAAGGATCACTATATTTAAGCTTTACAACTCCCCCTGGAGGGGCCCATGTTTATCGGGAAGCTGCAGCCCAGACAAACTGCCACACAGCTAACAAGATCTGGGATTTGAGCACAAGATGATGATGACAACTGCTACGTAGCTAACAAGATCTGGGATTTGAACACAAGATGATGATGACAACTGCTACACAGCTAACAAGATCTAGAATTTGAGCACAAGATGATGATGACAACTTCTACACAGCTAACAAGATCTGGGATTTGAACACAAGATGATGATGACAACTGCTACACAGCTAACAAGATCTAGAATTTGGGCACAAGATTATGATGACGACTGCTACACAGCTAACAAGATCTAGAATTTGAGCACAAGATGACGATGACAACTTCTACACAGCTAACAAGATCTAGAATTTGAACACAAGATGATGATGACAACTGCTACACCGCTAACAAGATCTAGAATTTGAGCACAAGATGATGATAACTGCTACACAGCTAACAAGATCTAGAATTTGAGCACAATATGATGATGATGATGGTGATGATGATACCGCCGCCGCCACTGACTACCAGCACCATCCCTGCATTATTCTGCCCCACAGAGAAAAACCTAGGAGGGATGCACAGATATTCTATTTTCTTCTGAATAGAAAAAGTTTAGGGCCTGCACCTGATCCTAAAATACCAATGCCGCAAAAGTGCAGCCTTTCTCCACAGTGAGTCCTTACTATAGTTATTGCAGAACAATTCTTTGACTTTTAGGGTACATTCCTCTAAAAACTGGGGCTATTCTACAAAACCTGTAATACTTGAGCCCTAGTCAGAAAGTGATACCCAGTACCTTGTATATGATGAATCATTCAACAAGTCTTAAGTTGCACCAGATTTGAGTAACTGAACTTTTGTTGTGGAGAACCAAATGGATGAAAGCCATGTTCCTGTCCTCTCTAGAAACTTCTTTTTTTTTTTTAATTTATTTTATGTATATGAGTATATTGCCTGCATGTGTGTAAGTGCACCTGTGTTGTGCAATGCCCATGGAGGTCAATGGAAGACATCAGATCCTCTGGAACTGGAGTTAAGGATGGTTATTGTGGTGGTTTGAATGAGAATGTCCCCCATGGGCTTTAAGTGTTCAGATATTTTGTCCCCAGTTGATGGCACTGTTCTTGGAGGTCTTAGAAGTGTGGCCGTGCTGGAGGAAGTACATCATTGGGAGCAGGCTTAGTGTGTTTAACAAGCCTTGCTGTCTCCAGTCTCTCTCCCTTGACTTCCTGTGCTCATTGCAAGATGTGACCCTCGGCTTGCTGCTCCAGCCCCAGCCACCAGGCCTCCCGCCACAATGGACTCTGTTTCCCTGGAACCGTCAATACTCCAAATAAACTCTTCTTTTTATAAGTTCCCTTGCTCTTGGTGGTTTATCACAGCAACAGGAAAGTGACTAATACAGTTATTAACTGCCATGTACGTGCTGGGAATCAAACCCAGGTCCTCTGCAAGAGCAACCAGTGCTCATAACTGCTGAACCATCTCTCTAGTCCATTCTCTAGGAATTTCTGGTTATAGGTACTTCTAGAAAGAGAAAGTAGAGTTATCTGAGGATTACTATTAAACCTTCCTACCATCTTCATCAAGTTCATAATTTTCTGGGGAAAGAGGAGAGGCAGCCTCAGTTGTCTCTATTGGCTGTCTCTAGGGGAACAGACCACATTGTCTCCTTCCCTTACCCTCCCTTTGACCGTCCTCTGCTTCTACTGAGTATTCTTAAATTAATCTAGACTATGTCAAATTAGCAGACCTGGACAGAATCTTAATGTCCACAAGAGCTATGTGCTTAGTCATCAGCCTGTTGGCACTATTAGAGGTAGTTAGATCACTGGGAGCATGCCTGTAAAGGGGACATTGAACCCTGCCCTTCCTCTTTACCTTCTAGTAGCCATGAGATCAGCAGGTGCACTCTGTCAGATAATCCCAGCTGTGTTATTTACTACTCCATAATTGTGATAAAATACTTGACAGAACAACTTAAAGAAGAAAGGATCGTTTGAGCTCATGGTTTTAGAGAATACAGCAGAGAAGACATGGCACCAAGAACAGCTCCATCCACGGTGATGGGAGTGTGCACTGGTGATGTGTTCATACTGGAAAGCAAACAGAATTAGAGCAGAACCAAGGGCAGGCAGAACTTGCAAAGGCCTATCCCAAGTGACCTACTTCCACTACCAAGTCCTACCTCGAAAATAATCTCTACAGCTTTCAAAATCATCCCACCATCAAGGGACGGAGCATTCACACTGTGAGCTAGCTCAGGGGGGCACGTTTCAGATTCAATCCATAACACCCACCACGATGTTCTCCTCACCATAGGCCCCAGAAAAACAAAGCCAAGAAACCTTGGGCAGAAACCTCCCCAAAATTGAACCAAATAAAACTTTTCTCTTCCAGGTAATTTCCCCTAGGTGTTTTTTTTTCTTTTTTTTTGGGGGGGGGGGGAATCCTTATTGAGACATACAGCCTCATCTATGTAGACTACGCTGGCCTTGAACTCACAGAGGTCCACCTGCTTCTGCCTCCCAAGTGCTGGGATTAAAGCTATGTGCCACCATGCCAGCTAGGTATTTTTTTTTTTTTTTGGTCTTTTTCAAAACAGGGTCTCCCTGTAGCCCCAGCTGTCCTGGAACTCGCTCTGTAGACCAGGCTGGCCTTGAACTCACAAAGATCCGCCTGCCTCTGCCTCCCAAGTGCTAGGATTAAAGGCGTGCGCCACCACGCCCACGCCCGGTTGCCAGCTAGATATTTTTAAAAAATCTTTTATTTATTATTTCTATTCTATGTATATGAGTGTATTGTACATATGTAAGTACCCCGGTGTTGTGCAATGCCCACGGAGAACAGCCGAGATGTTAGATCCCCTGGAACTGGAGTTACAGACAGTTGTTAGTCACTATGTAGGTGCTGGGAACTGAACCTAGTCTTCTGCAAGCAGCTAATGCTCTTAATTGATGAGCCATCTCTCCAGCCCCTTCCTCAGGTATTCTGTCTTAGCAGTAGAAAGCTAACACAAAAGGATAAACTAAAGAAACTAAACAGTAGGAGTAAAAATCCTGAGACTTTACTTATTGTGATCTTATGCAAAGTCTAAGTCTCTTTAATTCTAGAAGCTGTATAATTTCTACACCATTGCAAGACATACAGGGCTAAGAACTAATTCAAATAATCAGGGCCTCTCAACGTAAGCAGCTTATGAAAGGTGGTGGTTTTCACTCATTCAACCAGTGATGGGCTCTCAGCTATCCCAAAGGGTAGACACTGAAGGTGAACAAAGGAGATATGCCATCTATGCTCCCAGGAGTTAAGAGTCAACAGTAAGTAAGGAGGCACACAAGTCAATGCTACACATGGACAGTGAAAATGCTCTGTGAAGGAAGAATGGGAGCTCTTGAAAAAGTTAACATATTATGTATCAATTATAACTCCAAAAGCTGGAGGAAAAGGGTTTAACAAAGCTAACCCAATTTAGATGGAAAGCTGGGAAAGCCTAGGGATGGGATAGGGCCTGCTTAGCTGCGAAGGAGCTGCCACAGAGAGGACAGAGGAACAATGTTACAGAAAAGGAAGCTGTAGTTTGCCTAGAGGAAGCAAAGACCTTGATTTGTTACAGAAACTGAAAAGCCCAACTGTGGATGAGCAGAACAGTAAGGGAAGAGGAGGGTAGAAAAGAGAGAAAAAGTCCAGCAGTCCAACCCAGGAATTCACCTAAAACCAGCATCTTCAAGTGACCATGAGGACAGGCTGTAATAGTGTTTCAGACGAAATAATGACAATGAGCACTAAGCCCATACATGAAACATTAATCGGTTAAAAAGTACACTAAATATTCAAAATTCACTAATGGCAGACATTGGAAATAGAAAGGATCAATAGTCCAGCCAGCCCCAAAATGTTCAGGCAAGGGAAGGGCGCTCCACGTAGGAGACCTTTCTCTGGGCCTTCTGTTCTGATCACCACACTCCTCAGACTTGCTCTTCCTAAAAACCAGGCAGATGCCACATCAGCAGACTGTGAAAGGGATGTGGCACACTCCTAACTCCCCACCCCCCACTCCTTCTAAGTCCAAATATGCCAGTGTCCCTGTGCATGCACAAGGACAGTACACACTTAACAGTGTGCAGCTGCACTCCACTAGAAACAAAAAAGGCACAGAATCTAACCAGAGAAAGCATGTGCCTCCGTGCAGGAGCACTGGACTGCAAACTGCTCACACCGTATCTATCCTTTGGGCCAAGCTGCCTATTTGAGGAGAAAATAAGAAAAGACTTCTGATTCAAGTGGCAAGTTAACACCTACTTCGTCAGCTGCTGCACCAAAATTATTTTAAAAGAGATTTTTAGGCCGGGCGTGGTGGCGCACGCCATTAATCCTAGCACTTCGAGGCAAAGGCAGGCGGATCTTTGTGAGTTCAAGGCCAGTTTGGTCTACAGAGTGAGTTCCAGGACAGCTGGGGCTACAGGGAGACCCCGTCTCAAGAAGACAAAAAAAAAACAAAATAAACATAACTAATGTACTGTCTGCATGTAGATTTGTGAACCCATGGTGCAATGCCACGAGGTCAGAAGAGGGTCGTCGGATTTCCCTGGACTAGAATTAAAATGGTTCTTGGCTGCCTTGTGGGTGCTGGAATTGAACCGGGTCCTCTGCAAGAGCAGTCTGTGCTCTTAACCGCTGAGCCATCTCTCCCAGCCCCTAGTCCAGTTGGTTTTAAAAGGCTATCGCGTGGAGGGGCGGACGCCTTTATCCATGCACAGCTGGGACTACAGGGAGACCCCGTCTCGAAAAGACCAAAAAAAAAGGCTATCCACTGCGGTTCAAGATTTTTAAAAAAACAAACTTACTTGCACATCCAACATGGCTACAATATTTTGGACAACAGAGAACAGAAGATTGATCAATAACTGTGATGTTGGCGACCATGAGATGCTAAATCTAAACAAGGAGAATAAGGAAAGTGAGACACAGATAGCCCCACAAAACTGCCAAGAAGCTCAGAAAGGGGGCCAGTATCCCACAGAAATGGAGGTGAAGGTGGTACTAAAAACAGACTACCTCAGAGCCCTTTGAAGAAGGACTTGGATTCCAGGTCCTCACCCTCACTTCATAGAGCAAGGCCACCGCCTACTCCCAAAAGACTGTACATTTATTCCCCGGAGAGATCAAGCATGGGTCTCTGATTTGAAGGATTCCCCTGGCTCGCTTTACATGAAAAGCATACAGAGAGCAAGAAGAATGAAGTGAAACTGCAGTGTAGGAAAACCGAGTCCCATCCCCACTTGCTTCCAGAACACTGATGGCCAGGCTTATATTCACCAGGCTGGGGTTTCAAAGATTATTCTTTGGAATATCTGACCAGCCCAAGAGAGAAAATCTAAAGGTCTGATTATTGGGACCTCCCCAATAAAAAAAGCTAAATACTGTTCAATGTAAGAAGACAGACAAGGACTGCCAGGCATCTCAGGAAAGCCATTAATAAAAAAGAAAACTAACACACAGGAGAAACAAAAACATAATAACCTATAGTAAGCAGAGCTGTAACATTAAAACTTACATACATACAATTTTTTAAGTCTAAAGTTACAAAACAAGGGGCTGGGCACACAGCTCAGAATGCTTGCCTCACATGCACAAAGCCCTGGGTTTGATTCCTAGCATGGTATAAATGGGGCACAGGGGCAAGAGCCTATAATTCCAGCACTTGGAAGATGGAGGCAGTTCAAGGTCATTCATCCTTGGCTACATAAGAGTATGAGGCCAGAATGGGCTAGAGACTCTGCCTGAAATGTAAGCAAATAAGTAAAGAAACAAAACAAAAAAAAAAATGAAAGAAAATCACCAATAGGATATGACAAAACAAGCACATACCTCTGAAGTAGAAAAGTCATGGGACAGGGGTGTAAAGAGAAATCTGTAGCACAATCAGAGGCTTGGATGAGAAAAGGTTTCCAGAAAATAGCACATATACAAAAAACCCACAAAATGAAACTTATAAAAATTGAGGATTGTTATAGGAGAGCCAAAAGGAAAGGGGGAACATTTTTTAACCCAAGAAAATGTCGCAGAACTTAAGGATTTGAGTTTTCCAATTCAAAGGGCCTAGTACTTCGGCTATGAAAAGAGTTGTACACCAAAGCACAGCATGGAATTTCAGAAGACTACAGTTGCCAAACAGGATTAAAAACAAACAAAATCCTGCCAACACCAAAAAGTTAGACAGAGACAAAGGCCTGAGGGCCAGAACAGGATGGCTCCTCTGCGCGGCCATGGAGGAAACTTAAAAACCAATGACGGCACAAGGCCTTTGAAATGGTGAGGGAAAATAATTTCCAACTTAGGATTCCACATCAACTAAGCCATCAATCACAAGTGTGATAAGCAAGGTCTCAAATCCTGACCTCTAGGGCACCCTGGGGAAGGGAAGAAAGAGAAAGACCTGCACACCAGCGGGGACCTCACAGGAGAAGACCCCCCAGCAAAGCAAGTCAGGGGCTGCCAGGGATGACAGCCATGTAGCCCAGACCAGCAATCAGTCCAGAAAAGAGCAACCTACGAGCTCTGGAAGAAAAGCCACCAAGAAGGTGAATTTGACCAAACTTGTTAACATCTTTATATGAAATAAGGGAGAGGAGATTTATACAACCTGGTAATAAATTAGCAACATAAAACTCTGCAATTAATGAAATATGGTAATAAGTCCCTCTAGGGACAATAAAATCAAATAACAAAAAACATCCATGCTACACCAAATGGCACATATGTCTAACTTTTTATAAGCATAGTAATGTAGAGACGTGAATCCACTGGAGTTTGAGGGGTTGAGGTGGGAGAGATGAGAAGCAACAGGTTAGGGATGATGAGGGGAGGAAAAAGTAAATCTTCATCTTTCAAAGCAGGGAGCCACTGGGGAATGTCTAAACTGAAAAAGCAAGAAATAACGACAACATAAGCACATTAGCTTGGATGGCAGCAGTAAACAAAAACAGAAACAGAAGAAAATAGTAGAAAATGGAAAAAAAACTAGACAAAGAGATGTTAGAATTGGAAGGGGAGGGAAGAAGGTCACAGCTGGTTTCCACGGTATATTTTATTAAAGTGTTTAACCTTTTCAATTTACATTGACATATAGCCCTGATAAAATAATTACTAAATTATACAAAAAGCAAGAGATATGAAACAGAATTCAAAATAAACTCGTGTCCACTTATATATTTATATCATTAGAAAAAATGTATTTTTCTCTGTATTTTGTAGCACAGGTAGTCCAGTTGGGTTGTTTTTTTTTTTTTAATTTTATTTATTTGTATGCATATGAATGTACTGTCTGCATGTAGATTTGTGAACCCATGGTGCAATGCCACGGAGGTCAGAAGAGGGTGTCGGATTTCCCTGGAACTAGAATTAAAGATGGTTCTTGGCTGCCTTGTGGGTGCTGGGAATTGAACCCGGGTCCTCTGCAAGAGCAGTCTGTGCTCTTAACCGCTGAGCCATCTCTCCAGCCCCTAGTCCAGTTGGTTTTAAAAGGCTATCGCGTGGAGGGGCACGCCTTTAATCCTAGCACAGCTGGGACTACAGGGAGACCCCGTCTCGAAAAGACCAAAAAAAAAGGCTATCCTGCCGGGCATGGTGGCGCATGCCTTTAATCCTAGCACTCGGGAGGCAGAGGGAGGCGGATCTTTGTGAGTTCAAGGCAAGCCTGGTCTACAGAGTGAGCTCCAGGACAGCTGGGGCTACAGGGAGACCCTGTCTCGAAAAGACAATAAATAAATAAATAAATAAATAAATAAATAAATAAATAAATAAATAAATAGCTATCCTAAGATCTTCTTTACTTGAAAGAACATTTAATGAAAAAAAAAAATCATTTACTTCAGGTCATTTTTAGCACCTGGGCATTAGCCAGTTGTGAACAGTTATTGCAAAGCCAACATTTGGTTCTTCCTGAACCTTTGAAAGTGGCAGCCCCTCTAATATTTTTTAGCTGTTATTAATTCATAACTACATTTTTGCCTCAAAGAAAGCCAGCTATCTTTTTGAGTCACAATCTTCTCCTCTGAATATAAAAATACAGTGAGCTAGGTGATTACAGAGTATTAAGTAGAACATGCTTTGAGAATAGCTGAAGAGACAGTTACCAAAAAAATTTTTAAGGGAACAAATGGTAAAAATAAGATCATTTTTCTTTGTGCCTTAATATTTACCTTGAATATAATACCAAAAATTTAATCCTTCATATCTTCCATACAAGCTGAAAAGGCAAAAATGGAAGCACAACAATTTCAATTCATAAAATACCTTTTCTTTGTTATTAAGTAGTCTTACTTGCAAGGAATGACTGAATATATCTGCTTCAAAACATCTAGTAAAATTCTGTGACACAGGCATAAGCATCATAAAATTTTCCAGTCAAATTATAGTTCTTTCTCTCATGAACTATAATTCTTTCAGCAGGCAGGAAAATTTTGATGAAAAGAAGAACTGGTAGCATCTGCTTCTATTGGGATCTGCTCTGACTTTCTAATTAGTTCTAATATAGCCTTGGAAAACTATAACCAAAAATAGTGACTTGGCGGCACTAATATGTTATTTCAATAAGAAGATGAACATATTCTAATATATTGTTAATATATTGTCAATATATAGTATTGTAAACAGTCATTACAAAACTCAAATTTATCCAGAAAATTCCATCCCCAGAAAACTGTTCTCATACTGAGGGATCCCTGGGCATGGCAAGTGCTCAAGATCTTAAAATTAGAAAGCATTTTGTAATGAATGCCCTTTGGGGGCCTTATGAGGACAAAGGTACTTTGATTTTCCAAGTTTTGTTGTTGTTCAAATCAACTAATCCTCAGATGGATTCCAACAATCATGAAAAAAATTTTAGAAGTGGAAACATCTTAGAATTGAAAGACTGTAAATACCATCTTGTCCAGCCTCTTCTCCTTCAGATGCACAAGTGTGACAGAGAAGTTAATTAAGTTGACAAACAACCCATGATTAGCTCAGTCTTCTGGAACCCAATCCAGTGTTCTTTCTGTAGTAATTCATTACATAATCTGCAAAAATGAGTATAATTACTACTGAGATTTATTCTAACATAAAAATGAAAATTTTGACTTATTTTACTAAGTCAGTTTTATTTATCTGTGTAGTCACACATAAGGGGATATTCTATCTTGACACAAAAATTAAAAATCCTTTTTATGCTCAAAAGACACTATCCAATTGTAGCTGTTACTGAATCGGTTTTCTTTCCCATATCAGGTTAGTAATTTGTCTGGAGTGCACAAAGTGAAACACATGGTTACAGGATGGGTGCTGTCATCATCTTTTCTCCCAGACCCATCAGACCTCAAGAGGCATCCAGTTCAGCGGAGGAAGAGAGAACACCATGTAAGGAGTTGGTAAACTCCTGGCTTTCCGTTCTATGAGAAAACTCTATTCACTGATTCAAAGTCCTGACAACTTTCCTCATGTACACTCCAGAAAGTAACTCCTTAGACAGTTATAAGCTTGGGATACCAGGGCTGGACAGATTGCTCAGTGGTTAAGACCCCTGGCTGCTCTTGCAGAACACCCAAGTTTGAATCCCAGCACCTATATGTCAGCTTTTTACCATCTGTAACTCCAGTTCCAGGGGATCTAAGTCTCTCTTCTGATCTCCGTGGGCATTGCATGATATGGGTGCACTTACATACATGCAGGCAATACACTCATACACATAAAATAAAAATAATAAATGTTAAAAAAAATTGAAATACCAAAGAGCTGGTGTTAGTTTTAGATAACACTTAAATATTCAAACACCTTTACATTCTCATCTTATTTTAATACAAATGCCTCTTTTTAATATTTTTGTTACATTTGTTTGTGTGTTTAAGTTCATGTGTGCAACACCCCACTTAGTACACATGTGGAAGTCAAGAGGACAATCTGTAGGAATCGGTTCTTCCTTTCTGCCATGTGTGTCCCAGGGATCCAACTCTGATCATCAGGCTTGATGGCAAGAGCTTTCGGGCTGGAGAGATGGCCTAGCGGTTAAGAGCGCCGACCGCTCTTACAGAGGACCCGGGTTCGATCCCCAGCACCCACATGGCGGCCGAGAGCCATCTGAAACTCCAATTCCAGGAGAACTCCAGTTCCAGGGGAATCCGACACCCTCTTCTGACCTCCGCGGCATTGCACGACACGGGTGCACAAACTTGCATGCAGACAGTACATTCATACACATAAAGAAATAAATAAAATAAAAAAAATTTAAAAAAAAAAAAAAAAGAGCTTTCACCTGCTGAGCCATCTTTCCATTACCTTTTAAATGGAAAATAATGATGAGCAAGCTTAATAAAGAAATAAAGAATGGACAAAGCCCAAAATAAAGGATCTGCTTACCTGGAACAGACCTGCTTAACCAGACAATAATAATTTCAATAGCTAAAATGCCAGGTCATAAATGTGTTACAGATCTGGATTATTGGTTGACTCCACTAGGCATTTTCTGTCGTTTCAACTGAGGAGCCACCAAACTTAAAGAGCCAGCGACTGTGGCCAGATAGTCAAACACACCATACACTCATATAGTATTGGGGAGAATATAGTCTCAGTCAAACACACCATACACTCATATAGTATTGGGGGGGAATATAGTCTCAGTCAACATCCAACTTTGTCACAGCTTAAAGGCAGCCATAATTGATACCTAACAAACAGGCAAGGTTGTGTCCCAATAGTAATTTACAAAAAGACACAATCAGCTCATGGGTTATAATTTAACAATCACTAGTTTGATTAAAAAAAAAAAATGCCAACCCCTGGTTTTAACAAACATGACTTATTTTAAAAGAAACCAGCTTTTCTTCCTAAGGTAGTAAGACCACTACCCAGATGTACTAAATGTGATATCTATGTTGAAGGAGAGAAAAACACAAAGAAGAGATGGGGGGAAGACTATCTAAGCTACATGTGTTCCTCTTCCTCTTCACTGGAAAGCAAAAGCTTTCTGCAAAGCCCCCAAGTAAGCCCCTTCCTCTCTCATAAAATTATTGATCAAAACCAAGAAACAGAGCTATACTTCGTGAAAGAAGTTGTATCTTCAAGTCACTTACAGAAAACAGGGGTAATAAGTGGTTTAGACAAGTTCCCGATTCATTGTCCAATGCTAGACACAGCAGCCTCAGCAAGAAAAGGAAAGTGGCTTTTGTGTATACATTTAAGAGTGTTTGTCCCGGGGCTGGAGGGATGGCCTAGCGGTTAAGAGCGCCAACCGCTCTTGCAGAGGACCCGGGTTCGATCCCCAGCACCCACATGGCGGCTGAGAACCGTCTGCGACTCCGGTTCCAGGAGAACTCCAGTTCCAGGGGAATCCGAGACCCTCTTCTGACCTCCGCGGCATCGCACGACACGGGTGCGCAGACCTGCATGCAGACAATACATTCATACATATAAAAATAAAAATAAATAAATTAAAAAAAAAAAAGAGTGTTTGTTCCATTTGTTTCTATTTTAGTCTTTTCTCCATTAGTATAATCTTCTCCCCAAAATGAAGTCTGGTTTTTAGCTCTGAACTAATTAGTCAAATGGAAACCAAAAGCCAAGTATGGTGGAGCAGAGCACACGTATTAAAGGTACGTCTATCACTAGCCACCTAAAAGTAGTGACTTCATGAGGGAAGCAGCAGTCCTGACAGCCTCAAATACTTAACCTACCCATGCCTCTGCTTCTACAACTAGAAAAACGAGGTTGTTAAATTCGATGCCCTCTAAGGTCCCTTAAAGCTCTAACATCCTGTGGTTCCGTTAAATATGTCATCCGATCAAGTAAACAAAGCATTAAGTATACTGTCAAAACTTCTAAAAATAGGAAAGCCCAAATTATGATTGTGGGGGTGACCCAGAGAGAGGAAAGACTTCAACCAAAAAAGAAAAAGGATTTTGCTTAAATAACTCTTCACACATTGCTAAAAGACTGTCATTCCATTCAATCCTTCCAATTTCCAACAAAACACACGTGTAAGAAGGGTAGTTAACTTTTTTAAAACACTATAAATGTGTCTTGTAAAATTTATACTGTTTCTTACAACAAATTTAAAATAGTTTTCAAGTCCAAAATGGTAACTGTTGTAGCTGGCCAAGAATCAGAAGCTCCTCAATACCACTATCCACTGCCACAAATCCAAACAATCCATGCAAAGATAAGGTAAGTAACTCAATGCACACTGGACACACCCCTCAAATGATCACCCTCTTAACAGCGTGCTGCAAGTTAATCAAAACACAGTAAGATCACTGACAGTCCTTAAGAAGTATGCTTTGCAAAAGGAGTCAAAATGAGTAGCCTAGCAGGTTAAGCAAAAGAGAAAGCATCACAGAGGAAAGAAGGGAGAAGACTGGGAGAAGAAATTTGTTGAGCAAAAATGTTCCCCTATTTTTCTGGGAAATCATCCAAGTTTATAGCCACATAAGAGAGGTAATCAAACTCATTTTTAAAAATCAAAGGAAGCAAAATTCTAATATTCAGTAAAATTGTGGAGAATTAATTTTAACTTAGTATATTCAATTCAAAATTTAGACTAGAAAGTGGGCAAAGCCAAAAACCCATTGCTTTTTTATCTGGGAGGGAAAGTACCTCATAGAGATTTAACCTGTTCACAAATGGCAGTTCTGATACAGCTGATAAAACATGGCTCAACTCAAACACACACATGAGGAGTCTTGAAAGACAGGCCACAGTAACAGCTGACCAAATGATGACTGGATGGCAAGAGCCAAAAAGGAAGAAAAGAAGGGAAGCAGGAAGGAAAAACTACTACACAGGGACACAAGGGCCAAGGCAGGCTGGCAGGAAGCCTCAATCCCTGCATGTTTAACAGAAGAGCTTTATTTGGTAACTGATACCACTTCACTTTGCTACTGCCTGGGGACAAGCTAAGTAAGACACTGTTTGCATGAGAAGTCTCCAAGGACTCTGCCCTTAACAGAAGAGGCAGCAGCTTCCCAGCCTTCCATAGCAAAGGGTTAGTTAGCATGGGTTTCCCCAAATGCTCAGTCTCAGAAAGATGAAAGAACTTGTTCTGAAAACTGCTGTAGCTTTTCACCTCCACCAACTCAGCTCGCTGTGTACTGTCTGCCATGGTCTTGGCATTTTCATCAACTCTCCCCACCCCCAGCCTCCCCATTTGTCATCTACACCAACCAATGTACAAGAGGAAAACACATTTCCAGACATGCCTCTGAGTGTGGAAGATGGTGTAACCGTCACTCTTCACAGGGCTTTGGACAAAAACAGTGCAAAAATTCATCCCTTTGACTCAAGCCCACCAACTGGTGCCCAATGAGTTTAGCCTGAAATACCCAGAACATTCCACATGGCACCAGAACATTCCACATGGCATTTGCACCCAGCTCCAGAGCATCATGATTGAGTACTGCAGAGGGTTTGGGTCATATTTATTTATTTATTTATTTAAAACCCCTGTGTCTCTCACTTTCCTGGAAGAAACCTATGACTCTTGCAAAGCAGAGTGGCTGTGACCCCACACTGGAAGGAGGTGTGATCAAAGGCAGCCTGGCCAGACTTGGGAAAACATTTCCACTGAGAATGGACATACTGCCTGTCAAAAGGTTATTCCCACCACGTTGGGGCAGCAGATCACATTACTCCAGAGTAACAACATGAAAGGGCAAAATCTGGCCACAGTCACCCACATACATGTTTTTCTTTCCAACAAGGGCAAATGGGAGACACCAGCCGAAGCAGAACATCCTTCTTATCACTTACAGGCCGCAGCAGGGAGGGTGCCTTTCCCTGATCAATACAGCCCCTAAGCTGCAGCCACTGTTTAATTCCTTTTATATTTTACTTTTCATTCAGAAACACCTCACATTCACCAAGATTTTTCCGTCTTAAAACTTTTTTTTTTTTTAAACCAAGCAATCACAAGCTATATTCTGTGGAAGACAAAATAACTTTGGAGGCGTAAATCTTAACGTCAATGACAGGAAGGCTTTGGTGAACCATTACCATAAATCTGACAAACGCTAATTTGATGGGTGGCTGTATCTGTCTGCTGCACGGCCAGTCTAGACAGTCTATTGAGAAATCCTAAAACACAACTGTTTGTTCCCTGTAACACCATCTGGATATGGCAATAAGCGCCGACCCAGCGCCATTCACACATGGATCAAAGCACATGCTAATGCTATCATGAAGTCATACACATAAAAAATTCAATCTGAGGACTCGAAGCAATTTTCCTAAGTCCTCAGTGAAGAAACCCCAGACTTAGTGTGACTCAAGCTAAGTGTGTGAAGGGGGAGAAGGGGGGAAAGGACCCGAATATTTAATGAGCTTGGCTTCCAGAGGAATGCTAGGCCACCCGTTGTATTGGAAAAGGCTCATGTCACACTTCAGTCATGGTACCCGTCAGGGTGCCCCTTTACAAAAATTGATCTGAGTGCCTTTGTAATTACCTGTTTCAGTGGAGGGAGGAGGGTAGATTCTCAATGAGAAATAAAAGAAGGGATCCTAGATAGAAATCAAATATTATTATATTATATTGGCCTGAGCCAGCAGAAAATTTCAATACTGCATGCAATATGAAAAACCTTTCTCATTAAACAAACTGTGGCATTAGATCAAAGAATCAAGGGCCTCCTATTGAACTCCTCTAAATATTACAAACATAAGAGCAAGCCTGGCTACGCATAAAATAGAAACAAAAGCAACTTTTTTTGTTCATCCTTATCCTGGAGCTAACTGGAGAGGTACATGGCTCTTGAAATTCGTGTTATAGTTCAAACGAGAAAACTTCTGATTTCTCCCAAAATTCAGTAAAGCATGAGTGAACTAAGAATTGTGTTGAACAGGAATTTAGTAAATATATTACTCCTTTTAAAATGTTAAGGTCCTCTTTATAAAAATATATCACTTAATAGCACCTCTCCAATTGCAAGGCCACAAAGACACTACCTAGTCCTCACCAGCCTGCCCAGGAAAAAGGGAAGAAGGGAAGTTCCTATGTGGGGTGTTTCACTCCCCTGGGTACCACTGCCAGTAACTTTGGTGCATGCACTCCCTGCTAGTTGACACCATCTCCCATCAGAATCTGATGGAAAAATGTAATTAAAAATATCTTAGGAATATATTATTACTATACTCATCTCCATTTGCTGGGAGACACAAAATATGTCACAATTTTTCATGCAGTCAGCATAAATTACATAAATTCCACCAGCGTTTTTTTTTTTTTTTTTTTTTTTTTTTGCCTTTTCGACCAGGTTTTCCCCGTAGCCCCCGCTGGCCTGGAACTCACTCTGTAGACCAGGCTGGCCTTGACTCACAAGATCCGCCTGCCTCTGCCTCCCAAGCGCTAGGATTAAAGGCGTGCGCCACCATGCCGGGCTCCACCAGTGTATTTTATTTTACAGCAGTTACAATAGCTGTGTCCACATTGTGTGTGTGTGTGTGTGTGTGTGTGTGTGTGTGTGTGTGTGTGTGTGTGTGTGATGCATTCAACTAAGTAAATCTTTAAAATGTATTATCGGGGCTGGAGAGATGGCCTAGCGGTTAAGAGCAGCAACTGCTCTTGCAGAGGACCCGGGTTCGATCCCCAGCACCCACATGGCAGCTGAGAACCGTCTTTGTACTCCAGGTCCAGGGGAATCCGACGCCCTTTCTGACCTCCGCAGCATTGCACGACACGGGTGCACAAACCTACATGCAGACAGTACATTCATACACATTAAAAAAAAATGTATTATCTATGCCACAGGAGGCGGGTTAAACAGCAAAACAGTGCAAAATTCCATGCTTTGTCTATCATACACTGTGGCTTATCAGCAAACGTCAAGCTTACAGTTATTATGGATTCTGCAGATATAAACTAGGCATAGAATGGTAACTGAAGTGAGCCCCTCTGCTCAGTTTATCTTTATCTCTCTCAGATACTTTATATCTCTACTTGCTAAAAATCTTTAAAGGTAAGACAGGAAAATACTAATAGTACATTCTTATTTTGAAATTTCAGATTAAATCTATAATCATTTTACAATTTTAACTAAAAGCCACTAAATGAGTGGGAAAAATGAAGAAAACAGTTAAGCCATAGTTTTCTTAAAATTCAATTCAGTTTTCAAGGAGGACTTCTCCCAAAGCATTTCATAACACAAAAGGGATATTCATAACAATGCTTTTGTTTCTTTTTCTTTCTTTTTTTTGGAAGGGGGTTCTTTTTGAGACAGGGTCTTCCCATAGCCCCAGCTGGCCCAGGACCAGGCCGGCCTTGAACTCACAGAGATCCAGTTGCCTCCCAAGTGCTGGCATTAAAGGAGTGTGCTACCATGCCCAGCTTGCTTTTGTTTTTTATTTTATTTTTTTATTTATTTATTTATTTATTTATTTATTTATTATTTTTTTTTTTTTGGTCTTTTCAAGACAGGGTCTCCCTGTAGCCCCAGCTGTCCTGGAACTCACTCTGTAGACCACGCTGGCCTTGAACTCACAAAGATCCGCCTGCCTCTGCCTCCCAAGTGCTAGGATTAAAGGCGTGCGCCACCACGCCCGGCGCTTTTGTTTTTTAAAAGAGGAACTCTACCAATTTTATCATCCCATCCTATATGAAATTTTCCCTAAAGTATGCTAAAATAAAAAAGTTCTTGAAATATACTGATTGCCAATAAACTGTGCAGCTTTCCATTTTAAACATTGTTTTAAAATTTTATACTCGATGTATATTACAGAGTTCATTATTACAACATAGTCTGAATCACAAAAACCAGAAGACCAGCCTATTTTCCTGAACTCCATGTTTCCTGAGGAACCTGTAAAAATCCCAATATAAGAAAGCAACCCACTCTTCCCCAAAGACAGCTCTACTCCTTGAACAGCCAAATAAATAAAAACTGTATAGATATTAGCTATCTTGGTCTACAAGTTAATTATCCAGCAAGCTATTTTAGCAGAATTAAGAAGTATTCTGTTTGCATGATTCACCATAATGATCAGATGCTACCCGAGGGAAAAGGGAAAAAATAATGAAACAAAATAGTGGGGAATCATAATCATTCTTGTTAACCATTTTACATATTTATATAGACTGTTTTTACAAATATAATTAAAAATCTACATGCTGTTCTCCATGTTAAACTAACTAAATTACAACTGATAATCATGTTGTCTACCAATAATGGCTTTCTTTCAGGCTGTGGTTGTAATTCTGTAAGTTTAAAAAAGAAAAAAAAAATCACCCAAACATTGCTTAATGTAGCTAATCAAGCATTCTCAAAATTAGACTGGGAATGGATGTTAGATGGTACATGCAGTGATCTTTTTTTAAAAAAACTGCGGTAGTGGAACAGTACTGCCATCTACTGGCAACTGTTTAGCAGTGCCTGATCAGTGCTTCCAAGAGCAGCTTCCCATTAATTTGTATCTCACCAAAGGGTACCTGTAGGGAGCCAATGCCAAAGGAACCAGAAAGAAATCAGAAAATTCAGGACATCCATGGTTTCACTTCCAACTTTTAAAGAGAGAGCTTTTCTTTTTGTTTTTCATTTCAATGTTGCAGAGCTTGTTTATTTTTTTTCCCTACTGCTGAAATGTTAAAACATAATGGCCCATAATCTAGCTATTTCCTAGTAGTTAAAAAGTCACTAAGCTACTTGCACACCTGTATCTATGAAATAATTATGCTCACACAATTCTTTTCAATCCCACAAAATATATGCCTCATACAGATCTAGCTTCTAAGAAATGCAGAGCCTAAGCCTAAGCCTAAGCCTAAGTTTGCATAAGCACATGTAGATGTAGTCCCTCACACATCCATCTTAATTTGTACTGGCATCCAGGAACCACTTTATTAGGGGTTGCCTGTGGCCCAAGCCTGGCTGTGGGTTTCTGTCATAACATTCAAACCCCTCATGGAGGAAGTATGCTGGGGACGTCATAATGCATAATGGCATTCCAAATTTAACTATACCGATTCAAATTAAACAGACTACAATAATGTCATCAGAAGGAAGTCTTTGCACACCCTTCAGCAGTAGGTGCTTTATACAGGTTCGGCTGAGTTTTTAAAGTAGCTTACAAGCAGATGTCAAGAGTAACAACATGAAGATTCTTTGGAGTAACTAGAGCTGGTATGATGCCCAACTGAAGACGGTGATCTGAGCACAGATCTATCTGTGCACATGGTATTGTGTTCCCATAATAGCTTAAAATATACATACTGTAATTATGGGCTACACGTGCTAACATTTCAGAGAAAAACTGCTACTGCTGGATCTTTTGAGGTTTTGCGTTTTTAAAAACAATAATCTGAAAATAGAGATTACAGAGAGAAAACATGTAAATGACAGATTCTTTTTTTTTTTTTTTAAGGATTTAGTCCCCACTAACACAGCCCTTTTAGGCCACATAATTGAAGAACTCTAAAGAACTACAAAATAAACTGAAAATCCCAGACATAAAGAGATCCACTTATTAATTAAAAGCAGCTCTCTTTCGCTATTAAAATAAGGTTGGCCATGCATACTTTATTGCTGTCACAGTCTCAGATGAGGCAGTATTCAAAACACATAAAAGTAAAGTTGAATAGTTCTCTATGTACGGAATGGAGTTAAGTCATGTCTGCTTGCACAAAACTGTTTTGCAAAGCCGCCATAGAGAGAGGATGAGAGCGGGAGAAAGAGTAAAATGCATCAAGTCTTAAATTCGCTGCTCCTTTTTGGGGGTGGGGAGTGTTGTGGACAATGTGAGGTGAACCAGAAAAACGCCTGAAACTTTCCCTGTTTTAAAAACTGGAACCAAAAATCAAGACAATCACTGCCAAAGAAAGAGGCAGGGAACTAATTAAATAAATTACATATTAATTAAATACCAGTTCTTTGGAGACTGTGTAAGTCTGGGTTTTGTTCTTAAACCCACGAGGTATATCATACTGACTATCTATGAAAAAAGGCAATGGTCACAAAAAGAGAGAAAGAAATAACAGTCTCAACCAACATTTTATGCTTTTTTTTTTTTTTAAATCACATGAGGAACACTGTGGTCCTGAGGTTCATTGTTCATGCTTCCAGTTCTTTAAAGCTCTGGGTGACCAAACAGTAAAGTCAGAAACTAAACTAAAAAGGGTAAAACCTGTATTTAATTTTCACCTTTTCAAGATGTAAATAATCCACTGGCATCTTAGAGGAAGCACAACCACCACCCTCAGTGACTAACTAAATGTCAGAGCACACCAAAGTGTCCATGATCTTAAACATTAGAAAGAAATCTCTGGGATAGATTTTCAAGCCAAGAGCCACTGATCACCTCATTTTACGAAGCACTTGAGGCCATCTAACCATTTAAACTGTACAGTAACTGGCCCGTCATGGCAGCGCCCAGTAATTTATGTCTCAAAGATTATACACACCTGAAGAGTTACCTGTTTTCATATATACACACATTTGTGTTTGGGAGCTGTGGGAAACAGTTTACCATCAAAGTCAAAACTGGCTTAGAAACAGACTCAGCATATACACAAGATTTCTCTCTACACTCCCTCTCCTTCCATTTGCTTTCCTTTGCTGCCACTGAATGACAAGAAAATAGAAAGAAGATACTAAAGGAAGCAAATAACTTTCCAGAGCCAAAAGTTTATCTTGGTGAAATCCACTACCAAAATTTACTCAGCTGGTTTCTCCCTGGAGATGTCCTCTTTGAGGTGTCTGTCTGACATGTTTCACTGTCCTGTAAAACTCTAGCATGGGATTCAGATACCAAGGTATCTTAATACAACGGCACCTTCATGCCCTGCCTCACTACACTGTGCTCTGAGAACCATGGTGAAGAAGCAGAAATTTGGGCTGTATGTGTTGGTTCTATTTACTTACAGATATGTTTTCTAATAAAATTAAACAGCACGTCCCATTTAATTTCTCTCTGTGATCACCCCCAGATGAGACAATGCACATTACAGAATTTATTCTTCTTGGTGGCGCTTGGTGAAATGAATGGTGACCGGTAAACTATATGGCCAGCTTGAACAGACTGTCTCAGAAAGATCCAAGACGCAGCCTCTGTCCTGACCTAAAAACACAGAAATCCTGAACACAGAAATCAGTAGATGTGTCTTTTCTTCCCCTTTAATTCTGAATAAAATTCCAGAATATAGGGCAGGAAAAACAAACAAAAATCAAAAAGCACTACCCCTCCTTCCAACTCTTTCTTTCTGACGAAAACATCGTTTCTTTTCCCCGATTGCTTTACCAAACAGAAAAGAAGAATTTCTGCTTTTTACCTGTAATCTGAATCACAGTTCGGACATACACATTCACATTAATTTCTTGTTTTAGTAACATTAAAGATTCAAAGCATACACAATAGCGGTGGTACATTTCACAGGGGCCAGGAGACAGTGTTATGGAAATTAAATGACTTCAGGATGACTTTGCATTAATGGGGCTTTACACGGGGCCCTCCATGGGAAGGTGTCCAGGGGAAATGTGTCCAGAGCCCAGGATGAAGGAAAATTCACCTTGACACAGAGCCGAGGAGGCCCTTGCTGATTTGTCATTTTAAATGAAACACAAATTTCCAGCTCAGCCTTAGGAAGCATTCCTTTGTCCTCTTACTACAGGGACTTTCCTTTCCTTTTCTTTCATATTTTAAATAAGAAAAACCACTTGAGAAACTGGTGTCTACACACATACAAACGCACACGCACATCCATAGGCATGTATACACAACTAACTGCAAACAAGGCTTAGTCAAACTTCAATGAGTCCAAGAGAAACTATATCCAAAACAATATTACTTTTCTTGAACATGAATTTCAAACAAAGTATTGGATATAAACAAACCATATTTTATAAGTATAAATAAAATTTCTGTTAAACATATAGAAAAAAATAATAGAAGTGATGAGAAGTGATTTTTAGGTTATTTGGCCAGAAACATGCAGAGACAGAGACAGAGACAGAGACGGGGAGACAAAGTAGGGGGGGAAGGGAAAGAGAGAGCAGTGTTTTTCCTTAGGAAGTTTGGAAAGATTCTCAACAATGAAAAGGCAAAAGAAATTTAAACAACTTGGGAAATAGTTTTCTTGAACCAAATAAGCATAAACAAAATAAATTCTAGTAGGAAATTTTAAATATTAGAGAATGAAAAGTAAAAACAAGCCAAGATGAAATGAAAGATCAATCCTAAAAGGACAAGAAAGCAACTTTCAACCTCGACCTTCGGTGACTCTCATACTTCTAAGAGATGCAACAGTTATATGAGCTGACCTCTGAACAAATATTAAAGAGACAGCACAATTAAATCAGTTCCTGGGGATCTGATTTAAACAAGTCACACAAATCATCTTTATCTAAAGAATTAAGACCAAGTGCGGCAGCAAAGTGGCACTCTGCTTCAGAAAGTGCCCCACAATCCTCCACTGTGTTGCTGTTTACCAAATAGTCCAGAACTGGTCGCATAAAACAACAAAAAAAAAAAAAAAAAAAAAAAAAACGATAACCAGAAAATCAAATGTATCTGGGCCACCTATGTGGACACAATGGTCCTCCTTTTATACAAAAGTCATCACAGTGTTCTAGGAGCTTCACCTGGCACTGACGGATCACCAATAAATCAAAGCATTGCTTTTCAAACAAGTGTATAAAGTCATCACCTTACAGGAATTAGTGTGCTTGTGCTGCTGGAAGGTAGGAGATGGGATAGAGGGTGGCAGGGCCACACACTCCTTTCCCAGCCACTGACTCTCTAATTCTCCCCAAGAAGAGGGGCAGATGGAAATGCAGAGCACCAGGGAGAGATGGGAAAATCTTTCCTCAGGTCTTTATGTCTACTGTTAGCCTTTATGTCTACTGTTAATTCAGGAGAGAGGACAAGTCACTTGCGAGCCAACTCGGCCTTCCAATGATCATAGATCTTATCATGGGCCAATGACTCCATATGGTAAAATGTTTTCCGTTCTCTCCTCATAAAAACAGTAAACTGTCCTTTCACCATTTACAACAACAACAACAACAACAACAACAAAAACTACTGTATTTACAGTACCAGGCATGAATTCCCTCCTTTGGAGCAGACCTCAAATCCAATCAAGAAAGTTAGTTACCCCAATAAACAGTCTTTCCACTACTGAACCAGTGGACGCATCTTGCCAGGCACATTGGAATTGTAGCACACAGAGTCCAGCACTGGATACTAAAGCTAGCCAGTGAGAAGAGTTCCCCAATTAGTACAAGATTAATTTTTCTGTGTCCTTCAACCCGGCTGTGTACTATCTTCAGCAACAGGGTCCTACCATCTGGTTATGGTAGGTAATCAAAAGCAATGGCAATATCCTGTATAATGTTGGGTCCCTCTCTGACCAATAACTCATAAGGAGATAACTTATACCTGGCACTAAGATTTTTCACTTGATAATCCTTGATAATGTTCTGGGCAGCATTATTCACCAATGTAGGTACTTCTTCTATTCAACTTCCTCTTTTGAAAAAAAAAATGCAATTTTAATTAGCTTATAAACTAATAGGGTTTCATAAGGCTTCTTCATATATTTAAAGGTCATGTTGTCAAACTGCCTTCTAAACATTTATGTATATGTCTGTGGATTTATGCTGTTCCCAACCTTTGTCAGAGAAAATTCTTACTGCAGTAATACAGAAACATATTATGTATTCCTCGTGATCGGAAAACAACTGTGCTCCCACATTGTGAATGCCTTAACAAGTTCTAGAACTAAGCTACCATTTATTTTCAGACTTGGGAATTTTTGGTATATGGGTGGAGGGTATGTATGCATATTTTAGAGTAATATAAGATCAAAAGAATAAGGAAAAAACTAGTTTGTCATGAAAAAAAGAAAAAAGAAACACATTATGGTCAAAGTGCTGAAGAGATTGTGAGTGTTCAGCCATAGATGGGACATCTACAATCACACACACATAGACACACACATGCACACACACACACACACACACACACAGACACACATGCACACACACACACACACACACACACAGACACACACACAGACACACCATAGATGGGACATCTACAATCACACACACATGCACACACACACACACACACACACACAGACACACACACACAGACACACCATAGATGGGACATCTACTACATATCACACACACACACACACACACACACACACACACCATAGATGGGGCATCTACATCTCTGTCTCCCTCTGTCTCTCTGTCTCTCTCTCTCTCTTTCACACACACACATACACACACACACACACACACACACACACCATAAATGGGGCATCATATACATCTCTGTCTGTCACACACACACACACACACACACACACACACACACACACACGGCTCAAGGAATGTCACAGAAGGGGGGATGGAAATTGATGTACAAGCCAGAGGATGAGAAGGAGTGCTGTGAAATGTCCTCTGACTCAACCTGGCTACAGCACACGTGAAATCACAGCAGCTCTGGTCATCCTCATAAGACCTGCACAAGGTGAAGCCTGTTCAAAATGCCACCATGGACTGTGGAGAGGCTCCTGGGCCCACTCCTAGCTAACAGGTTACTATGAGTGGCTGGGGGAGGGGGAATCACTTTCTGTATGTGTATGGCTCCTGCTCAGTTGCCCACATCCCAGCAGGCGAACCCAAACTCATGCGCATATGTATGGGCAGGCAGCACTGATTGGACTCAGTGAGCTATAATTAAGGAAGGCATGGAATTTGGAGGGACATGTGACAGGAGGGTCCTGGGGGGTATGGGGGGTGAGGAGTGAATATAATCAAGGTACACTGTATAATTACATGAAATTTTCAAAGAATGAATAAAATTTCAGACTATTTTTCAATAACAGATCAGAATGTTCAATACAACGTTTAAAAAATTAAAATTTTAACTTCTGAAACTATAAAAATGTTTAGAAAGTACTGTGTTCAAAATGATCACATAAGATTTATATAAATATTGAAGTATAAAAAGTGAACATAAAAATTCCTAATAAGAGAATATTTTCAACCCGTTAAAAATATTGAAATGCCAAAATAGTAGGCCATGGTTTAGAAAACGAAAGTTAATGCAATTCCAGAGCCTGTTAGGCTGTATTAGAGACCGAAAAGATCCCTCAGGCTGACTGATAATAATTGACATGAACTTATTTAGATCACTAAGCACAAACTTCGAGTATCCAGATCACTGGGGCTTTTAGAGATAAGTTTTACAGCATATTGACTGAAATATTTATTTATTTCATATTTATTTAAATATGAAAATTATAGGCCCACTTTTAAAGTTCACAAGAAATATTCAGAGCATTTAACTGAGAACTTAACTATGTATCAATTAAATATAGGTGGATTTCTGTGAGTTCAAGGCCAGCCTAGTCTACATAGTGAGTTCCAGGATAGATGGGGCCGCAGGGAGACTCTTGTCTCAAAAATACCAAAAAAAAAAAAATTATATATATATATATATTTGTAACACAGTATTTCCAAAAATTTCTAATCTATTGAGGCAGTAGATCTAAACTATAATCCTGATACAAAGCAAAAGGACCACTTGTTATACTGAGAACAAACTATAACCAGGGAAACAGGGGTGAGAGTCAGGGGTAGGGTAGGAAGTGTGGGGATGGGAAGCACTTCACTATTTTGAGAATAAGGATGTCACAGAAATACTATGGCATGTGAACAGCACCTTAAATGAAGAGAGAGAGAGGGTAAACACAAGAAGAACACAAAATCCAAAGTCAAGGCATAGTCCAGAGCCAGGCATGTTCAGAGCTTAAGCTGTATTGGGACAAAATGTGCTTGTAGACATGCCATGAAGGTGCACAATGACATTTAGGTTTAGGAAGTTAAGTCTCAGCAGAGTGGATTTGGAACGAGAGGCCAGGATAACTATCCAAGTGAGAAGAGGGGGCAGGCTGAACTCCAACAGCAGCAGTACGAACGTTCTGAGGTGACCATTCGATACTGTCTGATTAGATGGGGGTGTGACAAAGAGGACTCAAACAAAGACAGGAAAATGGGATCGAAACAGATCTACAGCAAAGGAAATGGTAAGTTTAACTCGAGGTGAGAGCAGAAGAAACATGGAAATACAATGGGGTGAACTGAAAGATTAATGAGTTGATTGATTTAGGATTGGTTTCCAATCTGCCACAATCCAAAGAATTTCAAGTGGCTTAAATATGTGAATAAAAACGATATGGAAAAATATAAATGGTTATAAATCAGCATCTGGGCTCAACAGTTAGAGATTGGATTGTGAAACTCAAGAGGGATCTAGGGACTGAAATTGAAAACTTGGACGCCATCAGTGTAAGAATGATTGCTATCACTACCCCTGAGAGTGGGAGTGGTGGGAGGAGAGGAAGGGAATTTTCACTTTCTCACTTTATAACAAGCTTTTATTGAGTTTTTATCAGCAAGCATATACTTCTTGAGATTTCTGTATACCCATTTTTTTTTGTCTTTTAGAGACAGGGTCTCCCTGTGACCCCAGCTGACCTGGAACTCACAGAGATCTGCCTGCCTCTGCCTCCTGACCGCTAGGATTAAAGGCGTGCACCACCATGCTCGGCCTGTATACCCACTTTTTTAAATGAAACAGGAAGATCAAAGGTATGGAACAGACCACATCATGGATTAACTCCTCAAATATGATACTGCAAGCCAGGTATGGTGACACACACTTTTAATCATAGTCTTCAGGAGGCAGAGGCAGGTGGGTCTCTGTGAAATCAAGGCTAACCTGGGGTCTACATAGCCAGTTCCAGGTCAGTTGGGACTACAGGGAGACCCTGTCTCAAAAAGACCCCCCACCAAAAGAAAAGAAGAAAAGAAAAGCCAGGCCCTATGGTAAGAGCAGCAGTGATTCTGCTGAGCGTGTGGAACCAGTGAGAAAGCACAGGCCCTGGGATTAAATGGAACTTAAATGCCTCGTCTTCTACTGACCAATAGCTATGAGGTACAGTTCTTAAATTTTTACAAGTTTAACTCCTCTCTTCTAAAGATAATGAAACTTTAAAAAAATAACTTCATAAGAGTTTTTATAAAGATCAGAAAATTTAACGTTACTAAAGTCCATGAAGGAGGAAGGTAAAGAAGTTCCTTTATCCATCCCATCTGATGCCTTCTTATAACCATGAGACTAAGTGGAATGGATCATTGTGTAGAGGTGGCAAGGACGGCAACTAGAAAAGAGGTTCCAGCTAACGGATTTGAGAAAATCTCCCACAGAAACAGGACAGAATGCCACCTGGTCCAAGGGCTTTCAGAATGATGGAGTAAAGACTGAAAGTAGGAAGAGGATTGGGTCTCCATCAGAGGATGTGTGACTGTGATGAAGACCAGGCTCCCACAAAGCTAAGTGTTCAGAGGATTGGGGGGCGGGGGGAGTGGGGTAGGGTAATCCATAGAGGAAAAAAAAGTATGAAAATAGGAAGGGGCAGAGGTAATTGTGTACAGCCCTAAAGCAGATGACCAGGCCCCAAGTGGAGAGGCTGTCTCTGGAAAATAACAGCACACCACTAAAGCAAGAAGACAGAGGCAGGAATGAATCAAAAACCACAGACAAGGGTACAGACATAAAGCAGACACATTTAAAATGTTCAGTGTCTACCTTCTTGTTGGGAAAAGGTGAGATTACTAGCCAAGGCAGGAAACTGATGAGACTGAGATCTGGCTGAAGAAGCACTGACAACTAAAAGGCCTTGCTAGGCAGCGCTGTGGTACCAGACAAAGCTGCTGACTGAGCACTGGGCCAGATGTGGGAGCTCCTTTGAAGATTCTCAGTGGCCAGCAGAAAGGAACCAGGTAGGGAGGCAGGAAAACGGGGGCACAAGTCTAATGCTACCAGTAAGCAGCAGCTGACAAGGTAGACAGATGAAGGCCTGGAGGACCGAGCAAGGAGATGGGATAATGACCAGAAGACAGGGGACAGGTGGAGAATGGCACTCCTTGGATCTAAGATGAAGAACAAAGCAGGTTTAGATGGTACGGAGGAGTGCACAGGTCAAAAATACAAAGAACAAAGGCTGTGACCAGTGAAGAACAGCTAGCAGTCTAAGTTCTTGACAGTGAAGCGATTCCAGGCCCTTCAAAGAACTGAACCAGCTACAGTGGAGGGACTATGGGAACTGAAAAGCCAGGCGTTCATGAAGCTGGATGCCAAGGTCACCTACGACAATGTCAGAAAAGCAGCGGGGACAATGTCAGAAAAGCAGCGGGGACAATGAGGAAGAGCCATGATGAAACAAACCCAGGGGTGGGGGTAGGGGTGGGGGTGGAACAGGAGAAAGATTAAAAAAAAGTTTGCTGAATATTTCCTTTTCAACATTTAAAAAATATTTTATTTACTTTTGTTTTAGTGTATGAACGCATTGCCTACATGTGTGTAAGTGCACCCACTTTGTGCAGTGGTCATGGTGTATTAGAAAGCTTTGGACTCCCTGGAACTGGAGTTACGGACAGTTGCTAGCTACCATGTGGGTACTGGGACTCGAACTGGGGTTCTCCACAAGAGCAGTTGCTCTTAACGGGGAGCCATCTCTCCAACCCCTTTGCTGAATAAAAGAGTCGGGAGGGAGGGAGGGAGGGAGGGAGGGAGGGAGGGAGGGAGGGAGGGAAGGAGGGAGGGAGGGATCAACACCAGAAAGAGAAAAGCCATTGTACCACTCAAAGGGCTTCAAATAAAGACAAAGATCAAGGATCTGAAATCTCCACCCTTACCTCAGCCTAGCTCGTAGCAAACAACATGATGTACTGCTCACCACGTGGGCTGCACATTGAAAGATGTGGGGTCATTAAGTGTTCCAGATTGCACTTATTTTTGGATTTTGTAATATGTATATAGAAATGATGACATATCCTGGGAACAGGACCCTAACCTTAACTCAAAATTCATTCTGCTTCATATATACCTTATCCACAACAACCTGAAGATAATTCTATGCAATACTGTTTAATTAATTAATCCGTTCATGAAATAAAGTTTTACTGTGCAGAATTTACCACTGAAGCATCCTGTCAATGCTCAAGATTAATTTTAAAGCATTAGGGATTTCAGATTTGGGAATTAGGATTGGTCAATCTTATAAGGAACAGAAAGGACACTGGTTCTGTCAGAGAAGAGGCTGAGCTGTTAGAGCTCAACTTCTCCCTCATCCACAAGGGAAGCAAGAGAGCAATCAACAACCAGGATCCCTCATAGCCTGTGGAAGCAAAGGTATGTTTCGACACAGCCTCCTGCATAAAGGAAGGAATGTGATTAGCCAAGACCTGCCTTCACTGTGCTGGCCCAGCTCTTTCATATCTTTTCTTTCTTTTTCTTTTAACTCACTATGTAGACCAGGCTGCCCCCAATCTCAGAGCGATCCACCAGCCTCTGCCTCCCAAATGCTGGGATCAAAGGTATGCGTCACCACACTGACTTCCATATCTTTTCTTAACCCTCACAGGCACCCTTGAGGTAGGCTTTACTATGAGCATCTTTCAATAAATGAGGAAAAACCTTCAAGGCTGAAAGACTTGATCACAGTACTGAGACAGGCAGTGGCCAAAGGCTTCCAGTTCTATACTCAGGTCCTCAGGGTAAGACCAGTCAACGGTTCCAGGGACAAGGAGAACTTGGTGAGACAAACACCAAAGCATGTCCTTCTACAAACAGGGTCTCCATCTCTAGAGACAAACAGGGGTGTAACTCTTGGATGTTAGCTGTCCTAAGGAAGCAAGGTGACAGACATCCGAGTTATCCAGGCCATTCTCCAAGACCCATGGAGTAGTTTAGCATATCACCATGTAAAGTACCATCAGCAAATATAACTTGAACTAAACTAAACTGTCAATATGCTCATAATTTACAGAGAAGACAAAACCCCAGAGTCAACACAGAAGTCCAAAGTGACAGAATTGGCATCTCAAGGCTGTGGGTACAAAGTGACTCCTAGTGTGTGGAATGAGGAGGCAGGTTCTCAGAATAACATCTCTCCTATCCTAGAAAAGATAGGCTTAAGCAATACCAGAGACAAGAGAGTTGGGAAAAGCAAGCCACACCTTCTCAGCCCAAGGGAAAGATGAGACTGAAAACAAATAGAGCAACTTGGGACCCTTATAGCCACTGAGCCAGAGAATGCTGGGTACCTTACATGGAAATTCCCAGAAAGGAAAATTCTCAGGAAGTTAATTTCTGTAGGTATCTGGTTCCATGCATACTATTCCAGTCTATATAAAGCCAGAGGATGGCAGGCTGGTGTTGGCCAATACGGGCAGAACACTCTGAGACAGGTCATATTTTTATCATGGAACACAACCATCTGAAAAGGTTCTGAGATACACATTTTTAATCTACAGTAGTGTTGAACGAAAACTCTAACTGGATCACTCAGTTTTACAAAGTCAATGAGGCAAAATAGTTCAATATCAAGATGTTTCAAATGTGTTAGTTTACTGAGATGACTGGACAAAACTCATCCTTTGGAGGTAGCAAAGATACAGTAGGCAGACAGATGAAAGTACTATACATGCCAAAATATAGACCCAGATGATGACTGCACAACTCAGTGTGCATCCTAAATACAAACAGACTGCATGTTCCCATGAGTGACTGTGTGGTATACAGACAACAAAAGGAAGTGTGCTCCAGAGATAATTCAGTGATGGAACAGTATCTTCTAGCAGCATATTTTGTTTCGTTTTAATTTTTCTGGAAAACAAATGCCATGTTTGTGTCTCTTCAAAATCCATTCTTTGTGATACTTGTAAATATCCTGGCGTGTCTGTCTGTTCTAATGTTCCCTGGACAGGGCATGCCTGAACAGCTAGCCTGTTTTCTGTAAAGACATACTTTATGAGCACTATTGACATATTTAAAACAACCCAAGGAGAGCAATCTATCTAAATTTCCTTCCTAAATTCAGATTGTAAATTATTACTAGAAATTAGCTGGGTATTCCAAGTCATGCCTAGAACACTCTATTAATTGATCAGTCTTCCAACACAACTGTGCTTTCTGTTCTCTAGTGAATATTCCAACAAAAGAATCTAGGGAGAAAATAGCTAATTAGAAAGTTATTACAGGCAGAGAGATCTCAAGAGCTCAAAATAGAAACATATTTTCTACAACAGAACAGAATTAGGATGAGCTAAAACATTGATATAAAAAATTTCTAAGGGCAGCCTGGTCTACATAGCAAGCTCTGGACTAAAGGGAGTCCCTGTCTCAAAAAGACCAGGAAAAAAAAAACTTCTAAACACTGAAACAACATTTACTATAATGAAGAGAATTTCATATAAGCAACATATTTAAATGAGGTTCAAAATCTGGAAAAGCAAAATGGAGACCACAGGGCCAGGGCAAGGGAGATGCAGGAAGCCATGGCGCTCGAGCCAGGGGGCAGCTAACATGAAGCACCCTGCTTAGCTGCTGCCTTGGAACCTGGGAGAGGATCTGAAGTTTGTAAAGGCACACAGTACAGAACTTGTTTCCACCGGGAGAAGCATGTGGTGGTCTTTGTATAGTTACTCCCACTCACATGGGGGGAGACTACTCAGTTGTCGGTGTCACACCAGGTCTTCAGCCTCCATTCCTCTACTGAGTTGTATCTATTTATTAAGTATTTTCTGACTTATGGGCCAACTTCAACCATCATACCAAATCTCATGGAACAGAGCACTCAACGGCAACCTTCCTCGATCAGCCTTGGGCAACAGCAGAAAGCTGTGGAGACGGCTGACAAGTTCAAGTCGTCACAATATTTTCAGTTTTGTTTTCTCTTTCCTGAGCACCTTTTTGTCCTTTGCCACCAGTTAGAAAGCACATCCTCAGATCATTTCCACAGTATTTGACTGACTGTACCTGCCCCCTGGTGGCCACCAGGGTGAAGAGAGAATTCACACTAGGAAATCTTGAGAGTACAACAGAATTTTAGACAACCAAGCAAATAGAATTTACTCTACTGGAGAATCAGGAAAAGCTAGTATACAAAACATACTAAAAATATTACTAAGTATATTTTCAGAGGCAGGGAGTCAAGATCTGACTTGGTCCTTTCTTACTAAATTTTGGACAACTGCGGCTGGTGTATACATGTACTACATATTATCATTCTTTTTTATTTTTAATATATTTTTATTGTTATTAAACTTTTTCTTACATCATACATCATTCCTCAATCCAATTTAGACTCATTTCCCTTTCTATGCCCCCAACCCCACCTGAGTTCATGTACTCTGCCATACATGTCTTGGATCTTTTTCTGAGTCTTTCCAGAGTTTTTTTTTCAAAGCAGAGTATTATTGTTTGGGGGAGAACTTTACTATTTCCTTTGTTGTTGTTCCCTCCAACTTGTGTATATATGTATATATATATATATATATCCTCCTATACTAAAATTATGTCATCTGAAAACAAACTGTGTTATTTCCAAATCATATTTCATAAAGTGTTATTCTAATCTCTTCCAAGCTAATTACAATCCTAGGGGTGGTGTGTGGAAGCTGTGGTGCTTACAAAGGACTATGGTGATTCCTACATGCTTCCAGGGATCAGAAGGATTCCTCCAAGGCTAAAGATGTATCAGCAACCTCCTGGATCATAAGCAGATCCCATCCAAAATCTTGAAGATAAGCCCAAAATCTTGGCGGTGATACCCTTCATTTTCCCAAAGCTTTTTGTACAATTATTGCAATGGAGGCGAAGGGTGGCATGAAAACGTGACAAGTCTCTTCTGAGTGAGATCCACAAACAGTGAACCTCAAGGCAAGCCAGGGGCTCATCTTACAGCAGAGCTGACAGGAAAAGCTCCACCAAGTGGCTGTTTGGAAGTTATTTCTCTCTTCCTAGTGGGATGCCTTCTCTAATCCACCCTGCCCTCTTCTTCCACCCACAGACAGCAGGCAAGAGAAAAGTATTTGTTGACACCAGAGGCACCTAGCAGCTTTTTTTCCCACTGTCTTATGCATGGGAACTATTTGGAAGACACACATTTCTTGGGGCCCCTTGGATCAACCAAAGTCAGTTTGTCTGCTTTACCATTTAATTTACTTGACCTATGCTATCATCAAATTATAAAATAAGGTTCTAAAACAAAACTGTCACCCTAGCTAGTCCTTCAATGCCACATCCATGAAGCTGTCAGAACCATCTCCATCCCCATTACAGCCTTCATTTTTTTTTTGGGGGGGGGTCTTTTCAAGACACGGTCTCCCTTTAGTCCCAGCTGGCCTGGAACTCACTCTGTAGACCAGGCTGGCCTTGAACTCACAGAGATCCGCCTGCCTCTGCCTCCTGAGTGCTAGGATTAAAGGCATGCGCCACCACGCCTGGCTTCAGCTTCATTATTAATCCCACTGTTCTAATTCCCACACAGATGCTTTATATCAATGAGGTATGCTTTTCATGATAGTCTCCCTATGACTTGATGTGAGAATGATAGTCTCCTGATGTCCTGATATAAGGATCTTGGATAATTCTAATTCCCACATAGATGCTTTATATCAGTGAGGTATGTTTTTCATGATAGTCTCCCTATGACTTGATGTGAGAATGATAGTCTCCTGATGTCCTGATATAAGGATCTTGGATAATTTGTGAGGGATAGAGAGATGGTTCAGCAGTTAAGAGTACTGACTTCTATGTAGAGGACCCATGTTCGATTCCCGGCACTACATGGCCATTAACTCCATCCATAACTCCAGTTCCAGGGGATCTGACACCCTCATCTGACCTCCTTGGGCACTGCATGACATGGGTGCCCTAGCATGCATTCAGGCAATACACTCATAAACATAAAATAAAAATAAATAAAACATTTCAAAAAGAATCAGGGAATTTTCTTTGAGGGTTGTTAAAACAGCTATGAAAATAAAATTATAAATTTAAACTTGTATCAAGTCCAAAAAAAAAGGAGCAAACTGCACCCTCTAGTGGTCTTTAAACTCAAACTACAAAAGAAATTGTGAACTGTCCAAAGATGTACCATCTAATCCAAGAAATTCAAATAAAAGTGAAACTGAAATCACAAAAACCCCTTTTTCTTAAAACTTTATGAGTTGAAAAACAACGTAGAAGATATCCAAAATAATCTGCTTAAATTATATTTTGGGATTTTTTTTAATTGAAGAATTGTGTGTGTGTGTGTGTGTGTGTGTGTGTGTGTGTGTGTGTGTTTAAGACAGGGTCTCCCTGTAGCCCCAGGTAGACCTGGCTTGCCTTGAACTCACAGAGATCAGCCTGCCTCTGTCTCCTTAGTGCTGGAATCAAAGGCATTCGCCACCATACCCAACTGAATTACAATTTTAAATACTAAAAAATGCTAATGCTGATGGATAAAATTCAGAGGATTAGGCCAACTTTCAGATACTAAAACCACTCTCAACTCATACCTGAGCATCCATTCACAAGACCTGAAAAGACCTTGAAAGGTATGAATCAATACTTGGGGTATCCTTTTGTCTAACTTTGTACATTAACACTAAAAGAATTTGATTCTGTGCATCTCTCTCTAGCTAACATAGGTGAAAATATTGCTTAATGCTTACCACATTAAAGACATAAGATGGAAAAATGTCTGAAATATATTGAAAAAAAGTAAATTTACAGACATTTGGGTGATATTCCAATTATGTTCTTAGAACACAATCAGGGGCTGGAGAGATGGCCTAGTGGTTAAGAGTGCCGACTGCTCTTGCAGAGGACCTGGGTTCAATCCCCAGCACCCACATGGTGGCTGAGAACCGTCTTTAACTCCAGTTCCAGGGGAATCCGAGACCCTCTTCTGACCTCTGCAGCATTGCACAACACGGGTGCACAGACCTTCATGCAGACAGTACATTCATACACATAAAAAAATAAATAAAATTAAAAAAAACCCTCACCATCATAAAAAAAAAGAACACAATCAGATATACAGATTTATGAAAACACATAGGTTAACTTATAATGAGCAATTGGCATTTGTTGCTTGAGTAAGGGCACACACAGAAAAAGTAATGAGAAAGGTTTTCTTTTTTACTACACTTCTATCCTGCTTGATAGTCATAAGCATTTTTAATTGAAAACAGAGAGGGATTTTTTTTTTGAGACAGGGTCTCCCTATAACCCCAATTGGCCTAGAATTTGCTATGTAGACCAGGCTGGCCTTGATCTCAGAGCTCCCACATGTGTCTGCCTCCCAAGTTCTGAGCTCAAAAGCATGTGCCACCATGTTTGGCAGGAAGGAATATTTCAATCAGTTACAGCCATAATCACATCTCATCAATGGAACAGACTTTGAGTAATAAATGAAATGACCTATTTGGTTTTAAAATCAGGGAACAGGTGTTTGCAAAACAACTCAATGCCTTTATCAAAGGGAACGCAATGTATAACTTCCTCGATGAGAACACAGACGTGGACATCACAGAAATCCTCTCTGTCACACTTAAAAACTGACAGGGACAGCTACTCACACTTATTTCTATTGCCTGCCCAGATAAAACAGGATTCCTTTGGGAGCTCTCCAACTTAGGGTCTCTTAAGTGCTGAGGGCTTCAAATGAGAATTGGCTTCTTTCAGCTCAACTGCAAGTATAATTAACTAATCAGCACTGTTACCACACTGAAACCACTAGGGGGCACATTCTTCCAACTATATTTTGAGGATTAGATGCCAAAAAGAAAAAGGCAGGCTTCAGCTGTCATTTCTTTCTGAACACACAATTACCTCCAAGTCAGCTTAAACAGACAGAACTAAGAAAAATTTCAGTAGTCAATGTTTCTTTTTTTTTTTTTTGGTTTTTTGAGACAGGGACTCCCTGCAGCCCCAGCTGTCCAGCTGTCCTGGAACTCTATATAAACCTTTTTTTTTTTTTTTTTTTGGTTTTTTGAGACAGGGACTCCCTGCAGCCCCAGCTGTCCAGCTGTCCTGGAACTCTATATAAACCAGGCTGGCCTTGAACTCACAGAGAGATCCCCCTGCCCCTACCCCTGCCCCTGCCCCTGCCTCTGCCTCTGCTCTGGAGTGGCTGGGATTACAGGCATGTGCCACCACAGCCAGCTGTGGTCAATATTTCTAAGAAATTCTACTGATCTTTCATAATGTGTCAGTGTTTGGCTCCTATCATAGCACTCGCTAGCAGCATCCATTGAAACAAACTTTTTCATGCAATTAAAAAAAATCTTTCATCTCAGGGCTGGAGAGATAGCCTAGTGGTTAAGAGCGCCGACTACTCTTGCAGAGGACCCAGGTTCGATCCCCAGCACCCACATGGCGGCTGAGAACCATCTGAAACTCCAATTCCAGGAGAACTCCAGTTCCAGGGGAATCTGAGACCCTCTTCTGACTTCCACGGCATTGCAGGACACGGGTGCACAGACCTGCATACATTCATATACATAGTGAAAAATAAATAAAAAATTTTTAAAAATCTTTCATCTCTTATTCTATTTTTCAAACCTCCAATTATTATGTACATTTAGAAAACATATTTCCTGTTACAAAAATCCTCTGCAATATCTGCTAGTCAGCTAAGTTTCCTGAAGCAAATATAAGTATTGTACCACTCTGAGCACAGTCAGAACAAATTTAAAAGGAGTGAGCAATACATCCACTATGACACCCTTTGAATGGCACTGAAAAGCAGATGGTCAAGTTATGTACGAAGCCACTAGTTTATAAGGCTTCCTTAACTGTCATTCTGGTCTCTGTATAATACAACCTTGGCTTCTACAGATTAGGTACCCAGATAAAGGAAAATAACCTCCCAACCCCTCAATCTAGGAAGAGAGAGTGTCTTCCTGGAGTTTTATCATACCAGCATACATAGAAATCAATTATATGAAATCAGATTAAAATAAGAAAAAGTATGACAAATAAGATGGCAAAATAAGAAGAGGCTTACAAACATGCTCTACATGGAAAATGAGCAAAAGATTATGCTGGGCATCGTGGCACACACCTTTAATCCCAGCACTTGGGAGGCAGAGGCAGACACATCTCTATGAGTTCAAGGCCAGCCTGGTCTACATAGTGAGTTCCAGGCTAGCTATAGGGAGACCCTGTCTCAAAAAGACAAAAAAATAAAAAATAAAATAAGAAAGAAGAAATGAAAAGAATTTAAAAGTAGCAAAAAAAAAAAAAAAATAGGGAAGGGGTTGGGAATGTGTGCCAGAGAATACCTAACTCATCAGAACTCAAATTAGCATGAAAGTCAGCAAGCAGACTCCAATGGTCGGCATAAATGACTTCAAGAACAGAAAAAACTGAAAAGCAAATCCATTCTGGCCATCTCAGGCCCTGCCCACCTAATACAGAGGTGCAACACCATGGAGGTCTCCACTTCAAACCCTTTCCTACCAACACATCAGTAGCATTCAGAGGTCTCAATTCCAGGACTGCAGTCAAAACAGCCCAGGGCTGCCCAGCTTGATCTGCAGACTTGAGATAGGCTGCTGGGCCTGAAAGCTCTCAGAATTTCCCAAGCATGCTAAAGAAGTCTAGTATCTTCCCTTATCATCGTAAAAACCCAAGCTGTAGCTTTCCCTACTGCCAGGCTATGATCCTGTGACATCAATGGAAAATGAACAAAGTCACATTTACACTTGCCTGAAAAGGAATTTGAGGCTTGCCCTCCTTTTCTGCACTTCTTACCTCCCTAGTGGTTGAGAGTGCCCTACAGTATCAGAACATTATACAATCACCATAATTAAACCTAGTACAGAAACCTCATGTTTACTTAGATCCGTATACATAGAAAAAAATGAGACAGAGGAAAGAATATGTGGGAACTGATTATATACAAGTGTCTTATGTAAATTAATATTGTAAATTTAAAATAGCATGACAAAGGATTATTAATAAAGTCTGTTTGGCTAGCACTTGGGAGGCAAGGCCTCCCTGGACTACAGAGAGTTCCAGGCCAGCTGGGGCTACAGGGAGACCCTGTCTCGAAAAGACCAAAAAAAAAAAAAAAAACTCTGTTTGGATACACAAAACTGTAAACAAACCAAATGATAAGAATAAGTGATTATCATGAACACAACTTGAAATCTGAAACGTGAAAAGAACACTGTATGTTTAAGACTATTTCTAGCTGATCTGGAGAAACAAGATGATCCTTTGAAGCATTTCTCTCAACTATGCCAAGACTTCAAAACTTATTTCTTAATCTAAAACAGGCCCCTATTCCCCATACGGCTGCTACAGTGTACCAAACAGGGAGGACTGATACACAACTCAAACAGCCCAGCTGATAACACCAACAAACAGGGAAAGAAAGCAACCTTTCTGACCGCTGGCTCTGAATTCCAATTCCATTTGCATTGTAAATGTAAAATACAAAATCACAAGGGTACCCAAGTATTGTATAAAATAGCAATAATTTAGAAATTAGTACGTTTTTCTGAGTGGGGAACAGGATCCAAAGCAAAGTTGCCGAACCATCTTCCCACATCACTCACCCTTAAATCCATCCTCTCGCAGTGAACACCCCATCCCTAAGTTTAAGTTGAAAAGCAAAATGGGAAAGAAGGGGAAGCACTGGGTCACTCATTTTTGGGGTTCCAAGGGTAAGCCCAGATTCAGGACTGAGTGGCCCTTTACATCTCAGAAGCACTGCAGGTATCCACAGCCTGGAATACTTACCCCAAGTCTGTTCAACAACAGTAGCAAAATGGCTAAGAGAAAGCTGCCATTCAAGGTCTCCTCCCTGATTTCTGAACACAAGCCTGTGAACTTGACTTTCAAAGGGTATCCCACACTTCCCATAACTCAACCAACAACCCCACCCCCACCAACTAAGGACTGTACTTTAGACACCAGCGCTAGAGATCATGGGCATCTCCCATATGGTCATATTCTTTAGCAGTTCTTACTCAAGAACTTCAATCTTGACATTAATCCAACTTCACAGATCAAATGCCACTTCAAAGAACAAGAAAATCCTAGAGTAAATGTTAAGGTGTTTGCCAAATCACTTTCAAGGAAACAGGTCAGGTGCCATAATTAAAGAAGAATGCTATCAAATGCATTTCATGGGCAGAACAGGCACTCTGAGAGATATGAATACCAGACCCTGAGGGGTGGATTTAGCTATATAGTGTTCAACTAATAATCCCTCCCTAAGGTTAAATATCCTGGGCGGCTTTGCCAGAGCCATCCATGATCAAAACTCATGCATGAATCAGGATTCAAGTCAGATATTCTGACAACTAGGTTGGAGGTGTTTTGTTCCACCCTACAGAACCCTCCATGATGGAAAGGCATATAGGCCATGCGGGTCAAAATGTGATGTAAAAAAGATACAAGATTAGCTTACAACTATTACTAGGTATGAAACTAATCACTGTGGTAGGACGGTGAGATTTTAGTAATAGCATTCTTCTGAGAATTTATGTTGTAGTCTAGAAGCAACTAACCCTATGATCCAAAACAATGGATAAAAAAAAAAAATCAGTATGTGAAGTACAGGTGTTGGAGAGATGGCTTAGCCAGTCAAGGCTGTTCTTGCAGAAGACCCAGGTTTGAATCCCAGCACCCACATGGCAGCTAACAACCATCCAAAACTCCAGTTCCAGAGGATCAGACAACCTCTTCTGTCCTCTGTGAGCATTGCATGACATGGTGCACTTACATACAGGCAGGCAATATACTTGATGCACATAAAACAAAATAAAATAATAAATAAAATATTGACCAGGCATGGTGGCTCACACCTCTAATCCCAGCACTTGGGAGGCAGAAGCAGGCGGATCCCTGTGAGTTCAAGGCCCGCGTGGTCTACAGAATGATTTCCAGGCCAGCTGGGGCTACCGGGAGACCCTGTCTCAAAAACACCAAATAAAATATCAATTCTACAGTCACATGTTGATATATAATGATAAAATAAAAGTTTTTTCTACTTCAAGTATTAGTGTAGGGGATACACCTGTGTAAATAACCTTTCCACACAAACACTTACTAGGTCCTTTGGTTTCTCTGAGTTAGCATAAGGGTCTCCCTTCCCATGGGGAAGAGCTGAGTACAGAGCCCAGGGGGGAAATTTTTATCTTCAAGCCTCATTTGCAGTTAAGTGTATGATCTGAAATAGGAGAACAAAAATGAACTGAAATTCTATAATGCTTCCTTAAATAATACAGGCAGATTGTTCTTTGCCTTTCTTCCTTCCTAAGTCTGAAACAGAGCGTGATGGCTCAAGCTCAAGCAGTCATTCTGGACAATACGGTGTAAGCCAAGCACTGCTGAAGGTATAGCAAGACAGGAATCAATACAGTGTAAGCCAAGCACTGCTGAAGGTATAGCAAGACAGGAATCTGGAGTCCTCAAAGATCAGAGTCACCACATTAAACTTGGATTCCTTCCTTCCAAAGTTGTTTCCCTGAGAGAAGGACCCAAACTCTAACTGCTAGAACACCCATGGTTTTCAGTGCTTTGAATTACTGAAACAGCTCAATGATCACAAAAGGTATCATTAGCTCCTCAAACTTTTAATTTACTTTAAATCTAAATATTTTCTACAAGTACATATCTGAGCACAAAAATTCAGAGCAATCACACTTCCAAAATGTGAAGAAAAAAAAAAACACCAAAAAGTTCACATTGGGGTCTGTCACCGTCAGGTAGCCCTCACCCATGTCCATAAAGGCTTTATGCTCATCCTTTCCAGAACACCCAACACAGATTGTACTGCAAATATGAATTTGTCAACTGTCGTCCCCCAACAATTACTACACTAGTTTGCCATCAAGTCCTTAATGCCTAGAACAGAACCAAACAGAACAGACACTTAGAAATGTTTGCAGGTGGGCATGATGGCACACATCTTTAATCCCAGCACTTGGAAGGCAGATCTCTGTGAGATCAAGGCCAGCCTGGTCTACACAGTGAGTTCCAGTCCGGCTGAAGCTACAGGGAGACCAGTGTCATATAATAATAATAATAATAATAATAATAAGAAGAAGAAGAAGAAGAAGAAGAAGAAGAAGAAGAAGAGGAAGAAGAAGAAGAAGAAGAAGAAGAAGAAGAAGAAGAAGAAGAAGAAGAAGAAGAAGAAGAAGAAGAAGAAGAAGAAGGAGAAGAAGAAGAAGAAAGGAGGAGGAAGAGGAGGAGGAGGAGGAGGAGGAGGAGGAGGGGGAGAAAATACTTGCAGTGTGTTATAGAGTTGCCTTTCTGTTGCGACAATAAAACACTCTTGACTAAAAACAACTTGGAAAGAAAAGGGTTCATTTGGCTTTCATTTCCAGGTCATCATCCCCATGGAGGGAAGTCAGGGCAGCAATTCAACAGGAAACTATGGAGGAGTGCTGCTTACAGCCTTGCTCTCTAGCTCATTCACAGGCTTATGCTTAGCAAGTTTTCTTATATAACCCAGGATTACCTGCCTGGGGATGGTATTGTGCACAGTGGGCTAGGACCAGCTCTATCAATTAATAATCAAGACCAATCTGTCCAAGAAATTCCTCAATTGAGGCTTTTCCTCTCAGATGATCCTAGGCTTTATCAAGGTGACAATTAATGTTAGCCAGAACTCAACCAAGCAAATAAGCGACAGGCATTAGCAATCGAAGGTCTTCTCAGGATCTGAAATCTCCTCAAAGGACTAGTTAGATATGACAACAAATGAATGCAGATATCTGAACAGCTAACTTCTGAATTACTAGTGAAGTCCAATACTACTGAATGATACAGAATCAAAGCCCCAATTCCTTTTTTTGTTTTTTTTTTTTTTTTGAGACAGGGTCTCCCTTTAGTCTCAGCTGGTCTGGAGCTTGCTATGTAGATCAGGCTGGCCTTGGACTCACAGAGATCCACTTGCCTCTGCCTCCCGAGTGCTGAGATTAAAAGCATGCACCATCATGCCTGGCAAAGTCCCAATTCTTAATTCTATTAAAAATAAGCCAGAAGAAGCCAGATGTGCTATTGCATGCCTTTAATCATACCACTCAGCAGGCAGGTGGATCTCTGTGAGATCAAAGTCACCCTTGTTAGATCTAAAGAGTTCCAGACCCGCTTGAGCTACACAGGAAGACCGTCTCAAAAAACACACAAATAGCCAGCAGAAAAGTCAGTACCAGACGACTCCAATACCCTTCAGACAATTCACCCACAAATTGTGTTATTTAAAATATCCCAAGTATATATTAGTATCATTACTTACCACCATAGGAAATAAGTCTCCCTATCCTAAGAAGGTTCTTTCTAAAGCATACTATATTTATCTTTTCAGTCTTTTATTTTCTCACCCACAGAATATAAGTAATTATACTGACAAGTATTTCCCCCCCAAGATCACATTATTGTTTTAATGTACTTCTCAAATAATAATCTCCAAATAAATGTGAGTATAATAGTATTATTATACAATTTGCTGCCTTCTTAAATAGGGTACAGAATACAATTAAACTTTCTGTTATTATTCAAATGCAAGAGTTATGGGTCTTCTCAAAATAAGCAAGTATGTATTAAATTGGCTTCCTGTATAATAGAGGCATGTGTAGACAAGCTACACAGCAAATATCTAAGGTGAGAAAAGTGAGGAAGGCTGGGAACATGAGTCAGTGGTGGAGTGCCTGCTGCGTGTGAGGCTGGGTCTGACCTTCAGCAATTCAGAGAAGCATCTCTTGAAACTGAGAAAATAAATTACTTAAAATTTTCCTTTCAATATTCCTAGATGTGTCAGAAAGAATCCCATCATTCCAGGAATGATGAGAGGAGGTTTTGTTGCCACTAAAACAGTTTTGAATCAATGATGGACATCATTTTCAGTTTGGACTTCTTTTATGATTATTCTTCTCTATATCACAAAGATCCCAACAGAAGAAAGGAACAGTCCTAGGTACAGAATCCCTCTGTTTTTATTCCTTTCCTGTTGTGATAAAACACCATGACCAACGGAACTTGTAGGAGGAAGAGTTTATGAATGACCAAATGACCAGCCAAAGGTCACACGGACAGGGTAAAGACCCCAACCCAAATCTCTTCACCTTCCCAGATCACCCTGGGTGTCCCTCCTGCCCTCTGCAGTACTTTCAGCTTTCACAAGCACATACGAAAGCACGCATGCACACACGCATGCACAGGTGCATGGACATATACATCTGTAGATGCCTTTTGCTGGAATTTATAACATCAAAGTCTTCCTCTCATACTTTTCCTTCTGTCAGTCCTACTGTTAATCTCCAAAGAAGAATGGATAACTGGCCATGAGCATAAGGCAGGACTGGAACTTAGGCACAATGAAAGTTGCCATGGGAATGTTTAGGAGATGCACGCCTATACCTTTGATTGAATGATTAGCTGTCATTCCATAATAAAATATGCTTACACAAATCCAAAACTTTAAAGTGCTTTATTATTTTTATTTTCTATGTATGAGTCTAACTAGCTAAGCATGGTGATGCACTCCTTTAATCCCAGCACTCAGGAAGACCTAGGAAAATATTTGTGAGACTGAGGCCAGCCTGGTCTACAAAGCAAGTTCAGAACAGTTAGGACTACAGGACCAAGAAAGACTAAAAGTAAAAAGAAACGGTCTGACTGAAGAGCTGAATTCTAAATCTGTGTTAAATCCAGACAGATTAAAGGGCCAAATAGCAAGATAATACTGATGATATCAATTTTATTAGTGAGTATTCAAGGAATATATATAGAAATATATTTGGATAATCTTGCATTGGTAAAGGCTTTCTGGATCCCTGTGGTAACAGATCTTGACTGATCAAAGAGTCATTCTTCCTCCCCACTTAGTCTGTACAGTGTGGGAGGGACCAGTCACCTCCAGTTCCAGAGGGCATGGATGTAGGTCAGGCCAATCACAGCCCATCCCAGCTTCACACACCTTTCAGCCACCAGGTTTGGTTCATGAGTGGGCACATAGCCTTAGCCAGGAAAACCAAGGGGAATGAGACCCTAGAAGACAGCTGTAATTAGAACCAGTGAGAACATTTTTCTTTTTTTTTTGGAAGGGGCTGCTGAGGCCAGAATGCAAACACCCCCATGCTGGGGATAAAGCAGGTCTCCCTAAAAATAACTGACAAACTACTACTTCATGACCTGTGCCATAGCAGTTTCGTGGCTTTTATTCAGTTTATCATGTCAAATGTCATTACAGAAGGCACACCCAAACCCAGTGGTCTCCTAATCACATGGAAAGAAAAGGTCTTTATCTGTAAGGAAAGACAAAACAAATGTGCTTTGATACCGGTCCCTAAAACATGGGAAAGAATTCTCTCCTGCTGCACCCAAATGTTCTTTTCCTAAAAAAGAAAAAACATGTTAAGATCACAAAATCAAATACAATAAAGGTCGAGCTAAGAAGTAATCTGCAGGGGCAGCAATACCATAACTTCCGTTAGGAGAGAGTAATGGGATTTTAATCAGAAATGTGATTTGATTGAAAGGCCATGCCATCCAGCCAGCCCCTCACAACTAAGATTGGACCAGTACCATCTGCCATGATTCAGGGCTCCTCCCTACCACTTCCCCATTAATGATTTCCCTAGTTCCATGTGTCACTTGAACAAACAAAAAGGCAGCCATAAAAATATCATTGCAAGATTAATCACCACCACTGCTTAAATTATAGTGATTCTGGTGCTGTCAGTGCTTTTTTTTCTCCCCTTTTTTATTTTGTATTTATTTTCATTTTATGTTTATGAGTGTATTCCTTGCAAGCCGGGCTTGGTGACACACATCTTTAATCCCAGCACTCTGGAGGGAAGGCAGGCAGATCTCTGTGATTACAAGGCTAGCCTGGTCTACATAGTGAGTTCCAGGATAGCTGGGGCTAACAGGAAGACCCTGTCTCAAAAAGACGAGACAGAGGGAGAGAGAGGGAGAGAGAGGGAAAGAGACTGACTGACTAACTATACTGCTTGCATGTAAATGTACCTGTGTGGTGCAGTGCCCAGAAATTAGAAGAGGGTGCCTTATCCCCTAGAACTGGAATTACAGACAGTTGTTAGCTGCCACGTAGGTGCAGGGAATGAAACCCAGGTCCTCTGCAAGAGCATCCACTGAGCCATCTCTCCAGCCCCTCAGTACTTATTTTTAAAGTTTAAGTTTTTAAAATTATATCTAATAATTGATTAATTTACTGTGGTTATCTATCTATGTACGAATGTAGTGTGTGCACATGCTACACATCAGAGACAACTAGGGAGATGGTAGTTATTTCTTTCCACTACCTGAGTTCCAGATGGAGATCAAACTCAGATCATCAGTCTTAGCAGTAATCATCTTTACCCACTGAGCCAACTCATCAGCCCATAAAGGGTTTTGTTAAAACTCAAAGTATAATTTTTATTTCATAAATATCAATATTAATTTTCAATGTATGATCCTAAGTAGATTTTCTTTATGGAACCAGATTCAATTCGGTTGAAAAATATTATTTCTAGGTTTAATTATGTTCCAAGCTACCTTTCAAATCTCGGCCTTGCCTCCTGCTTCCTGCCTAAACTTAAGATTATATACCATCCCTTATTTAGTCTCCTCAAAAAACCTCTAAAGAAAATTTTAACAATGCTGCACAGTATAGACTCTGAGGGGAAACTCACACAGTGTATCTCAATCAAGGCCAGCCTGGACTGTCTAGTAGACTCTGTCTCAAAAACAAAGTATGATATTCTAAAGAAATTGGTAATTTGATAACTGTGACTAGCAGTCAGTGGCTCTTAAAGAGAATTATGTAAAAGAAACCTCTGGAACAGTATGTGCCAAAGAAGTAATCCCATCTCTCTTACCTAACAAAGCAGGAGACAAGCCAAATGAAAATGGGAGGGGGGGTCTACAAATTAAATAGGCAGAGAGACACCCTGAACTAATACAATTCTAAATATGGAGATGGATTGTGTTAAGGAGGAGATCAGATGAATTAACAATAGAACAGAGAGCAGGCGTGGTGATCTGGATCCCGTCTGCATGTTGCCTCCAGCAAGCTCCTAGAAGCACCTGGGCCTGAACACTGCTGTAGGGAGGTCTGCATCTCCATTTCCAATATTCCAGGCCTTTCTGATAGTGTGTATCCTATTAAAATAGGTCAAAGGGATTTGTCACAAGGAACCCTGTTGTCAGTTCTTCATTTTTACATCCACCAGGAGACAGTGTAATTGATAGATTTCTAAGCCCAAATCCCTTCCATCATAATAACGTCCCAGAAACATTAGGTGTGCCCTAGAAAATTTGGGGGGGGGGTTCCTTTGGTGATCATTTCCTGAGCCAAATCTTCCTAGTTTGTACGCATCCAAATTTAGCACAGTCACAAAATCTATAAAAACCTTCCAGTCACCTTCAGAATCCAACAAAAAGTCCTTCGCTTTCTCCCCCTGCTCTTTTTGTCAAATTAAAATATTTTCCCCAAAATAAGCTCCACAAATAAGGGAAGCTCACAAAACTCCTTTACTTCTCCTTAGCCTGGATGCTTCCTACCTGACTAGTCGGAAGCTGTTCTCTAGCCACAGAACCCTCATCTAGGTCCAGTATCCACCCAGCTTTAAAACAGAACTCCCACATCTCTTGCTTCTTAGCCCTATAAGCTTTAGATTCTCAAACTGGTTACAGAAATCCACCGGGGCATCTCTTGTCTGACTAAAACCAGCCTCTGGGGGCTGGAGAGATGGCTCATCAGTTAAGAGCACTGGCTGCTCTTCCAGAGGCCCAGTGTTCAATTCCCAGCACGCACATGGCGACTAACAACCATCTTTCTCCAGACCCAGAAGATCCGACACTCTCTTATGACCTCTGCAGGCACTGCATGAACATCATGCGCTTAACATACACACAGGCAATATATTCATACACATAAAACAAAAATAATAAATTATTAAAACCAGGCTCCCCACAAATCTGTCCCTTCTCCACATCCTACACCCCAGCTCACAGCACTGCACCCCCACCATGCCTACCACTGGGCCAGAGTTGGAGAAGCCACTGCCACCCTTTCATGACTCAACTAGGCTTTGAATTTCTCTTTCTCTTTCTCTCTTCTCTCTCCCTCCCTCCTCTTTCTCTCTTCTCCCCTCACTTTTCCTCTCTTCTCCTTTCCCCCTCCTCTCTTCTCTCTCTTTCCCCTATCCTCCCCCCTTCCCCTCCTCTCCCTTCTTCTCTCTTCTCTCTCCTCACACTGTAAGTTCAAGTAACTCACTTTATTCACCCATTACCATCCAGCTTGGGCAAGCATCACCTCCCTCCCACTCAGGAGGCAGGAAAAAAAAAATCATTAAGTCTTTTTACAAGTAAAGTATATAACTCTTCCTACACATAAACATACAGTATAACTGTGGTTTTCAAATACCATGGGGGAGACTGATTAAGAAATAAATGTTGCCAAGTATGGTGGTGCACCTTTAATCCCAGCACTCAGGAGGAAGAGCTAGGTGGATCTCTGTCTGTTGGAGGCTAGCCTAGTCTACATAGTGAGTTCCAGGCAAGCCAGAAATACACAGTTAAGACCCTGTCTCCAAAAAAAAATAAAAGAGAAAGAAATGTCTGGAGAAGCTGGAGCACAAAGCTGAGAAATGTTACATTTCTTAGATCTGTAATTTTTTTTTTTATTTGTAATTCTTAATCAGTAGTCAAAGACTGTGTAAGTGCACACGGAAGGGAAAAAAAAACCTACAAGACAACTCAGATGATACTATTTTCAACTTTTTTCAAAAATTTATTTTACAACTTAATGGGGAGAAATGTAATTTTTCCCACTGCTAAACAGAAATAGCCACTACACAGATAAGTTACTTAAATAAGTTATTTGAACTTACAATGGTAGGAGAGAGAAAAAGAGGAGGAAAGGAAAGGAGAGGGGAAGGGAGGCAAGGGAAGAGTAACTTTCTTATTACAAGTGACCTGGAATCAAAGGAATTAAAAGTTTTTTTGTTTTTTTTTTAAGGAAATTACATTTAAAAAATATGTTATAAAGTATGTGTGAGAAAGTAGCTCAGATTGAATTAAGATTGAATAGTTATTTATATCTGTTTCCTGTTTGACAAAGTTCAGCAGTGTATTTTGTAGTCCACTTTGGATAAGGCTTCCCAGAATAACCTTGATGTGGGGTATGCTGGTAGGGAGGACCCCAGAACTACATCCTGCAATTCACACTCCACAAATGAACTCACAGTCTGAACTCAACAACTTCAAAACAAACAACAAAACATCACTATCCCATTTCCTCTGCAAAGCCCTCTTTAAAACTCCCAAACACAAAGGGGAGGAAAAACAGAAAACAAAAAAAAAAACAAAGCACTGACCACATCTGTAACACTCATAAAGGCGTCTTATGAAGTCACATTAATAGTCCTTTCTTATTTTTTAATTAAGCTGTGAATTTCTCTTAATAATCTGAAAAATGGACTGTGTTGGACAATGCATCCCATCGCATTACACAATGGGCACTCACACAACTTCCCCCCCCCTCCACACACACACACAACATCTTTACCCAACATCAGCATCCTAATCCTCAGGCTAATGTTCCATAGGCCAGGTAATCATAAATGCGAAAACCTCAAATCGCAGACAAAACATAAAATAAAAAGATACTTAGAAAAATCCCAAATAATTGTAGGATTTCTAGGAATGAAGAATGAAAATTGGTGGATGTCAAAGAGGAGAAAAAGACAAAGCCAATGGAGCAGTACAGGTTGGAAGACAGAAGACACTCCCCAACCCCCACCCCCATCCCCGCAACCCCCTCTCCCCACTTGGGAATGAGACCTAACAAGGGCACAGGAACCCAAGAAGTAACAACCAAAAGGGAAGAGGGAGCCAGGACAAGGGAGACACTTTCATCTCCATAGGACTTTCAAAAATGGTCTCTAGTAATCTCTCACGGACTACACTGTATTTTCCCCAAACTCATACAGAACCCTAATCCCCAGGGTGGTTTTATTTGGAGACTGGGGCTCTGGGGAGATCTCTAGGTATAGTTGAAGGTCACGAGATCCTCATGATGAGATCAGGGCTCTCATAAGAGGACAGCCCCAGCGCTCTCTCTGCCACCAGGGAACTTGAGAAGACGACAGCCCTCACCACAGCCCAATGAGCTGACATCCAAACCTTCGACTTCTAGCCTCCAGAATGATGAGACATACAGTTCTGTTGTGTAAGCCACCCAGTTTAGGGTTCATTATGAGTCCTGAGCAGACTCATACATTACACTACAGAAAGAGATCACTTATGACCTGCCAATAGCAACAGCCTGAGAACTTCTTCCCTTCTTTCTGGCCAACTCCTCTGCATCTCCAGACTGAAGACAGCACAATATTTCTTCAGTCTCCTATTTCACGAGCCAGTCCCCCATGCACCCACCCCCACCCCTGCCCTCTTCTTTAGCCTCCTCCTCAGTCTTTACTGGTCCCAGCTTCGCCTCTCAGCTCGTCTCATCTACACGCTCCATCCAGTGAGCTCGTCCACCTGCTCCATTTACCCACACCTTTGAAGCTGTACTCCTCAGTTTTCGACTGTAGATGGATCTTTCCTATGGCATTGCCTGTGTACACACGCACATGATCACCCTAAAGAGTCTTTAAACCAACATGTTCAAAACCAAAGTTCCCCTTCCCCAAATATGTTTCACCCTCCCCTCTTCTTCATTCCAGTTCACAGAATCTCACTGCCACCATCCCATTCATCAAGCCAGAACTGGGGATCCTGTGTAACACTCTTGTCTCAACACCTTCCATTACTTTTACCCCTTAAATATTTCTCAGCTCTGTCCATTCTACTGAGCACAGAGCCTCACTGTCACATACCGAACTGCTGAAGCACTTCTTGGAGGGCTCCTGCCTTACCCTTAAATACCTCCCCAACTCTGCAGCCACACTGGTCTGGCTAAAATATAAGGTGGTTAGCTGGTCTCATTCCTCTCAGAACCCTTCAGTAGGTCCTTAAACTTCTCAAGTAATAGTAACATTAGCTACAACTATATAGTACTTATTATCCGGAATTAGTCACAATGCAATACATATTAAGACATGATAATTCTGTGAGGTAGATATTACTTAATAATTTGGGAAATAAGCTGAGAAACGAAGGCTGGAAGTCCAATTCCAGAGTGGGAGCTCAGCTAAGGCATCACCCAGCTCTGCATGCTCAGCCTGACCCCTCCTGGGGCAATCAATCTCTCTGTCCTTTGCGGCATTCAAATTCTACTGAGGTAAACCTGTAGTTCCCTGCACGCTGCAGGTTGTGAGTGTGTTTGTTTATGCTGCCCCTTGCAAAAGGATGAACTTTCCAAGGGTTTTACCCAGCGACCTCGCCAGACCTCAGTGCCATCCTCTCCTGCCAGCATCACCAGGTGGCCCCAACCCTGCCCATATCTCTAGCTCAGGGATTATTATACTGTTTGGAAATTGCTTGTGGGGCTGGAGAGATGGCCTAGCGGTTAAGAGCGCCGACCGCTCTTACAGAGGACCCGGGTTCGATCCCCAGCACCCACATGGCGGCCGAGAGCCGTCTGAAACTCCTATTCCAGGAGAACTCCAGCTCCAGGGAAATCCGAGACCCTCTTCTGACCTCCGCGGCATTGCACGACACGGGTGCACAAACCTACATGCAGACAGTACACTCATACACAGAAATAAATAAATAAAAAACTTAAAAAAGGAAATTGCTTGTATCCGTTGTCCCCCCAAAAAAAACCACTTCTCATTCATCCTTTGGTCTAATATAATTCCTGATAAATCCAAGATATCATGAAAAATGTTTGTTGTGAACTTTAAATGACAACCAAGTAATGAGACTACATTTTTCTTGAAGAATTAAAAACGGGGGGGGGGAGGGTTTGGGGGGGGGATTCCTGGTGCCTCTCCTTTTCACCATTTCACATTTCACCCATCTACTCACTCAGCACTTTCTCATAAGCATGCCCACCTCATTTCTCAAATGCTCCACTCATTTGGAAATCTTACCAAAGACATTCTACCCAGTAATCAGCAGCTCACCTTTATCAGTGTTTAAGCAAGACACATTGGCAACAAATTATGACAGAAAATAATAATCCTCCTAAGAGAATATACTGAGACTCTTTGGGACACTCAGCCGGTTAACACATTGTGAAAACATAAAAGCCTTTACCTGTAAACTCCCAGGCCCAGTACTAAATAAAAGAGCATCCAGATCAGCCCTTCACTGCAGACATAACATAGCAGCCTGGGGGCTGAGCCTCTGTCCACAGGGAGGAGCAGTCCCAGGCCCCAGTAAACTCCTGGTTCATCTCCACTTGTGCAGTTATTTCTCAGGACCCTGTGAATGACTCAAAATGCAATGTCTTAAGTAAAGCTCTCCAAAGTCAAGGAAAAACAATCAAACTTTAACACCCCACCACCACACACACACACACACACACCTTTGTTGTTTGGTTTGTTTTAGATGATGTGGTAGACAATGTGAGATAATATAAATTTAAAAAGTTAAAAGAAAAAAAAAATCCCTTAGGTACATTTTAAAGTGCTTTCACCCTGTGAATATAGAACATTAAGTCCATGAGAAATGGCGGAACCTTCCAGTAGAAAGAAGGTGGATGTTACTCAAGAAATCTTGAGCAGTAGGACTAATTACAAAAAAAGCCTAAATCCACTGAATATGGTGGTACACGCCTTTACTCCCAGCACCTGGGAGGCAGAGGTAGCCAGATTACTATGAAATGGAGGCCAGTCTGGTCTACATAGTGAGTTCTAGGCCAGCTGAGGCTACAGGGAGACCCTGTCTGAAGAAAAAAAAAAGTTAATTCCTAATGAAGAAAAATTAAATCATTTATGTTCTAAATATCAACGACACACCCATTTTTGAATTTATAAGATCAACAACTTCAAGAAAGTCACTTAACTATATCATGTAAAAATGTTCAAACATGGGGCCAGAGAGATGGCTCATGGGTTAAGAGCACTTACTGTTCTTCCAGAGGACTCTAATTCAGGTCCAGTACCCACACCAGGCAGCTCACAATCCCCTGCAACTCCAATTCCAGAGGACATGATCCTTTCTTCTGGCCTGTGAATACCTTCACTCAGCTATAAAAACCCACACTAGGAATCACACACATATATAAAAATAAAAATAAATCTTTGCTGGGGCATGGTGGCACATGCCTTTAATCCCAGCACTCAGGAGGCAGAGGTGGGCAGATCTCTACGGGTTCCTGGCCAGCCTGGTCTACACAGTAAGTTCCAGACCAGCCAGTGTTACACATTGAGAACCCATCCAAAAAATATCCTTTTAGAATATTATTTATGTATTGGGGCTGGCAAGATGGCTCAGCAGTTAAGAACATTGCCTACTGCAGAAGACCCAGGTTTTAATCCTGGCACCTACATGGCAGCTAACAATTGTCTGTTAACTATAGTTCCAAGGTATCTGATGCCCTCTTCTGTCCTCTGTAGGCATTGCACAACATGGGTGTACTTACAAACATGCAGACAATACACTCATACACATAAAATAAAAATAAAGCCAAAAATTAAATAAATAGAATATTATTTATGTATTTATTTACTATGTGTATCAATGTTTTACCTGCATGCACATAGGTGCACCACATGTGTGCAATGCCCACGGAGGCCAGAAGACAGTATCTGGTCCCCTAGAACTGGAGTTGTGGGTGGTAGTTAGCAACTATGTAGAAGTTCCAACTATGTTGGAAACCAAATCTGTGTCCTTTGAAAAAATAGACAATGCTCTTAACCACTGAGCCATCTCTCTAGCCCCTATTTTGGTTTTCTGAGATAGCCTTTTAGCCCAGGCTAGCCTAAAATTCACTATGTAATTGAAGATGACCTTGAACTGATCTCTTGCCACCCTCTCCCAAGTGCTGGGATTACAGGTACCAGCATACCTGGACAGTCATTTTCTAAATTCTATCAATTCTTTCTTTACATCAGTTCTCGTAATTCCTTTCATTTCTTATCTATCCTTAAAGTCAGTATCTAGGCATACCCCACCAGCTACTTGGGAGGCTGAGGCAAGTGGGTCTTGGTTCGGTTCGGTTCGGTTCAGTTCGGTTTGGGAGTTTGGAGAGCAGTAATAGAGATGAATGCCAAAACTCGAGCTGGCTAGGTTCCACCACTGAGCTGTGCCCCCTCCTCCCCAGCCTGACAGCTATCCTCACTATCCCAACCCCCGACTCCTCCACTGCCTTCCTCGTTCCATGCCCTCTGGCTCACTGTCCTCCAGCTACACTTGGCTGTCTCTCTGACTGACCAAGCTCTGCCCAACCCTCTCCTGTATCTTCCAGTAAAAGGATTTTTCAGATTCCTGACCCAGGGACTCCTCCCATAACAAGCACCAGAGCATTTATCACCATCTTACTTGTACCTGTTTATTTACTGACTGTGGATCTTTCCTTCTAGAAGGTACGCTCTAGGGAGGAAGGGTTTGCATGTCTCATGAGAACACGTCTTAAACATATCAAATGCTCAATAAATGCTTCCTGAATTGCTCAAAGGCCGTTTGTCTTACTCAATTCTTAATCCTAACCTTAATGAGGGATGAAAAAGAAATTAGTGAAAGAGACAGAGAAAGGGCAATTCAAAAACGCAGAAGGAAAAGTGAAAGGATTCCTATCTCTAGATTCTCAGTAAAGGAGTTTGTGAGCATAAGACAGGAAGAATGTGAATGCAGGCTGGGAAATAATTTAAAAAATAAAATCAGGAGCCAGGTGTGGTGGCACACGCCTTTAATACCAGCACTCGGGAGGCAGAGGCAAGAGGATCTCTGTGAGTTCAAGGCCAGACTGGTCTACATAGTGAGTTCTAGGCCAGCTTGGGCTAAACAGAGACTGTCTCAAAAAGACCAAAAAGTAAAAATAAATAAAATCAGGGCTGATGAGAGTGCTGGCTCAGCGCTTACTGCCACATTTGATGACCTGAGTTCCATCCCTGGGATCCACATGGTAGCAGAAGAGAACAGCCTCCCACAAATTGGCCTTGGGACCCCCATAAACGTACTGTGGTAGGTGTGCCATGCATACCTGCACACCTGCACACATAAACACAAAGTAGAAATGTAGAAAATTAAAACAATAAAAACACAGCTACAAAGACAAAGAAGGCTCTCCACCCCCGTTTGTTTAAAAGGCACCGAGGGAGCTGGAGAGATGGCTCAGTGGTTAAGAGCACTTGCTGCTCTTACAGGGGACCCAGGTTCCGTTCCCAGCATCTACATGGCAGTTAACAACCATCTGTAACTCCAGCTTCAGGAGATCCAATGCCCTCTTTTGGCTTCTGCAGGCACTGCATACACATTGTGCACTCACATACATGCAGGCAAAACACTCAGATGCATAAAACAAAAATAAATTAATCAAATTAATTAAATCAATTAATCTCTGAAGAGATCAAGAATTATAGACACAAATGGATACAAAGTTAGTCCTATACTGTTTAGTAAGCTTAAAGTTTATCTTCAGTCAAAAGCAATATTAAATTAAAAAATTTTTTTCCTAATTATTAAGCATGGCTTGAAGAAGCTAAAGGAGTCTGACACTGTCAACTGGTACATGAGCTAATGAAAAGATTCACCTAGGTCCTCCCTGTATAAGCCTGATAACCTGATTTTGAACTCACACAGGTGGAAAGAGTGAACTGAGTCCATGAAGTTGTCCTCTGATCTCCACATGCATGCTATAGTATGCATACACCACCCTCCCCCATACTAATAAAAATGTTTAAAAACTTATTCAATAACATATTTAATAGCTGACCAAAAAACTCTTCCCTAAAGTAAGAAGGAAGGAGCCAGCGGGGTGGGGTGGCATTCGTCTTTAATCCTAGCACTTGGGAGGCAGAGGCAGGAGGACCTTTGTGAGTTCAAAGCCAGCTGAGACCCTGTCTCTAAAAGAAAAAAAAAAAAAAA
>VZQC01009372.1:5979790-6035250 GCA_009823505.1 Rhizomys pruinosus
GCCTAGCGGTTAAGAGCACCGACGCTCTTGCAGAGGACCCGGGTTCGATCCCCAGCACCCACATGGCGGCTGAGAACCGTCTGTAACTCCAATTCCAGGAGAACTCCAGTTCCAGGGGAATCCGAGACCCTCTTCTGACCTCCGCGGCATTGCACGACACGGGTGCACAGACCTGCATGCAGACAGTACATTCATACACATACAAAAATAAAAAAAAATAAAAAAAAAAAACTCATAAAGTGACAAAAACACTGTGGGACATGGTCTGACCAGAATCTGTAGGCTTCTAAACAGCTGGTGAGAATCTGCAGTTAACTACCCTACTCTTGCCCACAGAGGTTGCTTTTCTACAAACATGACAAATTGGGGAAAGCCAATCAATTTTTAAGAATTGAATGTTATTGGGTGTGGTGGTGCATGCCTTTAGTTCCAGCACTTGGGAGGCAGAGGCAGGCAGATCTCTGTGAGTTCAAAGCCAGTCTGGTCTACACAGTGAGTTCCAGGCCAGCTGGGGCTATAGGGAGACCCTGTCTCAAAAAAAAAAAAAAAAGCCCCCTACAAAAGAATTGAATGTGAATACTGCTCAGTAGCAGAAACTCATAACAGATAAGTATTTTCTCTGCAGCACTTAGAGGTGGAAAAACAAAACTGCAACGTGTAATAAACCTCGATGCTAAAATTCCTATGGCACCATCCTGAATGGCTTCCTAAAATCTTTCTTCTTTTTAAATTTTATACTGTGGTTGTGACAACCAAAGAAATGTTATCAGAAGTACCCAAAGAAGTATTCCTAAATATCTGGTGATTCTCCAGATATAAGACTCCAACCAGGGCCTCAGGACTAGCTCAGGTGGGAGACTGCTTCCCTAGCTAGCATACAGGAAGCCCTGGGTTTGATCTCCAGCATCACATAAACTGGGCATGACAGGAAAGGCAAAGGCCTGCAATTGCAGCACTGGGGAGGCAAAAGGACCAGAAGTTCAAGGCCATCCTTGGCCACACAGTCACAGTAAGCATAAGGCTAACCTAGGATACATAATACCTGTCTCCATAAAAACCTTCCAACAGGAAGATTTGAATTTTAAGGTGCTTTCTTGTCTTAACAACATGTGTAGACAGGAGAAACATGGACTGTCCTGGATTAAGACACTTGATTTTAGAGTAGTGGCTGCCTCTTTTGTATACTAAAGTCATTCAGGGAACACTATAACCCCCAACACTGAACTATACTGCAAATAATTCTATCAGCATATCTAAGGGTAACGCCTAGTCTTCAACCTTGTATTTGTTTACCCCTTTTTTGGTTTGTTTGTTTTTTTCAGTGCTTGGGATCCAACCCAGGGACTTGTGTAAGTATTGTACCACTGAACTACATCCATCCCTGAATGCCAGGATTACAGATCTGCACCACTGCATCTAGCTAGCCATCAGCTTTTGCTATGCAGTGATTCCCAGGGCTACTCAAAGTTGATACACAGAGACTGAGCATAGTCTCTACATATACTTACACATTACGGTACACAACAATGACTGTAAATTTATGATGAAAAGATAGGCCCACTTAACTATTTGATGAATAATTTTAAACAGTGATCTAGAATGCTTCTTTGAGAAGCTAATCAAAGAAATGCAGTAATGCTGAGTACTACAGACCTAGAAGTAAAGAGGCACGGGCTGTCTTGAGGCAAGGACATGAGAAACCAAACACTTGCATTAAACTCCTGAATGCACCTAACATCCAGGAAAAGGGTTTCAACACTACTCCTGGCAAAAATAATTGCTAGTACAGTTAGTAGTTAAGGAAACTTCTCCTTATATTTATATTTGTCTTATTAAGCTACTTTGTGCAATTCAGTCCATTTCCTCAAAGCCTTTTAGTTTTAAAAAAGCATTCAGAAAGTTCTAAAGTTCACGTCTACACATGCTTATTCTGCTCTTTTTTTTTAATAAGTTTAAGAAAATTATATTTTCTTTTTTCTTTTATACCTCTTTATATTTTTTCTTTTTAATGTTTTGGTACACGTTTTGAGACAGGGTCTCCCTGTAGTCCCAGCTATCCTGGAACTCACTCTGTAGACCAGGCTGGCCTTGAACTCACAAAGATCTGCCTGCCTCTGCCTCCCAAGTGCTAGGATTAAAAGCGTGTGCCACCACGCCCTGCTAAATTTTTTTATTTATTTATTTTCTATGTGTATGAATGTACTGTCTGCATGTAGGTTTGTGCACCCGTGTCGTGCAATGCCACGGACATCAGAAGACGGTGCCGGATTCCCCTGGAACTGGAGTTCTCCTGGAATTGCAGTTACAGACGGTTCTCAGCCGCCATGTGGGTGCTGGGGATCGAACCCGGGTCCTCTTCAAGAGCAGTCAGTGCTCTTAACCGCTAGGCTATCTCTCCAGCCCCTATTCTGCTCTTTTTAGAAAGAAAACACTTGCTGCTTTACAGTTTGTCTGTTTTCATTCTCTGAGCTTTCTTTTTTTTTTTGGTCTTTTTGAGACAGGGTCTCCCTGTACCTCCAGCTGTCCTGGAACTTGCTATATAGACCAGGTTGGTCTTGAACTCACAAAGATCCACCTGCCTCTGCCTCCCAAGTGCTAGGATTAAAGGCGTGCACCACCACGCCCGGATAATTCTCTGAGCTTTCTGAACTTTAATAAGTAAATCTTTAACAAGAACAGTATCCACACACCAAGGGACAAGCCTTCGATTCACACGCAAGTGGGGTCTCTGCCAAGTCATAAGAGAAAATAAGAAAAAGATGCACTTTAAAGGTACAGTTAATTAATAACTGAGATAAAAGATCAGCTTCTTAGGCAGGCATGGTGGTACATGCCTGTAATTCCAGCACTTGTGAGTTCAAGGTCAGCTGGGACTATAGGAAGACCCTGTCTCAAAAAGAAAAAAAAAAAAAATCAGCTTCTTTAAAAACAAGGCACATTATAAACACATATGTAAAGTTAAAAAAAAAAAAACAATGAGATTATTACTTGACTAGGCTTAAAAGAATATCATTGAATAGATTTCCATGCTGCAATGATGGTCTGTATATAGAAGAGAGGCCCTACGACCCCAAATTGGACAACATCACTCCTTTGCCAGTTAACACAGAAGAGTCACAAGACCATTCTCATTCTCTTATATAAGCTTGGGTGCTTGTCTACACAGGTCCTTCTGATATAATGAATCTGATTTATTACAAGGTTATATAATTGATTAGTTGCAGCTTATTTTCTTCAACATTTTGGCTATCACAGAAAGAATGATAAAACTTCTGGCATCCTAGTACTGCTTCCAGCTCAGTTACCACTCAATGCAGTGGAGGACCAACTTGAGTGATAATTTGGGGTCTGTATTTCTTTTCCTTGCTCATCTTAAGCCTTAAATCATAAAGAACTTGACAGGATTAAGTTCAACAGCTGTAAATCACAAAAGCTCCTATGATGGTTTTATGAAAAGGGTAAAGAAAACCACCTTGGGCCAATTATGGAATGGAACAGAGCAAAACTAGCCGTCTTTGGCAATTATGGTCATGACCTTAAAACTTTTTCCCACTACTCCAACCCTTCAATTCTCGGAATTTATGTTCCCAGGAAAGACTAGTTACCCCCAAAGCACACATATATAATTATGTTAGGTATGTTGCAAACTCTTCCAGATCATTATTTGTTTACTTATTCTTTTTTGTTTTAATGGCTGGAAAGGGACATTAAAAAGGAATGGGCCAGACACAAAAGGGAAGATGCAATTTAAAACACAGAAATCACCTTACAAAAAATTTTAATTCCTTAGTAAAAAATGAAAATCAGGCCAGGCATGGTGGCCCAGGCCTTTAATACCAGCTCTCAGGAGGCAGAGGCAGGCAGATCTCTGGGAGTTCAAGGCCAGCCTGGTCTACATAGTGAGTTCCAGGAGAGCTAGGGTTGCAGGGAGACCCAATCAGTAATCACTTACTATGAACACAAAAAAAAGATACAAAGGGAGTAAGATACTGTTGTCTCTTAGCTTGACTTTGTTTTGTTTCTATTTAAATTATAATATCACGCCGGGTGAGGTGGCGCACGCCTTTAATCCTAGCACTTGGGAGGCAGAGGCAGGCAGATCTTTGTGAGTTCAAGGCCAGCCTGGTCTACAGAGTGAGTTCCAGGACAGCTGGGCTACAGGGAGACCCTGTCTCAAAAAGACAAAAACAAAACAAAACAAAACAAAAAAAACCTTGTCATTTTATGCACAACAATCATGAACCGCAAAAGACTGAGAAAACTCCACTTAAACAAAGTATAAAGAAACACTAGGAAAATTAGAAAACATTACTGAAGTTTAAAACAAAATTGAGGGGCTGAAGACATGGCCTAGCAGTTAAGAGCACCAACTGCTCTTGCAGAGGACCCGGGTTCAATCCCCAGCTCCCACATGGCAGCTGAGAACCGTTTGTAACTCCAATTTCAGGAGNGCACGCCTTTAATCCTAGCACTTGGGAGGCAGAGGCAGGCAGATCTTTGTGAGTTCAAGGCCAGCCTGGTCTACAGAGTGAGTTCCAGGACAGCTGGGGCTACAGGGAGACCCAGTCTCGAAAAGACAAAAAATAAATTAATTAATTAATTATAATATCAAAAAAGTTATAATATCTACAGTCCATATAGGAAAGAGGTTAGTCACTGTCACACTTAGCTGGTTGAAGTCCAGGCTAGCATGCTTCTAGAGGCCCATACTCTGGACTATACAATTTCATATATAAAAATTTACTTTAAGGAAACAATCTTAAGTGCTTATATTAGAATGAAATGATCACCTATCTTGCAATGACTGCCTTCCTCTCGGGCAATCCGACCTTAATTCTTAACAAACAAATGCAGCAGGTTGGCATAGAGGCAACACCTGACTTCAGGCCTGAGCCATACAAATTAACCAGACTCCCCTCTATATGAGACCAACATCATAAAGGTCTACAAATTGGTGTTGAAGCCAGTGACCACACGGAATGAAGAACCAACTTCGACATGATCAAACAAGTAAACTGATTCATTTCACTAGGATCATAAATTTCTTTCAAAATTAAATACAAAAATTTAAAAAAAACACAGGTAAGAAACAACCTAAATATATGCATGGGTATTAATCAGAGGAGATACTGGTGCCCCAGTGGTAAAAACCATCTGTGCCCTTTCCAAGCCCACACAAAAAGAGTGCCCCCGGCAAAACAGGTGCAGACCACAATTGTTGGTGTCTTCTCTCCTGATGGGTTCTTTTCAGAACCATATATAAACACAGGAGTACTGACTTACAATATCTGTTGCCATAACAATAACATCTTGTACTTGCCAAACATACTTAAGTAGAGGAATTGGAGCTGTTTTGAGATGGCAACTAAGTCTTCCCTCCTGTCCCAGAACTATATATAAGCTGCTGGTTTAAAAAAAGAAAAGGAGAAAAAAGGCACTTTATTTTCTTTTAACTTTTTTTAAAAATTTTATTCATTTTTGTATGTGTATGAATGTACTGTCTGCATGTAGGTCTGTGCACCCGTGTCGTGCAATGCCACGGAGGTCAGAAGAGGGTCTCAGATTCCTCTGGAACTGGAGTTCTCCTGGAATTGGAGTTACAGATGGTTCTTAGCCGCCATGTGGGTGCTGGGGATTGAACCCGGGTCCTCTGCAAGAGCAGTTGGTGCTCTCAACCGCTGGGCTATCTCTCCAGCCCCAAAAAAAGGCACTTTAAAAATCAACCCAATTTAAAGATAAAACTGAGATGCTGGGAAAAAGCAATTCTTAGTCCAACTTGTAGATCCCTGGATCACAAGCTGACCTTAAATTCAACTACAACTTTCAGGCTGTCTCTAGAATATACAAACTTCCTGGGTATAACTGTCTGCATCTACAGATACAATGAAGAAACACACCCTATTCACCCCTCAACTATACATTCACAACACACATCATCTCTGTGTTGTGACACAGAGTCACAACAGGGTACACAGTAGGGTTCCCAAACTCCTTCCCTGGGTTGGATTAATGTGCTACAGCAGATCACAGAATGCAAGGAGACACTGGGTTTAATAGGCTACTAGGAAGGATGTTACAAAGGATAGAGAGGAAGAGATGCCTAAGTGGAAGCACATAGGAAGGGGCACGTAGGAAGGGGCACAGTGCTTCCTTCCATGTCCGTTCCAGATGTACCACCCCAGGAACCTGCATACACCCTGCTCCCTAGAAGAGACCCTTTTTGGGAGTTCTTTAGAAAAGCAGTTAAAACTGCACTCCCGAAGCAAGGACAACCCTGCCAAAATACGACTGGATAAAAGAGTTCAACCAAGTCTCACAGACTGTGACGGAGTGCACAAGACTCTGAAGAGAAACGCAGCGAGGACTTTCCCCTCAGATTCTTCTAGACTCTCTGTGAGCATTCCTACCCCTTGGTCGAGGGCAGGACTTCTACAGTAAGGGTCTTATTACCTACTATTAGACAAGATAAATCAGAAGTTTAAGGCCAGCTCCAAAACACAAAGGTGAGGGAAAATTAGGATATATTTTCAGGTTTTATGATGTGCCTTGAGGCTTGCCTTGGGGAGAAGAGGGTAGATAAAGGTCACAGAGATTTCACTTTGTTTCTGAGGTCTAGCACAGCCTGAGAGGATTCTAGTCACTTGAAAGTGGCAAGACTATGAGGGGCAGGAAGGACTGTGGACAAAAACAAAACACACAGGTGACAATATCACAGAAGCCCAAGTCCCCAAGGCAGCTTAGTGCCCTCTGCAACAACAGAAAGGCACCCAGCTCATAGGAATGGGGGGGGGGGAGTGGCAAAAAGCAAAGAGACTCAATTCAGTGACCAAGCTAATGCTGCCAAGAAACACCAAGACCACAGGCCCAAAGCAGTCGCCCAAAGCACCCTCCAGACAAGCTGAGGGGAACAGGGCAGAGGGTGGGAAGGACTTAATTCCAGAGGTGGCTATCTTGGACTCTGAAAAGCAGCACACATTTAAAATATCTACAACCATAGATCAGTTCAAAGGAGAGTGCCAGGAGAGATGCTCTCACTCCGGCCAGGCTATCTTCTGGTGCTCGGGTAAGGTCAGAGCCATACAAAAGTGACTGATGATCACGCAGAGAAAGCCAAACAAAATGTACCTGAGACCATGCAGAGAACCCAGCCCTCATTCAGGCCTCTAAGCAAGGAAAAGACCAGCCTGGTGTGACCACAGGCACTCATGTATCTAAACAGGCAGGACCCACTCACCCTGACACTCAAATAACCCTAGGGTTGGCTGCTGGCAAACACTTCTGTTGTCTCGGCCTTTGGCCCTCCCTGTCTGAGCCTCTGTCGTGAGTAACAAAAAAGCCGCAGCTCACCCCTACTTCATTTCTTCCCAAAACCGAGAATACGGCAACGCAGTATTGTTAACTTGCTTGGTCACACACACCTCCTCCTCCCCAATACTGAAATTAGCTGAGAGCCCCTGACGTGATTACAAATAACTGAAACACAGGTTAGCTGTAATTTGGAGAAAGCCAACTAGGATCTCGACAGGTTTTCATGGGTAAGATCTTGGTCATAAAGATTTAGACATTCAAAACTCAATAATATTTTGGAGAGTCCTCCATTGCAAGAGTGATAATTACAATAAAATTTTCACATCCCAGAAAAAAAAATACCAACATCTTAGAAAGACCAAGTAATTTACTCTGACAAACAGTAAAATTAAGAAAATGCTATATACCACAACATAATCACAGCACTGCTTTATAGCTAGCAAAACACTTTCTCAATCTCAACATTCACCAAAAATTACAGGAAAGGTCTGTCTACTTACAACATTCTTAGAATGCACAACCATTTTACTGGTACAAGTGACTCAGCAAATATGGACACACAGGAAATGCAGGAAGTGTTAGAATTCACACAGCAATCTAAAACCAATTCCCCTAATGAAGCTAAGTTTCCCAGCTTTCAACAGTGACACAAACCTTTATTGAGGTCTGAAGTCTTGGAGGAAAGTCCTAGCATATTCCTTCAGCCACATTCCTGTAAGATATGCAGCACAGGCACCATTAATGGTACCACTTTGGAATGTGTATCCAGCATTCTGGTCTCTTCTCCCTATGCTATTCCTACTAGTCCACAGAGCAACCCAAAATTTGAAGGCAAACCATGTTTTCTCTGTGCAAGCAGAAAGGGAAGCAGCACCAGGTTAGATGGGGTAGGATGGACTCTTTGCACACCAATTCCATACTCTACCTCAGGCCTTCATACACAACTACATGACTTAAATTTTTTTATTATATTTATTATTTGTGTATGTTTATATGTGGGGGGGGCAGTGGAACCTCAGAGGACAACTTGTGGGAATCAGGTCTCTCCTTTTATCAGGTCAGTCCCAAGGACTGAACTCTCATCGTCAGGCTTGGATACCAGGGCCTTTACCTACTGAACCATCTCACCAGGCCTCTCCTTCGTGGCTGTGACACTCAGATTAGCTACAATGATTCTATAACCAAACTGTGTCTACCTTAAATGTTTAGTCTAGCTGTTCGCTCACTTTTGCTATATCAAAAGCTAAAGAGTTGAGCAAGTCCTTGACTTGCCCTCAAAGACCATACTGGTGAAGCAGATACAAACGACAAGAGAATGTAAGCCTCTGGTTAAGCTGACTCACTGCGTAACAACTGGAATTCGACCCACTGCAATCCTTACTTGGAAAAGCTCTTTATAAAATAGCATATTTCCTATCCCAGAGGAGCAGTATGTTCTAAGTAAGATGAACCCAGTTATTCTTAAACTGAGGGTCTGAATCCTTCTGAACACAGAACCACAGAATGAGAGGGAAAAAAAAAAACTTTTGATATCACAGTCCAACCCCTTGTTTCACAGAGGAAGATCAAGCCAGGTAAGACATATGCCCAAAGCCACTCTAAATTTTGTACTATATTTGAATTAAGGATACTATCAAGCCCCTTACCACCCCCACCCCCCCAATCTCAGACAGTAGAATGCAGCCCGGACTAGGAATGACTATGCTTCTCTGGATAGGCCTAAATAGCATAAGCCAACTGAAAAAAATAAGCTCCCTCAGTTTCTGGTCTCACTTTCTACTGAGGACAGGCTGGTAGGCAACAGGCTCTGCTCTTGCCTTCAGGAGATCTGCCAATAGGGAGCAGTGCTTCTCGCGCCAGAAGGTAACTCCAACAGGATTCCTTAAGAGTCCTCACCTACCTGGTCACTAACATCCCAGCACTACTAGCCACATCCACTCTGTGCAAGGATGCCTAGAACCTGAAGTCCAGAAGGAGAGCATGCATTCTCCCTTGGTAACCACACTCATTAATAAACCTTGACTTGTTTTCAAATGTCTCGGGTTTTCATAATCCAGTTGAACTACAGGAACTGATTAATGGGATTTTTTGATACTGTTGATGCAGAAATTTTGAGACAGAACTTTCTCAATCAAGTTGTAATGACTTAGGGACTTAAGCTGTTAGAAGTTCAACAGCCATCAAAGTCTACCTAATACAGTAGCCCTTGGGTTCACTGTCTCAGGCCATTAACATTAAATAAGCAGACACTTTGTGGGAGAAAGGTAAAGCAACATTATTAAGGAGAAATACAGAAAAGCAAAAATTGGAAAAAAGTGAGAAATAGAGAAGAAATGATATAGATTTCCAAGACTGGGCAGAGTTTGAAAAGAAGAAAAAGCACTGAACTTCCTTGTCTGGAGGTTTTTAGAGGGACATGGCAGAGACTGACAACAACTGAAGTGACTGTAGTGAGACTAGTTAGTTCTCAGGACTGTCATAGGCAGAAACAATGGAGAGTCACACACTCTAGAGGGATGTACCTGTGATCCAGCAAGGGAGGTGATCCTGTGCTATTTATGAGCTGTCCACCAAGCTAGGGGTAACTGAAGCCCCTCTCTGTCCATTTCTGACTTGGACTTCATGAGCTACTAACCCTGACTGCCTTCCATCTATATGCCCTGGATTGCACGACCTTGCAGGTAGTCTTGCGTGTGGTTAAATATGTTCTCTACAATTACATGACCAGCTTGTGGAGCTAACTTTACCACAGCCACCAAGATGGAGCTAGCCCTTCCTGCTTGCCTCCTATTTTTCTCCTTGTCTATCGGGTGTTCTGGAGTTGTCTTCTAGTTGTCTGTCTGTTATCATTAGTTGCATTAGAAGGAAGGAAACACGAAAGAGCAACAGTGGCTTACAGATGTTCAAGGGCTTCGGGGGCTAGGAGGCAGGCAGCCTGCCATCACTGGCCCAAAACCCTGTACCTCCTCTTACCTGTTGTGCTTAGTTTTCTCATACTCAGTTGTAGTTGTAAGTCCTCTTACTCATCTTTCTTAGTGTTCTAGACTTTGTCCTTTCAATTCTTAATATTCTTTTTAACCTCACTCTCCATTCTTATTGCAACCTATAACAACAACTTGCAGTTTTCACCTTTTCCCTTACTATCTCCTGCATCAGGTTCTTACCATGTTTAAATCCACCAAGTTAGCTTGGAAAGGCCTTCTAGACTAAGTAACAGATGAAAGGTCAGGATATTACCTTACCTGCAGAGGCTACAACACTAATGAACCTGCAGTAGCTATTCAGCAGAAGTTTGTCACGCTGGGTCCAACAAGATGGTTCTTGCTGTCTGGTGATCTGACTGGATCCCTGGAAGCCACATCAAAGTGGATGGAGAGAACCCAGTCCATAAAGTAGTCCTCTAACTTCCACATGTGCTCCTGCGCGCGCGCGCGCACACACACACATGCACACACACACACACACACCTCCTGCACAGTAATATAATAAATAAATAAATCGAAGAAAAAGAAAATTTGCCAAAGTGAACTAGGTACACATCAGGTAAAGAAACACTGGGACTAATTACACAGGAACTTAGAAGGCCAGGCTTTGTAATATTCTGTTTTTTGGGGGGTTTTTTTGTTTTTTTTTTTGGTCTTTTCGAGACAGGGTCTCCCTGTAGTCCCAGCTGTCCTGGAACTCACTCTGTAGACCAGGCTGGCCTTGAACTCACAGAGATCCGCCTGCCTCTGCCTCCCAAGTGCTAGGATTAAAGGCGTGTGCCACCACGCCCGGCGTAATATTCTATTTGTAATCAAAGAGCACATACACTGAAAATACCTTCAGAACATCCAGTCCTCTTCTTTTACATGGCAGAAAGCTGAAGCTCAGAACAGCAAACTATTCTATACTTAACTGTCACATGGTTACACAGCAAGACTGCATGAGCACCCCCTAATAGGAGGAAGGTGGTCATTTGTTCTTATCTCTAGGAATAAATTACTAAAAAACTCAAATAAAGCTGGCATGTTGGCGCGCACCTTTAATCCTAGCACTTGGGAGGCAGAGGCAGGCGGATCTCTGTGAGTTCAAGGCCAGCCTGGTCTACAGAGTGAGTTCCAGGACAGCTGGGACTACAGGGAGACCCTGTCTCAAAAAGACCAAAGGGGAAAAAAAAAAAAAAAAAAAAACAACCCTCAAATAAAACTACAGGAGGTCTCTCCTGTCTGGCACTATTTTTCTTATAATATAGCATTCAGGTATATACATGAACTCATGTCCAAATATTATATATGTATTTTTCAAGGAGTTTTTGAGTTACAAACTTTTCTAGACATAAATCACCCATCTCCCACACTCATCAATATTCAAATCAATGTTCTTGCTTTTCTTCAACAACCTTCTTTCTTAAGACAGAAGCATTTAAGCTTCTGCTCTACAGCCAACAGACTCACAAGAATCAGAGTTAGGCAGGTTACCCATGCCTGTCATCTCAGTGCTTGGGAATCTCCAATTAGTTCAAGGCCAACAGGGCTATGAGAAGGAGAAGGAAAAGGACCTGGGGAGGGAAATAATAACTATTAAGGGGATATTAGTGAGAATTTCAAGTGAACTCATCATTCTTCAGAACTGATGACTCAGATTATAAAGTATTTGCCCACTCAATTAAACACCAGGGATTGAATCAGATTCAGTGTTTAGAGAATCTATATACCAATTCTCAAATGATTTAGTAGTGAAAAACTGTCTCTTCTTCCCCTAAAAAATAGCATAAACCTCAAATTCATTCCTTTAATACTACACCATGTTTTACATCCTATGCCTAAACAGTGTTAGTTCTGCCTTTAGCATAGAAAACGATTGCTTTTTCAATCTTATAAAGAACATGTTGGTTAAAAAATATATATTGACCTTTCCTTTTTACTCAGAAGAGCTGGGAGTCCCTTCTTGTCCTCTTCAAGTCATCTCACTTAAATGAATATTTTTTTGATGTCCAAAAGCTTTAAAGGTTTTATCTAATTGCTAAGTTCACTCATTTTCCCCATACGGGGGTGGGGGGGCAGTTTGTATTCCTTTCATATTAAAAGTTCAGACAGGAAATTAGATGACGAAATTCAGTGAAATGAACAGGCACTTAAATTCCTTTGGCCAGACGCTGGCAACAAAAAATAGCGTTTGGAAACATAATGGTCACAAAGGGAGTCAGTGGGCAGTAAGCGTCTGGCTTATCTTCTCATCCAGGTTGAATTCACTTTGATGGGGTGGGAAAGCGGATAACAATATACCAAATTTTTCCACTGTGGTGCTTACAACTGGTGGGAAAAAATGTTGGGCAGAGATTACAGGGCCAGTAGCACAGTGCTGTGTTCTGACTTTTGTTTTTAAGTTTTAATCATAGGTTGAAGAAAATTACACATTTATGAGAATTAGAAAAAGGAAAAACAAATTCTAATATCATTAGTTTTATGATACTCCAACTATAATAGTTGCATTTGAACCTGTACCAGATAAAACTGAAGTAATGGCAGTTCAAATATTCCAATCAACCCATCACTGCCTAACAAATAAAGCAAGATGAGACAGAATGAAGTTTTGTTTGAAGGATTTCCACCTCACGATGAAATCCAAAACCACAAAACAAAACACATCATTAAAAAAGACTGAATGAGAAAAAAAGTATTTTAAAATATTTTATTTGCTCTTTGAGAATTTGATAGATATATAAAAATCATATCCATCCCCACCCCCAGCTCAACCTTCCTTCAACACATCCCCCTCCCAACTTCATGTCCTTTTTCATGCCCCACTGAGTCCAATTAGTATGCACATGGGTGGCCTGGGTGTAGGGCCGTCCACTGGAACATGGCAATCTGGAGCCGTATCTCTGAAGAAAAATGACTTCTTCCTTCTAGCTGTCCATTCCCAATTGCTCCTCCGCTAGAGGTGGGGCTCTGTGTGCCCCACCACACTCCATACTGGAATGTTGACTGGCTTGATCTTGTGCAGGTAACCACAGATGTTGTGAGTTCATGCAATGCCTTTGTTGTGTCCAGAAGACACTAATCATGGCATGTAAAATAAAAAGATAGATGTATGTATGTATGTATGTATGTAAGCTTGCTTCCTAGCCCATTGTCTATAACCAGGGCAAGAGGATAGACCTGCAGTCCTCTGTACTTGGATGACTTCCAAAACTGTATCCATCCATCTGACAAATAAGCACTGAATGCTAACTTTGGGTCAGAGAGTGTTCTATGCAGTCAGGGCAGTGGAGCAAGCAGAAGCAGACCTGCTCACACAAATCTCCACCTGCAATGCTGCTGCTCCAACTACCAGAATGAATTTCTTTTTTTTTTTTTTTTTAAATTTTTTATTAATTTTATTTATTTCTGTATGTGTATGAATGTACTGCCTGCATGCAAGTCTGTGCACCCGTGTCGTGCAACGCCGCGGAGGTCAGAAGAGGGTCTCGGATTCCCCTGGAGCTGGAGTTCTCCTGGAATTGGAGTTTCAGATGGCTCTCGGCCACCATGTGGGTGCTGGGGATCGAACCCAGGTCCTCTGTAAGAGCAGTTGGTGCTCTTAACCGCTAGGCCATCTCTCCAGCCCCCCAGAATGAATTTCTAATATGGCACCTCCCACTCACACATCTGAAGCCAAGGTCACCTTCTTTGCTCCCAAAACTATTCCTTCTATATCTCAGTCATTTTTCCTGAACACTAAGGTTTTCAGATAGTGTCTTGTTATGCAGACCACAGGATGGCCACGAATCCTCAAACCCACCATCCTCCTGCCTCTACCTGCCAAGAATTGGGACTGTGTGTACCTCTACTCTCAGCCTGACCATTAACTTTCAAGTCACATAAAACTCCTAACCTCTCCTTCATTTCCATCTCTACCTAAGATCTGACCACTGAACTTTCACAATGTTTCTGTCTTTCATCCTTTCATTCCCTCCAGTATCTGGTTAAGAAACCTCATCACTTCTCCTTTAGATTATTATAACAACTTGAAGGTTTTAGGTTTCTCTTCTAAACCTGCCTATGATGTAAATGTACTGTAAATAAGTTTGCCAAGAAAAATCCCAATGAAACAGAGGGCTTTTAAAAAAAAAAAAAAACACTCAAAACTTCCCTTTACAAAATGTTACAAGTACCTTATTTATGTAGATACACTGGTATTTAAGCCCCTGAATACAAATTCACTTCAGTAACTGTCAGTCATATAACACTTTTAGGACCAAAGAGCCTTAACTAGTTCCAGGATCATGGAAGCTTTGTTGTAACAATGGAATCCCATGTCTAAATACCAACAGTTAAACACATACTCAAATAAAAGAATGAAATTTCCCCTAGAATAGCAAAACCATGAAAGACACCATAAAAATGGCTGTTTTATTTTGTAGATCTTGAAGATGGAATAAACTAAGAAGAAAACTTTTTGACATACTAACAGTCAACCACCACCAGCAGTGACAGCAGCAATAGAAGACCATCCAAAAAGCGAGGTATACACACACACACACACACACACACACACACACACACACACACGCACACAGAAAATAATGAGTCTAGTTTTCAGACAGACAAAAAGTAATGTCTTTATGGCCACCAGGTAAAGTTTATAAAGAACAAGGCAATTCTATCCTGTCATGTACAAACCTATAACTTAAATAAATCTTCTAAAATACAGGCAATCACTTTATATATAGCTTGGGTGGTACTACACTAAACTTGGACTATTTTGATTCCAGCCATCTTAGGAGCCAAAGAAATTATGTACTGCCCCAAACAATGCATTTAGAACTGGGCTCCTAGTAGTATCCAGTGATTTCCTTTTTACAGTCAGTAATCACAATTTTACATTTATTCATGCTTTCATTCATCCCCACTGTTAGATTCTGGAATCACATACATGTCTGCAACAAGACTCTAGGCCCTTCCCTCCATCCTAAAACACTGACAGATCTATTGACAGTCACATCACACTAAATGCTATAACATGCACCAGAAAGGGAAGGAGGGACAATGAAGAGGGGAAAAAAAAGAACCTGGACAGGGCACTCTGCCCTCCCCACCCCCAAAGAACTGGATAGCCAGTTATTTAGCACCAACGGCATGTTATTCAGCTTTAACAAACCCCGACAGAGACAGAGGATTCAAACTGATTCGCTACTGCATGAAACAAGCACAATTCCACTCAGATTCACTTCTTGCCATATATTAAAGCTACTTTCTAAATAAATTTGAATTCTATAAGACAAAGACTAAATAATTTCATTAAATTTTCTGTGTATATATACTATTAATGTTAGCTATGGTTAAAGTCTAAAACATAATTTCATTCCCAAACCATGATTCTGAATTAACTACATCCTGCTCACAATTACATTCTTGTATAATTTTCAAACACTGATAGAAACAAATCATTCATCCTATCAAGAGAAAAGTATCAATCCTGAAGACCAAAGACTTGTCAAGAAAACAACCCAACTACTATGATTTGAGTGGCAGTGCTGTCCAGGAAGGGTGTGGCACCTTTAGGAGGGGGAGCCTCACTGAAGGAAGCGGGTCACTGGGGGTGTGCCTTGAGGCTTTCTGCCCCACCCCCACTTCCTAGTCACTTATACTTCAGGAGTATGGACCAACCACCAAGCCTTTCCTGCCTGTCATCCCTGCCATAACAGAGTGTATCCCCCTCAAACCCCAAGCTCAGTAAACCCTTAAGCTGCCTTGGTCTGGGAATTTTACGAAACAGAAAAGTAACTAAAACACCAACCATCCATAAAAAGGAACACATAAAAACACATATTGCTAGGGTGGAAATTTCCATCAATAAAACATACTCATACAGAAAATTAAGAGCTATCATGTCATTTAGGTTGGAAAGTTCAAGATAGTTTAAGTTCCTGAAATCAATTTATAAGTAACAAAAGAAACCTTAGGAAGGCCCTTTAGAAAAGGTGCTCCTGCCGGGCGTGGTGGCACACGCCTTTAATCCTAGCACTTGGGAGGCAGAGGCAGGCAGATCTTTGTGAGTTCAAGGCCAGCCTGGTCTACAGAGAGTTCCAGGACAGCTGGGGCTACAGGGAGACCCTGTCTTGAAAAGACAAAAAAAAAAAAAAAAAAAGAAGAAGAAGAAGAAAAGATGCTCCTAATATCACTACTCAAGTTTCCGACTCCTTTTTTGATAAGCCTTAAAATTTTTAAGAGAACCAGTTAGGATATAAATGTTAAGACAGAATTTCATCTCCACAGCTGCAGTTATAGCCACTGTGTCACATTAACCCACCCTTGAAAGTGAAGGCAGAAGGCAGGGAAAGAAAGCTGGCCTGTGAGTGAACAGGGCAGAGCCACTGGTCCATATGAAAAGTGAGTGTGAGCACAGCAACCAAACCAGAAGAACCACTCAGGACAGGATTTACATTGCAATCCAGCAAAGGAAAAGTACCACAGAAGGTTCCATCCAGATTCCAAATACTATGACTCTAAAAAATATTCCAAAGTTCAGCAAGCCATTTTAAACTTAAGCTATGGTTTAAAATGTCCCCTCCCAAACTCATATCGAAGCTTAACTGCCAGTGTAATTGGGAGGTGGGGCCTCTAAGAGATGATTAGGTTATGAGGGCACCATCTTCATGACTGGATTAATGCATTACCACAGAAATGGGTTTGGTATCATGGGAGTGGCTTTGTTATAAAAGTGAGCTTTCTCCAGGGTGCTATTTTATTTGTTCTCATTCCTTCCATGCCTTCCGCCATGTTCCGATGCAGCGAGGACCTCATCAGATAAGGAGCCTCAACCTTGGACCTTATGTCTTTTAGAACTGGGGGCGATTAATTCATTTTCTGTCTATACAGAAACAACAACACAAAGATAGTCTTTTATCTGACTTATAAACATTTACAAAGATAAAATGAAAAAAGACTGTCTAGTAAATATATAAGTGATATTATAGGCTCTAAACACAGTACAATCCATGAATTTTGGGTAAAGAAGAAAAACATCAGCTTCTAAAATTTATATTGTGAACTTTAGAAAAATCAATCATCAGTATCAGGATAAACTGACATCATGCCCCTGATAAGATGCACTGGGGACAGAATATCACCTGTGTAATAGTCCTGTACAAAATGTCTAGTCTGATTATGAAGAAACAACCAGACAAATCTAAACTGAAAGACATTCTGTAAAATAGCTGATCTGGCCTTCAAAGATATCAAAGAATATGACAAAAAATATTCAAAAACATTCAGATAAAATTTAAACTCATATCAAATCTCTGCTATCTGGAAAGTGGGCAAGTGTAGTGACTTAAAGATTCAGAACCCAGAACATACCAAGTCAAATCCCGCTCTAAACCAGATCCCTAACATACTATGTCATGTCCCAGTCTCTTCTCTAAAATGAGAACAATGAGAATCCTGCTACAATTGGATCTTTTATGCTTGTGTTTATTTTATTTATTTATTTATTTTTTTGTCTTTTTGAGACAGAGTCTCCCTGTAGCCCCAGATAACCTGAAACTCACTCTGTAGACCAGGCTGGCCTTAAACTCACAGAGATCCACCTACCTCTGCCTCCCGAGTGCTGGGATTAAAGGCGTGTGCCACCATGCCCAGCGCTTGTGTTTATTTTTAAAGCCAGAGCCTTTCTTACTATTAAGGCCATCTTGGCCTTAAGCTTGTAAGTCTCTTGCCTTAGCCAAACCACATTCAACTAAGTTTGGATCTTGAATCCCCCAGCCCCATGTACTGAAATGGCACTACTACTACTGGGAGATAGCAAAACCATTAGGAGATAAGCAATGATGCCTACTGGGAGGCTTTCGGGTCACTGTGGGGGGCATTGTCAGACTGTGAGATCTAGTTCCTTTCTCTTTTGTTCCCGAGTCATAATAGGAGCAGTTTTGATCGTCTGCAAACTCCCTCCGTGATGTGCTGCTTCCTCACAAGCCCAAATGGGTGGTTTATCAAGAGGTAAGCAAGCCATGAGTCAAGAGCATCAGCATGACCTTCTTTGAAATCTTGTAATGACATAAATGTGTCTATAAGGGCCTTAACACAGTGCTTGACACGTACGGTTTGAAAATGTCAGTAAAGGTGGGATGGTGATAATAATATTATTAAAAAAAAAAAAACCCACACAACTTAGCATGGCTGTTTTCCTCACTGGGCTTATAGTGAGGCCACAGTTAGAAAAAGCACACCGATGGGACTAGAGAGATGGCTCAGCAGTTAAGAGCCCTGGCTGCTCTTGCAGACGTGGTTCTGTTCCCAGCACCCACATGGCAGCTAACAACCATTGTAAGGACAGACACCAACGGACATGCAGAGAGAAACCAGGCTGTCAGGAGGAAAGTTTCCTGTTACCGCCCAAAGTAGCTAATTCATGGCTCGCTTAACCCTGCCCACAAGCAAATGTTCAATGCTGTTGTCTACGTGACAGTTGGCAGGTTTCACTGCCCACCAGCAAATGTTCAAAGCTGTTGCCTACGTGACAGTTGGAGGGTTTCGCTGCTCGAGCGGGAACTATGCCATGTTAATTGTTAAACCCATTGGATAATAGGTAAGACATGTCTAAATTGATAGGGTACAATTGTATGTGTTAATACAAAATGATTGGCCAAAAAACCGCGGGCTTCAGGACAAAGGCCTGAAGTACCTATAAATGTAACCTGACTCCTTGGTTCAGGGTCTTGCCTAGCTTATCCTGACCTGTGTGTCAGGGAGGAGGCCTGACCCAGGCTAGCCAGCCCTGCAATAAACACCCATTTGCATATTGCATTCTTTGCTGTTCCTTTGTCGGTGCAGGGATTTTCGGACTCGGGTTCGAATAAACCTAACACCATCCTAACTCCAGTTCCAGGGGATCCTCTTCTGACCTCCCTGGGCACTGCACAACACAAGTGTACTTACATACATGCATGCAATGCAGTCAAAGCAATAAAATTAAACATTTTTAAAGCATCCTGAGCAATTCCAAGACGACGCACAAGTGATTTGGCTGACAGGAAGCTCTAAAGTGCAAAGGAAGAGTCTTTCTAGGAGCAGAATGGTGGCGCCAGCACCTGGGAACGGCAGAGAGGAGAGCCAATGGGATGGAAGAGGCCGAACAGAGAAGTGACTGGATGAAGCAGAAAGAGGTGAGGCCCAGCTCCTCGCAGTGCAGCTAGAGGCTCAGCCAGTCACTGGGAATGGGAACACAGAGTACGAGCAAGGAACGGGTAGAATGACAGTAAATCTCCTCCAAGACAGAAGAGCCACCCAGGGGAGTTGTGCAGGAGTCAAATCTGCAGCAGGGAAATCTGGAACTGACAGGAAAAAATACATTCTGGATTCCCCAGACTAAAACACACAAACCAGACATGTTTTATACTATTTATTACCTGGGTTCTAACTCAAAGGATAATTTCTTTAAATGACACTGCCATAATGGTATGAATTTCACAATACAGCTGGTTTATTATATTTCATACTGTGACTATTTACTATGTAGATGGAAATGAGGATGGTTCTCAACGGGTTCATTAAAACTAAAACTTTAATTTCCCTCCCAGGAAAATCAGAAACATTAATCGGATTCTAACTCTACTTGAGAATATTTTATTACAGGTTAAAAAAAAAAAAAAATGGCCGGCATAGTGGTACATGCCTTTAATCCCAGCACTCAAGAGGCAGAGGTGAGCAGATCTCCTTGAGTTCAAGGATAGCCTGGTCTACATAGTGACTTCCAGGCCAGCTGGGGCTACTGGAAGACCCTGTCTCAAAATGTGAGAGAGAGAGAGAGAGAGAGAGAGAGAGAGAGAGAGAGAGAGAGAGAGACTGACTCTCATTTTTTAGGTTTCAAAACATAGAACTCTCTTTGTAGTCCTTAAAGCCATCAGACAAGTCAAACTACATGTTCATGTGTCTGTAGGTCTGTAGTAAATATACACTTATTATGGTTTAAATGCAAAATGTCCTCTACGGGGTCTTGTACTAGAACACGTGGTCCCAGTTGGTAGTGCCATTTTTTGAAGTTGTGAAACCTGAAGGGGTAGGACCCGGCTGCCAGTGGGTCCATGGGGGTAAGCCTTAGGGGTTATAGCCTAGTGCTGCTTCTGGATCCATCTCTGATTCCTAGTAAGCCTCAAGATGTAATCAGCCACCTCACATTCCCTCCACCATACCAACGGACTGAAAACTCCCCAGATACTTTGAATCAAATTAAAGCCTTCCTCCCTTAAGTTCTTTCTGTCAGGTATTTTATCACAATGAGAAAATTAACTTACACAATGCTGCTATTCATAGTAAGATTCGATCTTAACCCAGAGGTTCTCAGCACCTTTGCCTTATGACACAAAAGTGGTCTTGCTCCCACTTAGTACTCTTTCAATGTGTGTCTCACAACAGAGACTCATTCTGCAAGTCCTTATGTTGTCTTAGGTGTACACCACAGTTTGGTGGCTAAACCTCAGATTAACCTGTGTTGGCTCACTTCCTTGTGAAAAGGATAGCTAATCAGCTCCCAATGCCCATTCTCTAGTTCCTTAGGGAGAGACCCCAGAGTCTGGAATACTTACTAGAGTCCATACTGCCAAGGTGACATTATGGTTTTATCACTGGCAACTGCAAGGTCATTCTCACAGAAGGGATTACTCAGATTCAATTCCCTTTGCCCCACAAAATAAAGATGCAAGCATGGGAAGCCACAGGAGCCTGCATTATATGCATTAAGACCTGGACAAGGGAAGCTCAACCTGGATGGCGTCCCTACCAGACTATGAAGAAAATGCTAGACTTCAAACTACTCGCCTGGATTTCACATAAGAAAACACACCTTGAATCCTAGCACTTGGGAGGCAGAGGCAGGTGGATCTTTGTGAGTTCAAGGCCAGCCTGGTCTACATAGCGAGTTCCAGGACAGCCAGAGCTACAGAGAGATCCTGTCTCAAAAACACCAAAAAAAAAAGAAAACATCCTGTTTAAGACACTACTATTTTTGATCTTTTTTAATTTTTTTATTTTTATTTATTTCTGTATGTGTATGAATGTACTGTCTGCATGCAAGTTTGTGCACCTGTGTCGTGCAATGCTGCGGAGGTCAGAGAGGGTGTCGGATTCCCCTGGAACTGGAGTTCTCCTGGAATTGGAGTTTCAGACGGTTCTCGGCCACCATGTGGGTGCTGGGGATCGAACCCGGGTCCTCTGTAAGAGCAGTTGGCGCTCTTAACTGCTAGGCCATGTCTCCAGCCCTATTTTTGATCCTTTAATTAAAACAGTCAAACCAATTTTAATTCATTTCTGCTCCATTAAAGTCTACAGTTATGCTGACTTTCTTTAAGACATGCCTTTAAGTTTGTCACTTCTTTATCATGACTACAGACAACTCGGCATCCCACACAGTTCATAGAAAATGTCCATTCTGGAGTCTTCCAGGACCACCTAAATAAACAAGCAAATTCAATACTACGGCTCTCTACAATGGACATGTATTCAATTTGTTGCTAGAGCTGGTATTTGCAGAGCCCATCTCTATAATCTGTATGACAAATTCTTTTTTTTATTTTTTGCATGTGCCACCACACCGGCCTAAGATGGTTCTTAGCCACCATGTGGGTGCTGGGAATTGAACCCAAGTCCTCTGCAAGAGCAGTCAGTGTGCTCTTAACCGCTGAGCCATCTCTCCAGCCCCAAGACAAACTCTTAACCTTTGCGGGATGATGACGATAAAACTCCAAATCCAGCATCAGACAACATCAAAAGCAGAACACTTCCTCCTCCATATCCCAAGATAACCAAATCATCGGCCTGGGAATCTGTGAATGAGGCCACCTTACATGTATAACTCTGCAGATAAAGATCTTCCTGCAGAGAGGTTATCCTGGGTTATCCAATTTAATCACAAGGCTATTTGGAAAGTGAGAGTCACAGACAGAAAAGATGTGATAATAGGAAAAAAAGTTGGAAGGAGACGGGCATGGTGGCTCATGCCTTTAATCCCAGCACTTGAACTGGGGAGGCAGAGGCAGCCAGATCTCTGTGAGTTCAAGGCTAGCCTGAGCTACATAGTGAGCTCCAAGGTAGCTGGGACTAAAAAGAGACCTTTCCTCAAAAAGACTAATAAAAAAAAAATTTTTTTTTAAAGCTGGAAGAATACCAATGTTATAAAAGAGACCATGGGTCAAGGAACAAACAATCTTCACCCCCCAGATGCTCAGGATCCAGGTGATAGATGGATCTCTCCCAGAGCCTCCAGAGGAACACAGCCCTACTGCCACCTTGAACTTGCCCCTAGTGAAACTTACTTCAGACTCCTTCCAAAACTTCAAGGAATAAATCTGTATTGCTTTAAGCCACAAAATTTGTGGTACTTTAAGAGAAGCCATAGAAAGCTAATAGTGTCCTCGATGGCATGCTTACACTATAATACCTCAAATGAAGCTCAGGTAGTATTCCCCCAGACCTATGGAGCAGACTGAGGCGAGCAGTTGAATAGCTGTGTTAACAGTATTATGGCAAGTAAACATTAATTAATAGTGCCACCAGTAAAAAAAAATTGCTCCCCTCTTTTTTCACTATTTTATTTTAATCAAGCAGACAGCTCTCCTTACCCTGCCCCCAAAGAAGTCACATAATCTCCATCAACGACTGAGAGAATCTTCATGTCATGTGAAACTCAATTCCCTCTTTAATTACTCACTTCAAATATGAAAGCTTTCTCTGCCACTAAAATATTAATTTCTGCAAAAGCAAAACAAGAATTTGAGTAGCCAAGCATGGTGGTGCATACCTTTAATCCCAACACTTGGAGAGCAGAAGCCAGTGGATCTCTGGGAGTTCAAGGCCAACCTGGTCTACATAGAGAGTTTCAGGCCACCCAGAGCTACAGACCCTGTATAAACCCCCCCCCCAAATTAATAAGTTTTAAAATCTCTTATTACTAACCAAAACTTGTGAACCATACACATTTTCCTGGTGCTATTTAGTCAAATCTTAAGCAGCATCATTCCTAAGAAGTGAGATTAACCAAGCCCTCTTCGCTCATCTGCATCTGCCCAGCGTCAGTGTCAGAGGGCTTCCCTGGTTCCCCTGGAAGGCTAGAAGCTAAATGCACCGTCCCATCTCATCCACCTCTCACCAGCCCAGCTAGGATGGATGCCACTCTGCTTCTGCTTCCATGGCCCTGCAGTTCCTAGCTCAGAGAAGTCTGGCTATGGTGCCCTTGCAGAGTCCTTGCCCCAGTGCTCCAGAGAGAAATCCAAAGCAACGCCCTCATGTGCCACTCTGACCCAGAGTTCATGCACACCTGACCACAGAAAAGTCAGGTCACATTCTTTTCCTGGCCTTTCTGCACTGCCAGGATCCCATAAAATCATAGAACTGCAATTGTACTGTAAACATTTGGCCTAAATTTACTTCCCTTCCTCCTTCCTGACCAGAACCATATGAATATTGTTCAATACTAAAATAGTCCAGATCCACACAACAGGACTCCCTTTGTTGTAGACATTCAATAACCTCTTTGTAAAACATCCTTTTATTACATTCAAGAGAAAAGCAGTCTCCTGAGCCACACTCACAGGAAGTGAGCAGTTATCTCCTGGGAGCAGGCACTTGGTTGTGAAGACTGTTTAGCTTTTTTTTTTTTTTTCCTATATCACTCTGTTTCTGGGAGCCATTATAAGTTTATCACTGATAACTGTGTCTTTCTCTGTGTACCTAAAGTTCTCTTCATCTTCTATATAAGCCTCAGCAGCTTTCAGTGTCCACTCCAAACCTAGAAGTGGACAAGAGAGAAGGCATATAGCCTACTGCTGTCTTATAAGCTCTTTAATGTTTAAGATTGGAGGGTGCATTCACCCCTGCACAACATAATTAATTTTGATACGTTCATCTGCTCAATTTATGTTCTAATTAATCAAATTCTTGATTTAACTTCAGATTATGCATTCCTAATATAAAATAGATTTTTAGCTGGGCGTGGTGGTGCACACCTTTAATCCTAGCAGAGGCAGGCGGATCTCTGAGTTCAAGGCCAGCCTGGTCTACACAGTGAGTTCCAGGACAGCTGGGGCTACAGGGAGACTCTGTCTCGAAAAGACCAAAAAAAATAAAATAAAATAAAATAGATTTTTAATTGAATTTTTGTGAATTTCATGCAATGTATTTTGATCATGGGTTCCCTCCCCTATCTGTAACTTCCTTTTTATTACCCCTAAATTTCATGTATTGTAGGTAAGGCTGATGGTTAATTTTCTCTTCCAGTAGCATGTATAGAACCTTCTAGCACTATGAAAGCCAGCCAGTGGAGATGAGACTTTGAAGTCAGTACCTGCTTGATTTCTCCTTGTTTGTTCTACAGTTCATGCATGTAATATCTTCAGCAACAAGATCTTAACTGTCAACTTTTGGTGAATAACCAAGAGCAAGGTCAATGGCCAGTATCATTTGGGGTCTATGGGACCTAGACCTCCTAACCAACAGCCTCAAAAGAGGGAGTCCATTCCTGACACTGGGCTTTTCCATTGCTAGCCTATGGTGTCTAGTAAGGGCAATTCCCCCTGTTATAATAAGGCAACTCTTCTTAATCTCTTGTGTTCTTTCATTTTTCAGTACTATTTGGCAATGTTAAAAGCACGTGAGGGGGGAACAAAGCCATATAATACTGGGTTGTTTTTTTTCCCTTCACTTTTTTTTCTTATCCCATAAACTAACTCCCAACTTTTTAAAATTTCCTCCCCTTTTGACTTTACATAGAACTTAGCATTTAACTTCAATAGAAACTACAAAATTTTTTTCTGGGATATGTTCTTTTTCTACAATTTATAAGATTATTTTTCCCATCCCCATGCCAGCCTCCTTTGCCATGACAAACTACTACAGAAGCCTGGCTTATACAACAGAAAATTTTCTCACAGTTCCAGATTCAAGAATGCCAAGTCCAGGATGCCAACATGGTCAAGTTCTGGTGAGGGCCCTCTTGGTGGCTTACAGATGACCACCACTTTATCCTGTACTCACATGATTGACAGCAAGACAGGAAGCAAGGTCTCTGGTGTCTCTGAGAAGGGCATTAATCTTGTAATGAAGCCCTCATTTTCATTTACACCTACACAATCTCATCTATACCAGATTAGTTTACGAGTCCCGTTTCCCAGAGCCATCACACTGGACATTAGGGTTTAACATGGGAATTATTTTAGGTGACAAAATACAAACCGTGGCATTCTCCTTTTAGGGGCAAGTTTTATCTGCCTTAAAATGAACCCACAGCTAGACCTTCTTTGCTAAATAGGCAAAGGAACACTGGGTGTCAGGTCAAGGCTAAAGGCTAGGTATTTACAGATGTATACATATAATGACTGCTATTGGCAGTCTCAGTATTCTCCATGTAAATGCATGCAATCTAGCTGAGAATGGATTCCAAGACACAAACCCCCCATGAATTTCTGAAGTTTTAGAGAGTAGCAAAACTTATATATACTATATTTAGCTTATGTATACATGCTTGTGGTAAAGTTTAATTCATAAGTTAGAGAGAACAAGCACTAAAAATGATTACTACTATAAAATTAACTGAACCATTAGTTTTGTACCTTCAGGGCCACTGTTACAATAAGGATGACTTGAATATGAGCAATGGGACACTGCTGACAACTGATCTGATAACCAGGACAGTCACTAAGTGACCACAGAGCAAGGAGTGTCAGATAGACAAGACCAAAGGAAGACCTATATATATATATATATATATATATATATATATATATATATATATATATATATATACTCTAAGAGGAAGCAGAAAAACATAAACTATGCCCTAAGTAACTTCACATAAAATAAGAAGACACTTTTTACTCAAGTAAACTATTCATCTACCTTGTGACAAATATTCATCTGTAATATATAACTAAACAAAAAATGATAGAAGAAATATTTTTTCATACATTAATATTAACACAAAAAGAAAACTGCGCTTGCTTTAATACAACTAAACTTTCAACTACTATGATGTATGTGCCATGTTCCAGATGCTATTCAGTGTACGTGAAAGACATGAAAATAAACATAAGACAGATCCCTGCTCTCAAGGAACTTAAAATCTGGGCTCTTATCATTCACTCAGAATTCTTGCATCATTCATCTTAAACAATTTTCTTAAGCTTTCTGTATACCCAGATATATTTCTTCTGTAAAAGTTAAATGAGAAAACAAAATTACGTCAGACAAATCTTTTAGAATCTTTACTTAAAATATAATTTGGTATTCAAAAGTAAAGCCTTCCTCCTCAGAGTCTCAGGGTCTCCTCTATAAATAAAAAAATGCCAAGACATTTTATCATGGAATCTCAAAATTAAAAAATAATAATTTAATGGGTACCCATGCAGATGCCACCCCATAATGCCCAAATGAATAGGAGCAAGGCATTGGTCAGCTCACCCGGCCTTTCAACAAAAAACAAATCCCCAAACAACGATTTCTTTTCATCATACTGTGAAGTATACAGAGAATAAGGAACTGCAGAACTTAGAGAATAGCTGACCTTAACCCAAGTTATAAACTAGAACATTAGTATAACTTTTAAAGCTCCTTCCCTTTCTTCCGCTCCTCTAAAACAGTTTCTTATCTTCACACTATTGCCAGTTTAGTCCAGATATTTCTTCAGAGATCAACAAGTGCACTGTTGGATGCATGGCAATACTCTGGCTTATACCCACTACAGGCCAATAGCTTACCACCGATACCTGAAGTTGTGACAACCAAAAACTCTCCGCTAGACACTGCCATTTATCTCTGCAGAGCAAAGTCGCTGTTGAGAACTACTGCCCTAGAGGTAACCACAATATGAAACTTTGTTGAAATTTACAGAAACTAATTCATATTCCATGAACTTTGTGACTTCTCTCAATGTTGTGAGATACATCCAGTGTCCTCCATGTGTACATATTATTTTGCTATAATTAAAATGCCATGATTTAAACTGATTTATTACTGAAAGTCATTTACATATCTTCTGTAGATAATATCTTGCAGACATTATCTTTTCATAGATATTTTGTATCTATGAATATCTCTGCTACACACATTCCCCACAGAGCACTTGTAATTAGAGAAATTCTCTAAGGTTTATATGCCTGGGAAAAGAATTACTTATGAGTGATACTCAAGTTTGACTTCATCATTTTCTTAAAAATGGTTATGTAAATTCAAACTCCCCTGAGCAGTGAAAGACAACTCCCATCACTCCACATGTTCTCAGTCCTTCACTTTTCTTTATGACATTTGGTACTACAAAAATATACTTTGCTTACCGTATAAGTGCCAATTATACAAATGGCAAATGAGATGTAGCTATATTCAAACATGTTCTATAAGACTGAAATAAGATTACAACTAAATATTTGTAGCAAAAATATTGGCTTCATTTCCCCTTGCTATTATTTCCTTCTTTAAAGAAAATCTGCCATATTTTGACATCTGCTTTATGAGTGACTGAATTTTTCCCTTCTGTCTGCTTTTTCTAGGATAATAAATAGTGGTCATATTGCTTTGTCCTGGGAATTCAAGCAGAGATTCCATTCTCTACTACAATAGTCTCATTTAAGGAATGACTTCTAATGGTGTGATTTCATTTTAAGTATACTCTTTTGGGGGGGGGTCTTTTTGAGATGGGGTCTCCCTATAGCCCCAGCTGGCCTGGAACTCTCTACTTACAACAGGCTGGCCTCAATCTCACAGACATCTGCCTGACTCTGTCTCTCCAGTGCTGTGACTAAAGTTGTGCACCACAGCTCCCGGCCTTATGGCCAATTTTTATTTTTATTTTTTACTATTTTTAATTTTATGTGTATGAGTGTATTGCCTGTACATATGTAAGTGCACCCATGTCATGCAACACCAATGGAAGTCAGAATAAAGAGTTGGATTCCCCTGGGACTGGAGTTATGGATGGTTGTTAGCCACCATGTGGGTACTGGGACTTAAACCCAGGTCCTCTGCCAGAGCAGCCAGTGCTCTTAACCACTGAGCCATCTCTCTGGCCAATTATGTTCAATTTTTAATGATAACCTTTTTTATACCGTTTTATGTATGTGTTACGGATGTACCAGTTCACGTGGGTATGTGCACTGCACAAGGGTACACATGGAAGCCTGAGGTCTTCTTCAGTCCCTTTGTATCGTATTTTTTTGAGAGAGGGTCTCCCACTGAACCTAGAGCTCACTGATTAGCTAGAATGGCTGGCCTATGAGCCCCAATGATCAGCCTGTTTCTTCCTTCCCCTCCCTCAATGCTAGAATTATAGATACCCAGTGCCACATCTGTTTTGGGTCCTTTTGTTGTTTTATGTGGGTTCTTGAAATCTGAACTCTGGTCCTAAACACTTTACTGACTGAGCCACATCCTTTGATAGAATTTTAAGTAGTGTTTATTCAATTCTTACTAGACCATAAATGTCTGTAATTCTAATAATGGATAGAGAGAAGATCAAAGTTAAAAAATGCATATATATATATATATATATATATGTATACAGAATACATTGAATGGGCTAACATTTGAGAGATTACGTCCTCAGTCTCACAATACTGAGGCAGTACTCAATACTGAGTATGTAGCATGTCACCCCCAAATCAAAATTAGGTTCCTAAAGCTCATGCCCCCTCACAGAGTGTCTATACTAAACATTAATACTGGCTTCTTTGCCTTTCTTTTATTTTTTAATCTTTGCCTTTCTTTAACTGAGTATTTTTAGCACACTAAATTGGTATATAGTCAAAATAACCCTATTGTATACAGTCTAACACTGTTATTATGGTTTACTGTTGTCAAGTAAACATTTCTCTATAAATTTTATAATATCACAAATCTCAGCAGGTGTGGTTTTATCTTTTGTTCCAGGACAGCAGGTAGGGAACTCCCCATGGTCCCATGATAGTGAAATAGTTTTAAAACTGATTCCTTTTGAAGGGATCCAACCAGTCATACCAGGCTAACTTTGTCAGACTATTCAGATAGTACTCACAAGACAATGAATTCAGTATGATAAGAAGAGGCTGGCAGAAAAAAGATTAGAAAACCAAAAAGTTATTTTCTTGTTTTAATATTTTATTTATTATTTTTATTTTATGTGTATGAGTGTATTGGCTGCATATTTGTAAGTGCACCCAATAACGTGGAATGTGGTGGTTTGAATGAGTGTCCCCCATAGGCTTTAAGTATTCAGACATTTGTCTCCAGTTGGTGGCACTGTTTTTGGAGGTCTTAGAAGGTGTGGCCATGCTAGAGGAAGTACGTTACTGGGGGCAGGCTTACAGAGTTTAACTAGTCTTGCGGTTTCCAGTTGCTCTCTCTCTGCTTCCTGTGCTCTTTGCGAGATGTGACCCTCGGCCTGCTGCTCCAGCTCCGGCCACCATGCCTCCCGCCACAATGGACTCTAATTCCCTGGAACCGTCAATCATAAGCTCAAATAAACTCTTCCTTTTATAAGTTCCTTTGGTCATGGTGTTTTATCACAGCAACAGAAAAGTGACTAATACAATGGCTATGTTAGCCAGTATGTGGGTGCTGGGAATCAAACCCAAGACCTCTGCAAGAGAAGCCAGTACTCTTAACTGCTGAGCCATCTCTCCAGCCCTCCAAAGGTGATTTTCATGGACATTTATTTAAATGAGAAATTAACAGAATGAAAAAAAAAAAAACAAAAAGATAACTTTCAGGCGAAGTTATTAATGAAACTTATTTTAAAAATCCTAAACATTCACTGGCACTATTAGTCAAACAATATTATGGATCATTTCTAATAAAGTCTCATTATCATAAATACAATATTACTAGGTTTGTTTTTAAGAAAATCTATGACTGAAACATCCCTTGAAACAGCTGTCTCCTCATAGCCGGGACACTGAAAATGCTCATGACCTTGGCCAGCATCCATTCTTTCCATCTATCTTTGCAAATTATTCAGTGGTACACCTTTGTAACATAAGTTATTTAATAACTCTTTCAATAAGCTGAAAAGAGCCCTTTATTCTTCCCAAGTGAAAAATACTCTTAATTTTATTCTACCCCAATGAAAGACTGTATCCCAGACTTCTTTGGAGGTAGGTGTCATGTGACTAAGTCCCCAGACATGAAATGCAAGGAAAGGATGCATAAGGAAGTGACTCTACAGGCCTCCCCGCCCCAACACTGGGCTTCTTGTCCTTCTTTCCTACTTTTGCATTCTGTAACTGAAACAACGTAGCTCTGGGGACAATACTGGCTCACAACAGCGCAAAGAGCACAGCAGACACATGAAGTGAGCAAGCCTAAACATGGCAGTGAAGCCATGCCTTTCTTGCCCAGACTTTGAACATAAACTGGAAATAAATTTCTAACTTATTTAAGGAATTTTTTCTTTTTTTTTTTTAAGGACTTCTTTATCCAACTCTCAGCTGAATGCAGTCCTAACTGATAGTGACATGGGGCTGGAGAGGTTACTGAATGATTAAGAACACTTCCTGATCTTCAGAAGACCTAACTTTGTCTCCTAAGACCCAGGGCAGACAGCTCACAACCACCTGTAACTCCAGCTCCAGGGGATCTGATACCCTCCTCTGGTCTCCATGGTACCTGCACATACATGGCATACACCCACAAAGACAAACACGCAAACACAAAGAAAAAGAAATCTTTCAAAAAAGCAGGTGTCCCTATGGAGTGGTTTGAATGAGAACGACCCCTCAGAGGCTCAGGTAATTGAAGAGCTGTTCACCAGCTGGTTGTGGTATTTGGAAAGGATGGAAACTTTAGGAGGTGCAGCGTTGCTAGAGGAAGTACACCACCAAAAGCAGGCTTTGAGGGTCTGTGGTCTGGTCCAACTTCCAGTTTGCTCTGTCTGCTATCTATGGGTAAAGGAAATGTCATCAGCCAGCTTCCTGCTCCCATTGGCATGCTTCCCTGACTGTTGCCAGGCCCACCCTGCCTCGATAGACTCTGCCCTTCTGGAACCATAACCCAAAATAAACTCCTTTCTTACCTAACTTGCTTTGGGTCAGGGCATTTTACACAGCAACAGAAAAGTAACTAATACAGAAACTGGTACCAGAGGTGGGATACTTTTGTGATAAACCTGCTTTTATGACTCTGGACTATTTTGTGAGAGTTTGGAATTTGGGGCAGGAAAAAAAAAATCATTAAATGTTGGGAGCAGAGCTTAAAGGATCATTCTACTGGGAGCTTGGAAGATAAGAATGGTGAGAGAAAGGCAGATAGAAGAGGCCTGGCTTGTGAGGTTTCAGAGAGGAACAAGCACTCTCAGAAACAGGGCTAGACACCATTCATATTCTATTCTGTTGAAGAATCTAGCTGCATTCTGCCCTTGTCCTAAGAACTTCTATGAGGCTGAATGTAAAAATAATACACTGATTTCTTTGGCAGAGGAAATTAAAAGACAACATAGTATTGTGTCTGTGGAATGGTTATTACTGATTACCCTTATGAAGGTTTAAAATGAAAAAAGAGCAACAAGTCTGAAATAAAGAAACAAAAAGGGTGCAGTTTGGAGAGGAAAAGAGCACTAGGAAGCTTAAAATCGCAACTAAGTCCTGTGCTGAAAAAGAGGCTATAACTGTTAAAGAGACTAGAGCCATTAAAGAGAAGCCTCCTGCTATGCATCAGAAGGTACCCTGAGGTCTTGCCCTCAGCCAGCTAAGCCTCCAATTTGTGAAAAAGAGCCTAAAGGGTTTCTTGCTCCTAGAAAGCAACTGCCTGGGGGAATTTTTCATCAGCTTCAGCATACAGAAGCTGCCATATTTGTGGTCCAAGGGGGCCAGGGTCCATCCCAAGCTGGCAACCAAACTTGTAGTTTCATCCATGTGGTGCTGGTTTTGAAGACAAAAATGATACAAGATTGAGGGTGTCTTGGGTTCTCCCTCTGTGGTTTCAGAGAGCTGATAGATAAAGCCAGGCAATGTGCGGCAGGGTCCTCCTGCAGGAGGGGCTGAGTGAAGCTAGGAAGGTAAAGCCTGAATTGTGGTGGAGACCCAAAGATGTTGGATATGCCAGAGCTGTGAGACATCTGCCACAGAGAGCAGCCCAGGAGAAGGAGAGATGTATGTCACAGGCAGCAAAGATGAAGGAAGAGAGCCACCTAGGTCCTTTGAAACTAAAACCCCAGATACTAGACATGGAACTTCAGGACTTGATGCTTGGGGTTTCAGTCTTGCTCTGGTCCAAACTTTGCTCTCTATGCGCCTATTCCTTCCTTTTGGGATGGGAACGTATATCCTATGCCACTGTATGTTGAGAGCAGTGCTGAGACTGTTAAAGGCTATGTGGACATTTGAAGTTGGACTAAATGCATTTTGCACCATTATATAGTGCTGAGTCTATGGAGACCAGAGGAAGTTTGGGAAGTTGGCTTTGAGGGTTCGCAGCCTGGCCCCACTTCCTATTCTCCCTCTCTGCTTCCAGCGTATGGATGAAGAGGTGATCAGCCAGCTTCCTTCTCTGGCTGTCAAGCTTGCCTGGCTGCTGCCATGCTGACCCCACCATGACAGACTATCCAACTGGAACACCAAGCCAAAATAAACCTCTTTCTTCCCTGGCATGCTTTTTTTGTCAGAGTATTTTATCACCACAGCAGAAAAGTAATCCATACACCCCAGGACCACAAGAAAGAGCTCTTGCATTTGTCAAATAAAGGGTAGAAGTTAAGTGCTTTATCTTTTAAAGAGAGAGAAATGTTTTTTCTATAGTAAAAACGTACTTCATATTCCTTCCTTCTTGCATTCCCCAAAACTACAAGTACTTTTATTGAAGTTGCCAAAATTATTACCCTGAAAACCCTCAACTTATTTCCTGTAACATTTCTCTGGATGGGCTCATTACTTCATTCTCTTCTCTCTCTAACCTCTAATCCTTACAAAAAACACCCAACCTTTGAACATCCCACTTCAGACCAAGTGGCAGTTCACTCGGATTCCAAATTCATCCTAACAATAGTGTTGTTGGATGGGCTCTCCCTCTAATTAGTGAGAGGAAGATATAAAGAGGTGTTTAAAAGGCAAGTGTCCTTTGATTATAGCATAGGAACTGGAAGTAAGTTCAAGGTAATTATACTTCCTATTCCTCCCCGCTTAGCTGTTCTATATGCAAACACCTATTTTAACTGCAAACCAATGAGATTTAAGGCATAGCTTACAATAAAGGACAATCACTTAATAATTCCTAAATGAACACTCAACAAACGGCCCAGATAAACTGTGGCCCAGGAGCCCCACAGTCAGCATTCATAATCTACCTCTGGATTGGGCTAAGGAAGACTAAAGAATATAATTTTGGGGCTGGAGAGATGGCTCAGTGGTTAAGAGCACTGAATGCTCTTGCGGAGGACCCAGGTTTGAGTCCCAGCAGCTAAGAACTGTCTTTAGTGCCAGGCGTGGTGGTGTACGCCTTTAATCCTAGCACCAGGGAAGAAGAGGCAAGCAGATCTCTGTGAGTTCAAGACCAGCCTGGTCTACAGAGCAAGTTCCAGGACAGCTGGAGCTACCTTTTCCAGGGAGACCCTGTCTGGAAAAGATCAAAAAAAAAAAAAAAAAAAAGCACCTCTGAAATTCCAACAAGGCCCAGGCCTGAGACACCTGTTTTTAAGTGTAGTGGGCTAATCACGCATTTTCTCTCAACAGCATCTCTACACAAATGGGCCGGAGGCAAAGATGTAAGACATGCAGAACTGGCAAGTGAAGACCCAAGACCCGTTCCAAGGTACACAGACGCTCCAACGAGCTGCATGGGTGTCATCTCTGAGGAAAGGTTGCATCTGTCATTCCTCCAGATCTGAAATAAGTGATTGGGAATGCCACCTACTTCAGAACTGGTGCCTCCTTCTGTTAGTGCTGTCACTGCAAGCATTAACAGTGAATTATTTAACAACTCCCTTAGTAGTTTCACAAGCTATTTTCCTCAGATGAAAAAATAAGTAACTTACAAAAAAAAAAATACTTCATTACAAAATAAAATTAGGTCTTGTTTCCAAAATATGGAGACTGCTTCAAGCTATAGAAAAGGATGGTGACAACAACCTGAAAAATACTGTGTACAAGGCAAAGTTACTCAAATTGTACTCCGGGCATTTTCCCAAGGGGGCTTAGGCTGACACAAAGCCACCAGCACCCTAGGCGCATCTGCACTTGCAGGAAATGCTCGCCTGGAACCAGCAACGTTGCCAGCTTAGCACATGACCTCTTTGTAAAATTCACCCACAAAGATGTAAAAAGCCACTTAATGGAAATAACCTCAAAAGCTGAAAAGTCATCTAGCAAAACTACCCAGTTAGGTTATAAATCATATTACATTATGGATTTCACAACAGCAAATTTTAGCCAAATATCTGTGACAAATCAGTAAAATTATCGTGCAGTATCCAAGGAAAAATGTACTTTGACTTAAATTCTTACTCTTTACTGGAGGTAAGAATAATTTCCTCTGAAATTTCTCATTTAAAAAGTACAGAGAAAAAGGAAAAAAAAAATCCTATTCTAATTTAGCAGAGTAAAATAATCAGTAGCAATACCTTAGAGAGACATTCCTTCGAAATATATATATTAGGCATTGGGAACACACACACACACACACACACACACACAATGAGGTATTGGGACTGGAGAGATGGCCTAGCAGTTAAGAGCGCTGACTGCTCTTACAGAAGACCCAGGTTCGATCCCCAGCACCCACATAGTGGCTGAAAACCGTCTTTAACTCCAGTTCCAGGGGAATCCGACGCCCTCTTCTGACCTCCACGGCATTGCACAACATGGGTGCACAAACCTACACACAGACAGAACATTCATACACATACAAAAATAAATAAAATTTAAAAAAAAGAGGTATGAAAGAAACACTCTAGAGCATCCTTAATGTGTTGTTCACTTGTAGGCAAATATAGAATAAATAAGAGCAAACCCTGGCATCAGTAATCAATCTTCCAGTCAGAACAGAGAAGCAATTTACCATTCTAATGACAGACAAGTGCAACAGAAGTGTTCAGCAGAAGAAAGGCATGTACAAAAGGTTTCAAGGAGACAGAGTACCAGCACTAAACCCATAATTAGGGCTATCAGGACCCTCTCTTACCTACTGCACTAACTCTTAAAACATAGGAGTGAGGTAAAAGTGGGTCCAAGAAAGAAAAGACCATTCTAGACAAAAATGGCAGGGTTAGTAGAAGGGGGGGAAAAAATCACAGGTTTTTCAAGCATTTGAAAGCCGCTGGCAATGTCCTGAAGTCCTCTTATTCCTCTAGAATAAGCACTTTTCAATTTGGATCAGTTACTGTTAATAGCTACATATGACAACACACCAACTGAAATTCACTCAGGTTAATACATCAAGCATTTTCAGACTTCTCTCACTCCTTAGCCAGTCACTACTCTTCTGTTCCTATGCCCACAAGCATGATGCCATGGTAATCATATCCGCAGGTCACCTGTTGTTCCCCCTAAGCTGTCAATAACTACCACTTGACTCAGCAGGAAAAACAAGGCTAGAGGAATCAAGCATATTCTTCCCCTCTAGATTGGAATATAGGTACTAGAATCTGTGTACCAGGAACCTGCCAAATTCTGATTGTAAGGAGTGGAAGAGTAATTTGTGTATGTGGGGGGGGTGTGTGTATTCATGTGGGGGGGAGTGTATTCATGTGTGTGAGCACAGGTGTGTGTATGGGTGGGCATGCACATCTGTGCACATGTGTGTGGAGGCCTGAGGCTGATGTCAAGGGTTTTCCTCAATACTCTCCATTTTAGTTACTGAGGCAGTGTCTCCTGCTGAACCTGGAACTTGCTAATTTCAAGTACTCTAGCTAGTTAACTTGCTCCATGAATTCCCTGTCTCCATCTCCTGCACGCTGGATGTACACACAGGATGCCAGGCCCACCTGGCTTTTACATAGTTTCTGGGGATCCAAACTTCCTGCTTCACGAGCACCCTGACAGGATCATGAATGACGTCCTTCACAATGACATCCTTCACAATGCCTTTGCAGTAGCCCTGCTGCTCAGCGAAGTCCACAACACGCAGGCACCCGGTGCCCTTACAGTTTTTCACATACCCTTGGATCACATGGCCCATGGCTGTGAGTCTGAAAATGGCTCCTACTGCCAAGCAGGGCCAAAAAATATTATTTTTATTTAATGTGTATGACTGTATTGCCTCCATGTAAGGTATATCCTGCAGAAGCCAGAAGAGGGTGCCTGATGCCCTAGAACTGAAAAGTTATTAGTGCCCCCCCATATGGGTGCCAGGAATCGAACCAGGGTCCTCTGCAAGAGCAGCCAGTGCTCTTAACACTTGAGCTATATCTCCAGCCACTGAAACAGACTTTTTTTTTTTTTGGAAACAGACTTTTTTTAATAAAAAAACTGTATTTACTTAGAAGCATTCAGAATATCAACAAAACAGCTGCAATTTCTTTTTTTGCAATTACAGAGTGGTATTCAGTTAACAAAACAATTATTTTCATATAAGCTGCATCAGAGACAACTGAAGATGAAAAAAAACTACCGTCCCCATATATAACTAATCTGTGCTATGCACCAACAAGAACCTGCTTTAAATTTCAATGCCAATTTACAACCCCCATACTGTACCAGGCAAGGTTAATGGCTATTGAAGATACCACAAGGACAGGGCTGTCTAAGACACATTCCATAGTGTGTTAACTATACAAAAAAAGACACTGTAGCCGGGCACGGTGGCGCACGCCTTTAATCCTAGCACTTGGGAGGCAGAGGCAGGCAGATCTTTGTGAGTTCAAGGCCAGCCTGGTCTACAGAGTGAGTTCCAAGACAGCTGGGGCTACAGAGAGACCCTGTCTCGAAAAGACCCCCCCCAAAAAAAAGACACTGTACAGTTTAAAAACAAATGTTACACAGCCTTACATTTCAATTTTTTTCTTTAAAAGGAGTGAGTTGTGGGGCTGGAGAGATGGCCTAGCGATTAAGAGTACCAACTGCTCTTCAGAGGACCCAGGTTCGATTCCCAGCACCCACATGGCAGCTAAGGACCCTCTTAACTCCAGTTCCAGGGGAATCCAACACCCTCTTCTGACCTCCCCGGCATTGCACAACACAGGTGCACAAACCTACATGCAGACAGTACATTTATACACATGAAAATAAATAAAAATTTTTTAAAAAGCTCTAAAAAAAAAGGAATGAGTTGTGTACAGGGGGGTTAAATGCTTTATAGACAATAAAAACAACTGCACTAGAACAAACATTCATCATCATCATCTTCATCTTCCTCCTCTTCCTCATCCTCTTCATCTTCCTCCTCTTCCTTCTTTTTCTTGCTCTTTTCAGCCTTCACAACTCCCTTTTTTGCAGCATTGGGTTTTCCTTTAGCTCTGTGGGCAGCAATATCCTTTTCATATTTTCCTTCAGCTTAGCCGCCTTCTTCTCGTAAGGCTGCTTGTCATCTGCAGCAGTGTTGTTCCACATCTATCTCAGTTTCTTTGCAACATCACCAATAGATAAGCCATGATGCTCTCCTTTGATTTGGGGGGCAATACTCAGACCAGATCAAGAAGAAAGCTGAAGGAGGCCTCTTGGGTGCATTGAGATCTTTGAACTTTTTTGTTTCCCCTTTGGGAGGGATATAGGTTTTCATTTCTCTTTCATAACGGACCTTGTCTGCCTTTGCCATGTCTTCAAACTCCTTTTTCTTTAGCAGACATGGTCTTCCACCTCTGAGGACTTCTTAGAAAACTCTGAGAAGAGGAGCACAAGAAAAAGCACCCTGATGCTCGAAACAGACTTTTATAAGAGCACAGAGAAATATGAAAAGCCGCTGGGCGTGGTGGCGCACGCTTTTAATCCTAGCACTTGGGAGGCAGAGGCAGGCAGATCTCTGTGAGTTCAAGGCCTGCCTGTTCTACATAGCGAGCTCCAGGCCAGCTGAGACTAATGGGAAACCCTGTCTCAAAAAGACAAAAAAAAAAAAAAATGAAAAGCCTGCAATCTGTTTTCTTATTTTCTTAAAATGATAACTAGGCCTCTTTCATTAGCTAAACTAAGAAAGCAATGAGGAGACTGCAAAGCCAGAGGATCCTGCTCCACCACTCCACTCATGAGCATTATTTAGCATGGTAAGGAAATTATATTTAATTCTCCAAAATAAAGACTAATCCTCCACTCCCCCCTCTTCCTCCCTTCTGATATAACACAAATTTCAGCCCTGCTCTTTTGATAAAACTGCAGAAACTGTCCTTTAGAGATTAGGATGGTTTGAATGAGAAACATCCTCTATAGGCTCAGTTATGTGAACACTTGCTTCCCAGATGGTGACCCTGTTTGGGAAACTCATGAAATCTTTAGAAGGTACAGACTTTCTGGAGGAAGTACATCACTAGCGGTGGGCTTTCAGAGTTTATGGCCTTACCCCATTTCCAGTTCATTCTCTCTGCTTCCTGTTTGCAATTTAGGATCATATCTCTCAGCTTCCTGCCACTTGCTGCCAACCTTCCCTCTCATGATGGACTCGCTGGAACTATAAACCAAGATAAACTCTTTATGAGTCCCTTTTGGTCATGGTGTTTTATCACAGCAAGAAAAAGGAATACAGGAATTCTTTTCTCAAAAATTTCATTTTAAGCCTCTTTCTTACAGTGAAAACCATATCAAGCCTATACTTAAATTCTTCAAAATAGCCAGGCGAGGTCACACATGCCTTTAATCCTAGCACTTGGGAGGCAGAGGCACGCCAATCTCTGTGAGTTCAAGGCCAGCCTGGTCTACAGAGCAACTTCCAGGCCAGCTGGGGCTACAGGGAGACCCTGTCTGGAAAAGACCAAAAAAAAAAAAATCTTCAAAATATTCCAATAGCTGGTTCCTTTTTGTTATACTGGGACTTCTTCATTGTGCCATCAGAAAAAATAACGTGTCATGGAGTGACACATTCTCGCAACCACTTCAGGTCACAGATGTTATTGTTTGCTCATACATTAGATAATTTGGGATTCTCTTCTTTCTGACTGAGGAAAAGAAAGTTGAGCTTTGAGGTAACACAGATGCAAGTTCAAACTTTGTGGGAAGTGACCTTAGAATAGTTTCCTACCTTAACTTTAACCACCAACCCTTTGACATGAAGAAAGGAATAACACTAAGCAAACACCAAGGGCTCAGCAAACAGTTCCCTTCTCAGCCCTGTCCAATTCATTCTCCTCTCTACAGCAATAGCAAGGCTTCAACACTCAAGTCCTGTCACCTCTTGCTAAAGACTGGGAGCTAGGGAGCTATCTTACTGAGATTCTCCCTACCGTCACCCCCAGCTGCAGGATCTTATCAGGCTCCCCCACTGGAACTGGTTTTAGAACCTGTTCTTTGGGCTACTCTTCAGTACCATAGATTCATCAATGTCTCTGAACATTACAGAAGACAAATATCCCCAATAAATATAGCCAGGGAATTCTATGAAGTGTTTTTAAAATCCCAGACCTCCCTCTGTGCCCAATCTAGGTTGTAGAATTTATGTAATTTTGCCCACGGATTCTCAGCCTATTCCTCTGTTTACAAAGGACACAACCTTCATCATAGTCTTGCAGAATTTATCCTTACCTCACTCCCATGACCCAGCTGTCAGATGGCATAATCCCTCTCTCCCTTGCTGTTGTGTCCTTGTTTCTTCCAAACTGTGCTCTTCCACACAGGTTTACTCTTAAGTATCAAAGGCAACAGAAAGATTTATGACAGAAAAAAAAAAATCTATTAACAAAAGCCTGATGGTCTTCGCTGCATTTCTGCTCCTATCTGGTGTCATGTCTCCCCGCCATGATGGACCTCCCCACCCCCTCCACCACCATCACACTCAGGCCAGAGATGGAATCACGATTCACCTTCAGCCCCTATAAGCTCACTCCTTTCACATAAGCAAGTACCATTTCTAAGGGCAGAATCCCTCCGATTCAAGAATTCCTCGAAGGTGATGAGTAATATCTAATAACCTGCTAAAACAGAAGCACACACCACCCAGTTTAAAAGGCTGGCCTTGATCATCTTGCAAGTCACTGAGAGAAGAAACAAATGACATATTAAAGGACTAGGATGTGACGGGTATTTCTCTTTTGTTGCTGGTTTTTGTTTTGTTTTGTTTTGTTTTTGGTCTTTTCAAGACAGGGTCTCCCTGTAGCTCCAGCTGTCCTGGAACTCACTCTGTAGACCAGGCTGGCCTTGAACTCACAAAGGTCCACCTGCCTCTGTCTCCCAAGTGCTAGGATTAAAGGCGTGCGCCACCACGCCCAGCAAGGGATATTTCAACACCCATCCCATCCTCAAATTAGTACAACTTGAGGATTTCTAGGCTTCTCAGGTGGAAAAGCTGAGAGTTACTAATCCAAGGCCAGAGAATGACAGAACAATGACTTCTTCCTAGGGCTGAGTCTCAACAGTGATTTCTTTTTTTTTTTTTTTTAAATTTTTTTTATTAATTTTATTTATTTCTGTATGTGTATGAATGTACTGTCTGCATGTAAGTTTGTGCACCCGTGTCGTGCAATGCCGCGGAGGTCAGAAGAGGGTGTCGGATTCCACTGACACTGGGTTCTCCTGGAATTGGAGTTTCAGACGGCTCTCGGCCGCCCTGTGGGTTGCTGGGATCGAACCCGGTTCCTTGCGAAAGCGTCGGCATTCCTAACCGCTAGGCCATCTCTCCAGCCCTCAACAGTGATTTCAAACTCTACAAGCTAAATGTACTTACAAAGAACCTTCTAATATTTGAGAAATGGTTTAAAAATGAAAAAGTGGCCGGGCGTGGTGGCGCACGCCTTTAATCCTAGCACTTGGGAGGAGAGGCAGGTGGATCTTTGTGAGTTCAAAGCCAGCCTGGTCTACAGAGTGAGTTCCAGGACAGTTGGGGCTTACAGGGAGACCCTCGTTCTCTGTCTCGAAATAAGACACAAAAAAATTAAAAAAAAAAAAAACAAAAAACTGCACTATATCACCATCCACATAATAATAATTAAAAAATGAAAAAGAGAAGTCTAATGATTTTAAAGACTGAACTGAGGAGAGGCACACACCCTAATGTTCTACATGTCAAACTTCAGCACACTGGAAACCACCCATGCAGTAACTTGTGCTGCCAGGCTAACTTTCGGGGAGATGATGATGCAAGTCTCACTTTAAAGCCTATGTTCTGAGCCTATGACTAAAGATGAACTTGAAATGGCATTGTAAGCTCCTTTACAATCTGGAACATTTGCAATTATGCTTAGATTAAAATCCTCATTTTCCTTAATATCATCCCTAAAATAAAGAACAAAATGTAGACCCAAATCAACTAGAAAATGTACCTTCAGTTCTCAATTCAGTCTTTACATGCAAGCTAGACAAGAGCTCTACCACTCTGCCTGGATTTTGTGGCTATTGTTGAGGGCTGGGGGTGGAACTCAGGGGCTCGTGCATGTTAGGCAACTGCTCCACCACTGAGCCATACCCCAGACCCAGGCTTCACAGCTCATTTCACTTTCTTTTTTAAAAAACATTTTATTTATTATTTTTATTTTATGTGTATGAATGCATTGCTTGTGTTGTACAATGCCTGAGGAGGTCAGAAGAGTGTGTCGGATCCACTGTAACTGGAGTTTACAGATGGTTGTTAGCTGCCATGTGGGTCCTGGGACTCAGGTCTTTTGCAAGTGCAGCCAGTGGTCTTAAGTGCTAGGCCATCTATCCAGCCCTTCATTTCGTTTTTTATATTAACCAAAATCATACCTTCTTTTCAGTGGTAATAATAATATAAGAAAATATCAATTTCTAAAAATGGCATATAATAAAATATCATGTTTGTTTTATACTTCTGAACAAAGTTGACTGAAAAGAAAAAACTCCACTGCTGAAAAAAAAAATTGAAATCTTACCCTACATCACATTTTTAAATAACTCATGGAAAAGAAAAACTGCCTGATTAGTCAGGAGCAGGTTCAAAGGAACCTTGCCCCCCTGGAGCCCCTCTCTAATGTCCAGGCCAGGTGAGGAGCCAGCTTCTGCTTTGCCATCTCCTACAATAAGCAGATGAGCAAACCAGAAGAGTCCTTCTTCACCCTCAGCCAACTCCTGCCTTCCTTTCATTCTGGCCCTCACCTTTCAAGTAAGGTGCTAGAGTATCACAGATGGCTACTGGTGCCCTTCAAACCACCAGATCCACTGATCAAGCTGTCTCCTTCTTTGTAGGTACTCTCTAAGTACCTATAAAGAAACTAACTCTAATATATATAACTCTAATTCAATGGGAAACATGCTCCAATATATCTCCCTTCTTCAATCTGCAGGCCGAATCCAGTCTATTGCCTATTTTTGCCAATAAACTTATTAAAACACTGCCACACCTACCTATTTGCATAATATTTGTGGCTACCTTGGAACTACGATGGTAGAACTAAGAAACTGAGACAAAATTTCTAAATTCTACAACCTACACATGTACTAAATAATCCTTTTTCAAAAATAACAATGGCAGCCGGGCGTGGTGGCGCACGCCTTTGATCCTAGCACTTGGGAGGCAGAGGCAGGCAGTTCTTTGTGAGTTCAAGGCCAGCCTGGTCTACAGAGTGAGTTCCAGGACAGCTGGGACTAAAGGGAGACCCTGTCTCAAAAAGACCAATAAATAAATAAATAAATAAATAAATAAATAAATAAATAAATAAATAAATGCTGGAGAGAGGGCTAGGTAGTTAAGAGCACTTACTACTCTTCCAGGCAGACAGGGGTTGGGTTCCCAGCACCCACATGGCAGCTCACAAGCATCTATAATCCAGTTCCATGGGTTCTAACACCCTCCTCTGGCCTCCATGGGCACTGTACACATGTGGTACAGTCACATACATGTAGGCTAAACACACATACACATATAAACTTTAAAAAAAAACTGTAATCTGTGGTTTCTTCACCACAGAGAAGCAGAAGACATTCAATGGAATCAGCTACAGTCTCAGTAGCTGAAGAGCCACTCCTGCCTGACCTGAGTACCTGCCAAACAGTAAGCTCTCAATTAAGTATCTGTAGGGAAAGAAGTCATACAAAGGACAAGAGGTTGTGAGGAAAGGAGTTTAGGGCTTTCCTTCTCCCCAAACTAATCTGATAGTACTTCTTCATAGACTATTTCAAAACCTAGCAGATCTTTTCCATATTATAATCAGGTATTTCAACATAGGGCAGTACACTAAAATTCAAATTAAGGACCCGAAATTACTATGTTTCATAACAGGCAAATAATCAATGATTAAGATGTCATTTAGCAAAATAAAAACCCTTGTTAATTTTGATCATGTTCCCCGCATCTACTTTTAGAAGAATATTCATTTGCTGTTGCTATTATTATTGGGCTTTTTTCTTTTATCTTTATTCTTTTTTATCCCAGTGTTATTTTTTTTCCCAAAGCCAATTTTTTATTCAAGTTTTGTGCATTTCATACAACATTTCTCACACTTGCACAGTAAGCAGGTCACTGACTGTGCATCTCTCCAGTCCTCCTTACAGTTCTCTTCACTCCTCATCATTTCTCCAAAATCTTTATGCTGGTTTATTCAAAACACTTTTTATATAATAAAAATATGTACCACATCTTGCATACTTCTTTAAAATTTCAACTTTGTTGAACAAGTTGTTTCATTATACTGGTGTCATCTTAAATTACAAAGAATCTGAAGCAAAAGTTTTCGGATCAGCAATTGCAAATCTATTTTTTTTAAGGCAATAAACTGTTCCTTAAGTATCTTATCTTCGTACCCATATATTAGTAAAGACCTCTTCTTGACATGGAGCCAAAAGAAATTTTACTAAGCCTGGGACTAAAGAGATGGCCTAGCAGTTAAGAGCACCGACTGCTCTTGCAGAGAACCCGGGTTCGATCCCCAGCGCCCACATGGCGGCTGAGAACCGTCTTTAACTCCAGTTCCAGGGGAATCCGACGCCCTCTTCTGACCTCGGTGGCATTGCACGACATGGGTGCACAGACCTACATGCAGACAGTACACTCATACACATAAAAATAAATAAATAAAATTTTTTAAAAAAAGAATTTTTACTAAGCCTATTTTGTGAAACTATTAAAAAGATCAACCTGGGGCTGGAGAGATGGCTCAATGGTTGAATGCCGACTGCTCTTGCAGAGGACCCAGGTTCGATTCCCAGTACCCACATGTCAGCTAAGAACCGTCTTTAAGCTGGGCATAGTGGTGCACGCCTTTAATCCTAGCACTCAGGAGGTAGAGGCAGAGGCAGGTGGATATCTGTGAGTTTAAGGCCAGTCTGGTCTACAGAGTGAGTTCCAGGCCAGCTGGGGCTATAGAGAGACCCTGTCTAAAAAAAAAAAAAAAAAAAAAACCCTACACACTCAGGCTATAGGAAAAAAAATGGCAGCTCATGTGTAAGGGAATAACTTTTCTGGAAAAGACTCTTTATAACAAGCCTTTACAAACTGAAACTTTATATGATCTTGTGAAGCAAGCTAATCATATGTTTTGGGAGCATTTAGAACTATGTATTCTTTCTTTTAAAAAAAAAGTGGCTCACGCCTCTAATCCTAGCACTTGGGAGGCAGAGGCAGGCGGATCTTTGTAAGTTCAAGACCAGCCTGGTCTACAGAGTGAGTTCCAGGACAGCTGGGGCTACAGGGAGACCCTGTCTCGAAAAGACCAAAAAAAAAAGTATGATCCATCCTAAATTGATTCACATAGCTTTAATCTTATACCATGCTCCCTTTTTGTGACTTAATTATGTCCCTGACTCAGAACAATATATACGTGCATGAGGTATTACAGTGAGCACATTGAAAACAACAATGGTGTTGCAAAAGTCTCCCCCACAAATGTTGCAAGCAAGATGGGAGCAGAGGTTGATGACACTATCTGTGGCTCTGTGTGCTGTTCTTAAGTCAGTGGAGTTGAAAAAAACTATTTCTCCCTCTGTAAAACTGTTACCAAAGATTGTTCACAGCATTCTTGATATGCTGTTGAGTAACTATATGACAGGAGTCCTTTGTTAGGGATAGACCAGAATAGGCAGAGTCCTGAGGAAAACCAGAATAAGACTGGGCCCACTCTTGGTGAATGTACTCAAAGAGTTTCTCATAATGAGGCTCCACTAGAAATTACAAGGAGGGTCTACACTTCTGGCTGAAAAGGCCATCTACCTTCAGCCCAAAGCCAGGTCACTAGGTCTCTGAAACAGTCAGAAATGCAAAGGAAACTCAGTAGTCACCAAACATTCCAGTATAGATGGACCCAGTCTTTAAAATACGAATCTTAAAAAGCCAACAATACATTGCAAAAAATGTTGCATGGAGCAAATTCAACTTGTGAATACAGAAATACAGCATTTCTATATAAAATGCAACAAAGAGAGAGAAGTCCAGCAATCACCAGAGGTTTTCTATGTCTAGCAGGGTGCCTTGGAAGAGGCTGCAATCACATTCAGGAAGCATTCAAAATCGGGAAGAACACCAGCATTGGGCTGTGAATCAGCCTAGCGTCTTTCTTCTACAACAGGAGGCCTCTCAGGAAACCTTCATAAAGGTAGAAAGGACAAAAGATCAGCCAATAAATCACATGCTGGGGGAAAAGTTTACAAAAGCAGAAACTTGACTTTCACACTGTTTCAGTCCAACCAAAGAGGAGCTGAGAGTTCCAAGCAATCAATCACATACTCCTAAAAGGAGAGTGGCCTACTCAGGTTAAAGCCATCTCATTTGCCCACACTTACATAACAGCTGTAAGCAGAACTGGCCTGTGGACAGATGCGAGCCACCCTATCCCATGCCAGGACCTTTCACCTCTGTAAATCAGAAATAGCTGCCACTTAAAACACCAGCAAGCAGCTCCAGTATCTTTAACCCAGTTGCTCTGCACTGTGCTTACTAAGTAGAAGCAGAAAGAATGTCGAAAGGCTGACATGGAAAAATGAATACAGTTGGAGTAGAACTTTCTGGTGATAAGAGTAGCATATCTCCTTGTTTTAGATTAAGTCCCAATTCAGTAACAGCAAAAACTTATACTTAGTGTGTCATGCTCTTAAGTCACACAAACACACACACACACACACAGGATTGAGCATCATTTCACTATAAAAATACATTGTGAAAACACATCACTGGGTAACTTTGTCATGTGAACATCAAATAGTACATTTACAAACTAAGATACCACAATGTCACTATGGGATACAGTGATCACACCTCAACAGTTCATTGTGGACTGAAGCATCATGTAATATATGTATATATCCATACTCAACTCTGAGTCAGGTGTCATTATGCCCATTTGGCACAAAAGGAAACTGAGGCACAGAGGCTAAACAGGTGAGACCCAGAGCTAGACTACTTCCACAATCAGCACCCTTAACCATTACTTGGGCAACCTCTCAGTTCAACCATTTGTTCAGAAACTACCCTGTGTACCCTGCACCAAACTCTGGGGATACTAAGAGGATTACCACCCATGACTTCACTGAGACACAATGAGATTTGTCCTAAAACAGAGATGGTTTAAAAGGCCCACAGCTCTTCCAGTGGGTACCTCTGTCTGTATCCTTCACAATGGGGACCACAACAAGCTAAGCAGAAGCTTGTGCAGTATCTCAAAGGCTATGTGTCTAAGGCAGCCCCAGGAGCAGCCCTGGAAAGAGCCTCATATTTGTGTCTATGTGGTGAGGAACATAAGCTTGAATGTAGCCAGACCCAGCTTCAAATTCTGGCTCCATCACATCTTGGCCATGACACCCAATTTCTCTAAGGCTGTTTCCTAATCTCTAAAGTGGTAATAGTAAATAAATAATATACGGGAAGTACTTGCTGCTATGCTTCCTGAATTGTATTAACAGCATAATATGCTACAGTGTACAGTAAGTAACAACAGTGTTAGGCATTACTTTTTTTCCGTGTATTTGTGTGTGTCCACGTGTATGCAAGCGTGCATGCACACACACATAAATTCCTGTGTGGATGGGTGAGGATGTACACAAGCATTCTCCATGCAGAGGCCAGAAGTCAATGGATGGTATCTTCTTCAATCCCTCTCCAACTTAGCTTTTGAGAAAAGGTTTCTCACTGAACCTGGAGCTCACAGATTTATTTGGCTAGGCTGGCTGGCCAGCAAGCCTTATGGATCCTCTTGTCTCTGCCTACTGTAATCCTCTGGGATTACATATTCTTATCCTCTCTTATCCTCTGTAATCCTCTGGGATTACACATTCACACTGCAGCATCCAGATTTTTACATGAGTGCTGGGCATCAGGCTCCATGCTTATGTGGTATACACTTCACCAACTGAGTGATGTCCCCAGTCCCATTAGACATTACTTCTAACATTATCAACAAACCTCACCCCTCAGTTTCCATATACTTACATAAAAATCCCAGTTTGGATTTTACACAAGCAACTCAAACTCAATCACTCTGAAATCAATCTCACTTTACCTCCTAACCTGTTCTTCCTTTAGGTGTTCCCTATTAGTCACCTCAATACCTGTTGTAGTTTGAAAACATACGACCCCCATTAGTCACCTCAATACCTGTTGTAGTTTGAAAACCTACAACCTTCCTCCTTCCAAGAAATGTCTTTCACCTTTGAACCTTAGCATGCCTTTGTGATTGTCCAGATGAACAAAACACAGCACAGAGGATGCTGAACTGTTACTGAGGATAGATGAGAAAAGGCAAGGTGGCTTCCGCCATTTTCTCTTGGTACATTAGCTCTGCAAGCCTTCAGCTTCCACATAAAGTCAGGCTACCTGGAGGTGACTACGTAGAAAGACCACACAAACGGAGATTTCCCAGGAGTCCATTAACTTTGTCAAGTGCCCAGTCTCTGTAGTGTTCCTGGCCCAGATGCCAGACGTGTGTATGAAAAAGCCTTGAGGGACTGGAGAGATGGCCTAGCGGTTAAGAGCGCCGATCGCTCTTGCAGAGGACCGGGGTTCGATCCCCAGCACCCACATGGCGGCCAAGAACCGTCTGAAACTCCAGTTCCAGGAGAACTCCAGTTCCAGGGAAATCCGACACCCTCTTCTGACCTCCGCGGCATTGCACGACACGGGTGCACAAACTTGCATGCAGACAGTACATTCATACACATACAGAAATAAATAAAATTAATAAAAAAATTTTTTAAGAAAGCCTTGAGATGAACCCAGCCATCATCTGATTACAACTTCATGAGGAATCCAGAACAAGAACACCTTCATTGAACATAGTCAGACAACAGATTCATGAACAAAACAGTTATTGTGTTAAACTACTGCTTCAGAGTGATGTTTCTCAGTAACAGATAACCAAAGCAATGTTCAAACCAAAAATCTAAGATTTATCCTTGAGATCTCTTTTCTCCACATCCAATTACAAAATTTCAGCAGCTCTTAAGTGGGTCTCAAATCCATCTATTTTCTGCCTTTACCTGACTGTGAATCCCATCATTTCATTCCTGGATCAGGGTGGCATCTTCCTAACTGGTCTCTGCAGGCTGCCCTCCTTTCCCACCTTTCACAGGCTCAGTAACTGTCGCTCCAGGAAAGCCTTAAAGGTTTCTACAGTGTAACCCCGGCCATGTTCTGCAGCTTTGGGTGAAGCCTTCCTCCAAAGCCCACCCCATTTACACAGGACCCTTGAAGGCATGAGGTTATTCACCCCTAAGTTTCCACATAGCTACTGCTTGCCTGGCCCTGGCCATGACTGTCAATGGACTGTTACTCAATTTCAATATTATAAATTAAAAATAATTCCTCTGGGGGCTATAGAGATGGCCTAGTGGTTAAGAGTGCCGACCGCTCATAGAGAGGACCCGGGTTCGATCCCCAGTGCCCACATGGCGGCCAAAATCCGTCTGAAACTCCAATTCCAGGAGAATTCCAGTTCCAAGGGAATCCGACACCCTCTTCTGACCTCCCCAGCATTGCACGACACAGATGCACACACTTGCATGCAGACAGTACATTCATACACATACAGAAATAAATAAAAAATTAAAAAATATATTAAAAAAAAAATTCCTCTGGGAAAAATTCCTTAGCCCCCAAGTCTAGGTTGAGTTCCATTTTAAGTGCTCTTTCAGTACCCTTAATTTCCCTCTAACAGACTATGCTGCTCCAAAATGCAACTGCTTAGTTTTTATTGCACAAGTGTACCTAAGTAACTTGAAGGGAAGTTGATGTTTTATTCACTTGTATACCCCTGCTCCCCAAGAGTACCAGAACATAAAAGTTTTATAATATAAACAAAAACAAATTGAGGAAATGAATGGTAAATTATGCAAAGGCAACTTTATAATCATATAAATCATAGAATTAGAAATTAAGCATAGAGAGAAAAATTGAAATATGGTAAAAACCCACTTTCCAATATGCTACATTTTCACTCATGCTAATCATCACAAAAGGCTCTACTATATCTAAACTTTGCAAATGAGAAAACTTGGTCCAAGGTAGATCAAGTTCCCAATATCTGCAGTTTTAGAAATAAGTACGTTCGGGGGCTGGAGAGATGGCCTAGCGGTTAAGAGCGCCGACTGCTCTTGCAGAGGACCCGGGCTCGATCCCCAGCACCCACATGGCAGCTGAAAACCATCTTTAACTCCAGTTCCAAGGGAACCCATGCCCTCTTCTGACCTCCGCGGCATTGCACGACATGGGTGCACAAACCTACATGCAGACAGTACATTCACACACATAAAAATAAATAAAATTAAAAAAAAAAAGAAATAAGTATGTTATCAAGCAGGGTGTGGTGGCGCGCGCCTTTAATACCAGCACTGGGGAGGTAGAGGTTGGCGGATCTCTGTGAGTTCAAGGCCAGCCTGGTCTACAGAGCGAGCTCCAGGACAGCTGGTACTAAAAGAGAGACCCTGCCTCAAAAAATGCCAAAAAAAGGAAAAAACTAAAAAAGAAAAAAAAAAAAAATGAAAGAAGTACGTTCTAAATATATGCATACAAATTGGGGACTTGACTATCATCTTTTTATTCTGCCTGATGACAGCATTTTAAGAGGTAGTAGCATTTACGATCTTTATGATCATTGCACAATAGGAAATAGAGTCAGAAACATATTTCTCAATTTTTGGGGGGGTGTTTTTGAGACAGGGTCTCCCTGTAGCTCCTGCTGTCCTGAAACTCACTACGTAGACCAGGCTGGCCTTGAACCCACAAAGATCTGCCTGCCTCTGCCTCCCAAGTGCTAGGATTAAAGGCGTGCGCCACCGTGCCTGGCTAATTTTATGATTACTCTGTACTACTCCCCTGATTTCTCCATGTTGCCATGGACTGAGATTTAAAAAACACTTCATATTATACAGATAACAGGTGAAAAACCTGGGGGAGACTTCAAACTCAGTTTTCTTCTCTAATGAAAAAATAGACAGATTAAGTTATAGACCAACCTGTAGCAACTGAGGAGATCATGAATACTCAATTGTTCTTGATCCTTGATTTCCCTCAACCATAAAATAACAGCTCCTACAACTTTCCCTGGCTGTTGAAAGGACTGGCAGTGAACACCTGCTATGAATTTCCCACAGAATCTAGCACACAATAATATCAATATTAATTAGCATCACTAGCACCAACTTTATTGCATTATTTTATTATATCAAAATGTGACTGATTATATCCAGACACAATTCTAAGTACATTACAAATATTCGGGGCTGGAGAGATGGCTCAGCCGTTAAGAGCACTGACTGCTCTTGCAGAGGACCCGGGTTTGATTCCCAGCACCCACATGGCAACTAAGAACCATCTTTAACTCCAGTTCCAGGGGAATCTGACACCCTCTTCTGACCTCCGCGGCATTGCACAACACGGTGCACCAACCTACATGCAGACAGTACACTCACACGCATAAAAAATAATAAATAAAAATTTTAAAAAAATATTCACTCATTTAATCACTACCAAGGGCCCTAAAGTAGTGGTACTTTTGACCCAATAAATCTACTTTTAGGACTTGATCATAAAGCAAAATTACCCACAAAGGATTAAGAATATCACCTATAACAATGTCCCTTTTATATATTCACGATACACATTAGCATCCAAAATCAGATGTTTATTAGCTGAATAATAAAGAAACCTGTTTAGCCTTGACAGTTTCTGTGCTGAATAGCTTTAGTGTCAATTTGACACACCTGGGTTGAGGGAGCTCAACTGGAGAATTGCCTCCATTGGACTGGCCTGTGGCCATGTCTGTGGGGGTATTTTCTTGATTGCTGCATGATATGGGAGGGCTCAGCCCACTGTGGATGATGCCACCCCTGAGCAGGTTGTTGTGTATTATATAAGAAAGCAGGCTGAAAAATTTTTTTTAAAAAAGGGGGGCTGGAGAGATGGCCCAGCAGTTAAGAGCACCGACTGCTCTTGCAGAGGACCCGGGTTCGATCCCCAGCACCCACATGGCGGCTGAGAACCGTCTTTAACTCCAGTTCCAGAGGAATCCAACACCCTCTTCTGACCTCCGCGGCATTGCACGACATGGGTGCACAGACCTGCATGCAGACTGTACATTCATACACTTAGAGAAAAATAAATTTTAAAAAAAAATTTAAAAAAAAAAAAAAAAGGAAGCAGGCTGAGCATGGGCCAGGGGAGCAAGCCAGTAAGCAACATTCCCCCATGGCCTGTGCTTCAGTTCCTGCCTCCAGTTTCCTGCCGAGTTCTTACCTTGGGCTCCCTCAGTGATGAACTGTACCTGGGATAAGTAAGCTAAATAAACCCTTTCCTCCCTAAGTTATTATTGGTCAGAGTGTTTTGGCACAGCTATTGAAAACAAACTAGAACAGAAATTGATACCAGAGAGTAGGCTATTGCTGAAACAGACATGACCCAGTTGTTTCTGGGAGGATTGTGGAAGCATTTGGGACCTTGGGCTAGAAAAGCTATTGAGTATTTAAGAGTTTGATGCTGAGAAGCTTGGAACAGTTATGCTGAGAGAGTTGTAGATGATGGAGGGTCTGGCTTATGAAGCTTCAAAGAGAAGAGGAGAATATCAGGACTGTTTGTATGATATTTGGAATTGACAATCTGTGGGTTTGAGTCGTCTGGGGCTGAAGAATCAGCTATGATTAAATGACCAGTAGCTGAAGTGAAACTTTTGTTTTACTGGGACAATTGATGCTGGTTAGCTGGGAATGAAAAATCAGCTGTGAGCAGTAAGAGACCAGCATCACTGTAACAAAATCTTCTAGGACGTATTTGCTCAGGGTCAGCACACAGAAACTGTGGTCCAGATGGGGACCGAAGCAGGACTTGGTAATGTGTGAGAGTTTCCTGAATTGTTCTAGTGTTGAAAGCATGAGGGGGGGTCACAAGAGAGCAGCTGAGGGTTGGCATCCTGAGAAGTCAGGAAAGGCCATTGATCAAACTGCAGCCTCTTTTGTGGTGAAGACCCCTAGAATTGCAGGGGTCATGAAGCTAACCTGAGGCTTTGCACCAGAAAAGGTCAGAAACGCCCATTGGTGAAGGTGCAGGCTCAGTTTCCCTGGAAACCCCAGCTGTGGGGAGACACCAGGAACATAGGATGAGCACCAAGGGCAGCAGCAGGTGTGGAATGGAGCCAGCCTGGGCCTGCGAGTCGAGCTGTGTGCTGTGGACGGCAGAGTCAGGAGTAGAGCTGCTGAAAGCCTCCGGAGTCCAGAAGAGTGTGGATGAATCCCAGCTGTCCAGCCTTGAGCCTCCTTGCTAGACGTTGGTTTTGCTTACCTGTCCCCAATTCTTCCCATTTGAAATACAACAGTATTTGTTTGGGATTTTCATAGGAGTCCACAATTAAGAGACTCTCAAGAAACACTTTAAATATTTAAAGGATTTAAATTTTTTCAAGATTGTGGGATTTTTAAGGTTGTACTGTCTTATGTTATAATATTAATGTTAACATATCTTGGAGACAAGAACTGGAAAGGTTATAGTTTTTTTTGTTTTGTTTTGTTTTGTTTTGTTTGGTCTTTTTGAGACAGGGTCTCCCTGTAGCCCCAGCTGTCCTGAAACCCACTCTGTAGACCAGGCTGGCCTTGAACTCACAAAGATCCGTCTGCCTCTGCCTCCCGAGTGCTAGGATTAAAGGCGTGCATATAGTGATCTGTTTGGGATTTCAAGTCGACAAGGGGTCAATTGCCTTGGCTAGCTTTAGTGTCAACTTGATACACCTGGGTTGAGGGAGCCTCAACTGGGGAATTGCCTCAGTTGGACTTGCCTGTGGCCATATCTGTGGGGTATTTTCTTGATTGTTGACTGATATGGGAGGGCCCCGCCTACTGGGCAGGTGGATCTGTACTGTATAAGAAAGCAGGCTGAGCACAGGCCAATGGAGCAAGCATTCATTCCTCCATGGCCTAAGCTTCAGCTCCTGTCTCTAGATTCCTGCCCTCAGTTCCTACCTTGGGATCCCTCAGTGATGAACTGTGACCCAGGAGAGGTAACTTAAATAAATCCTTTCCTCTCCAAGTTGGTATTGGTCACTGTTCTGTCACTGTGATTGAAGGCAAGCTAGAACAGTTTCCCAAACTTCTTTGGTACCAGAACCCCTGTCTTCTGTACTAAGACTCACTGAAGTATCACAGAACTACAGCACTTTATAATTTTCTGTGGTAAAAGCCCAAGTGTTCACATGGCATGCTGGTTAGTTTTAACTATCAACTTGATACATCCTAGAATCATCTAAGAAGAGTCTCAAATGAGGAATTATCTAGATCAGGTTGACCTGTGGGTTTGTCCATGGGGGACTGTCTTGACTGATAATTGATATAGGAGAACCCTGTCCAGTATGGGAGGTACCACTTGATGGGGTGGGCCCTGAAGAAACCTAGCAGAGAGCAGTAGAGGTGTATCGTGTCTCTTTGCTCTTGACTGTAGATGTGATGTGACTAATTGAGTTCCCGCCTCAACTGCCTCCAACAAAGGACTGTAACCTGGAATTGTAAACAGAACCAAAAGCCTTCTCCCCAACGTTGCTTTTGGTCAGAGTGTTTTATCCCAGCAACCAAGACGAAACCAAGTACTGGTGTTACTGACCTTTAGCCAAAATTAGAGCAAACATAAAATAGTCAAGGAAAAATAAGTAAATTATAGTGTAATAGAATAAGCAGAAATTTCAAGGTATACATGAGAAAGTATTAAAATTGAAAATTTTTTTATTATATTATAATTCACCAGTTTTAGAGTTTAAGTGACTTTTTCTAATCAACACATGTGCTCTATATGTTCTATATGTTCACATGCCATGTGAACACTTGGGCTTTTACCACTCAGTGCAAAAATTAGGTTACACAACAATCTGTTATAAGGCCAGGTTGACTTCTACATGGATAGAAGTCTATACATTGATTACAGGTCAACTTAATAAAATAAATGCTAACTGTATATCTGTAGGTTGCTGGATCACTGATTTTTTTTTTCCCACTGAACTTCACTGTTTCCTTCCTCAAGCCTTTAGAAAGAGAAAGAAAGAAAGAAAGAAAGAAAGAAAGAAAGAAAGAAAGAAAGAAAGAAAGAGAGAGCGAGCGAGAGAGAGAGCGAGAGAGAGAGAGAGAGAGAGAGAGAGAAAGAAAGAAAGAAAGAAAGAAAGAAAGAAAGAAAGAAAGAAAGAAAGAAAGAAAGAAAGAAAGAAAGAGAGAAAGAGAGAAAGAAAGAGAGAAAGACAGACAGGATCTCACTATGTAGCCCTGGCCGGCCTAGACCTCATGTAGACCAGACTGGCCTCAAACTGGACAGAGATCTTCCTGCCTCTCCCTCTCCAGTGCTGGAAGAATTAAGGTGGTGTGTGCCAGCACACTCATCCTTCCTAAGCTTTACTTTAATAACATTATCAAAAACATGTTACCAAAAACATTATCAACATAATCTCAGTCCTGACATAGTCAACATGCCTATATAGAGCACATGTGTTGATTAGAAAAAGTCACTTAAACTCTAAAACTGGTGAATTATAATAAAAGCTACAACCAACATAACAAATTTCCATTAAACAGTTTATATGACTTGCATGTATTAGTAAAAACACAACACCTCTCTAAGCCGGGGTCGTGGTGGTGCATGCCTTTAATCCTAGCACTTGGGAGGCAGAGGCAGGCGGATCTCTGTGAGTTCAAGGCCAGCCTGGTCTACAGAGCAAGCTCCAGGCCAGCTGGGACTAAAGGGAGACCCTGTCTCAAAAATACCCAAAAAAAA